>CM054114.1:199033030-199633030 GCA_028673005.1 Tanypteryx hageni | reverse complement strand
GTTGCTTCTCATATATATGCTATTATTCATTTTAAGAAATACTATTCAAAGCCAACGTCAAACCTATTCGTGAAAAGTATAAAGATTTCCAGTTAACAAGCGACAACACGAAAATTAAATAAATGGCCATACATATCAAATTTGGGTGATTAAAATCCCAGCATTTCATTCAGACACGACAATTTTGTGTAGTTATTTCACGAATTGTTTTGGCAGATTTTCACATTATTTAACCGATAAAGAATTGAATTTAATGCATTGGTCCATGTGACGTGTGAACAGACAAATTGTGGACGATAAGAGCTTTTGAAAGGGTCCTCGGAAAGCGAGAATTGATTTCAAGTCTTTCTCAAATCCACGCGCGTCCTTGGTGAGAATGTTATAAAATTCATAACCCTTCCGACCCTTCGATTGTGCAGCACCAAGCAACCGACCCTTCATCCTGTGTCCTTTGAGGCATAAATACCCTTGTTTCGCTCTTTCCGCCCTTTTTATTCTCCTCGAAAAATAATCGCTCTTTTTCAAAGCGCTTGCGTTAAAAATATCGATGGTGCCCGACCAAGCACACCGGCTGCGGTAAAATTCGTTTAATGGTCCGTTTTAGAGGAAACCAAATAATAATTTAGAAAACATTTTTTTTGTTTTGCCTTTCCAACCCGCAATATGGTGATCAAGGGAACTTAACCCGAATGAAACGCAATTTATTGATGAAACACGAGGCGGGTAGCGCCGAACTTTTCTTTTGTGCTTTTAACGTGTTGATATACTAATGTGATGTTTGATTTTGCATAATATGCGAGTGAAAACGGCAGTTCAATATACAATAAAGTACTTGTATGGCTATACCTTCGAATGATGTTTTAATAGTAAATGATAGTCAACATTCGAGGAAAGAATTGTTAATGAGCATATAGAGAAATTTATTACAACGAATGTTCTGCTAATGGGCGGAAAAACTTGAATAGCTAAAAAAATGTCCTCTCTCCTATAATCATAAGTTGAAATTTATGCCAATATTGGCTATTATTTGTAAAATAACTAGTCCTTCATCAAGTATATATTGCAAACAATATTTTTCTTATCCCTTCCATATATTTATTTCTCAGCTGACTATTTCACTAGTTAGAGCAAAATGTATTTTTTGTTTCCGGCTAAGCGTACGTACAGACTAAGATTTTGTTACCCGAACATGTTAAAAAATGAGCTTTTGCCACAGATCTGAATAAAAATGAGGATCGAATACTTGATTTTCCTTTGCCAATGTTGTTGTATCATTACTAATTCTCCTGGATTATTATTTACACATATAAAGTAAAAATTTATTTTCATAAGCGTGTTACTAAACTGAAAATTTCGGAGTTTGTAGATTCAAAATGGTTCAAAATTAAATCACGTCAAATCTGATTAACTTCGGAGAAGTTGCTCTTTGTTATAGTTTCTTTCCGATCGCGGTTGGAGTAAATTTGCAGGTTTGCGTTATTTTGTCAATATATATATTTTATTTTTAGGGACAACCAAAAACCTCCCAATCTTCAAAAAAGATTATTCGGCCAAATATTTAATACAAGAAGACTAAAAACTCAAGAATGAGTAGTTTAAACTGGAAAAATTTTGAAACAGGAAAAAATTCTGCTATGGTCGGGAATCGAACTCGGGTCTTCCACTAACCGGGCGGATATTCTACCACTGAACTACCGCAGCAGATTATTTTTTCCCGTTTCTAAATGCGGGTGTTTTTCTAAGTTGAGTCCGGGCTAGCCAAGCTAGTATCAACCAGTCCCAACGTCCTCCGGGTTCGATTTCCGGTCATAGCAGAATTTTTTCGTTTCAAAATAATTCCCAAAATTGCAGCTTATCTGCATAGGATCTTTAGATCATATTATTATTATTCTAATGAAGAACATCATATTTCACAGAAAAAATGGCGAGTAGGAATATTATGGCAAAACACCATACGATCAGCAAAGTAAAATTGGAGACGGAAATTTTTTAGTTAAATAGGCGACGATGAGAGAGAAAGAGACAGAGAAGAGAGAGTAAGCAGTGTAAATTCCTTCAGATACACATCTCTAGAAGCGGGATTAAAGTGTCGAGCAGCACAGCGAAGTTCCGCGTTTGCAGAGAGAAGAATGGATTTAAGCAAAGTGACCTCTTTCTCTCCTACCGGAGAAGGACGAATGTCACAGACGGTTAATGACGTCGTGAAATTTAAGATGAAAATTAATCCTCCCCCTATCTCTCATCCCATATCTATCTCCGCCTCCGAATTCACTCCACTTCTTTCTCGGAGGTGGCATTAGAAGACGAGTGCTCGGGTGCATATGGAGCGGAAAGGCCAGGGAAGACGGGGAGGAAGGGGTTTGGAGGGGAATGGATGAGATAACATGCAGTGGAAAGGGGTGGATGAATCGTGGATGGGGTTTGGAGGGGATTAAGGAATGTTTGCGCACCGAGATGGCAATAAAAATGTATCGCAAACTCTCTTGCGCACACACATACAAACAGTGAGAGTTAAAAGTGCCTTGTTAAAGTCTTAACCTCACACTCCCACCCCGTGCACAACGCCCCTCTCTCGCCCCTCACTCCCCGCCCACCGTCTCTGCTTCGATAGCGCCCTCTACGTCTTTATGGGTGACGTAAAACTCTTTTGTTATGCGTGTCAATCTCAGTGGCGCTTTGGTCGTCTCGGCTTCTTCTCGCGCAGAACAGTCCCTTGAAAAATATAAGCAATGAAGTCTCGCCGGGAAAAATTATCCCATAAAACACGTCAAATTTCCGTTAGCTACGCTATCAAAAGAAAAATTTCCACTCTGCATGACAAAATACTTATCCGTAATTAATTGCGAATGTGGATATTATTAATTTTTGCTGTAATGTCGGACAGGTTACTTTAAATTTTACGACATCTTAACTATAAGAAAACGTGATCTAAGATTTAAAATGATTTGCGGAATATTAAAGAAGAGTAGGGAACGAAAGTTTATTCATTTACAAATTTATACTTAATTTATTTTCGTAATCTTGCAAAACATATAAAAGTTAACGCATAAACAGAAGAATTTAACAGGTGAATGAATAAGACAAAGTTAAATGCATATCCTCGTGTGAATTGGAATTCAAATTCTGAATTTTTAAATATAATTAAAATTCTTTCAGCTAAATAATTTTATATTTAAAAAATTGATACTACATTTTATATAATCTATATAAATATGAAAATGCAATTTTAAATTACTTATTTAACGTCCATTATAAAGGAAAAAGTTTTAAATTTCTCTTATATAAACTACAAAAGCAACGGCTCTACATGCAAACAACACTTTTAGTATTTGGAGTATTTTTTCTGGCAACAATGAATCACTTTAATGGCATAAACAACGGCATTAAATACTTCCTTTCATATTACGCTGTGAATGACGACAGGGAGACACTGTTAGCATGCTGAGATTGCGGAAACTTTCACTTCTAAGAAGACGAAACTAAACAGTTTCGCCAAGAGATACAATGGACAACTTCCTCCTCTCTCACACATCCGATACAATGACGTGATGCAAAAGGTAATTAGAGCGTGCGGTGAGAGAAGTAATCTTAAGGAACAACATGACTTCATCCCCACTCTCTCAGAGGTGCCTCTCTCTCATTCTCAACTTCCATTCCCTCACTCACTCCCACTGCTGTCCTACATCCTACTTTTATTTCTCCCTCCTAATTTTATTCCCCCTCCTACTTTTATTCCCCCTCCTACTTCTATTTCTCCCTCCTATTTCCTTTTCTCCCTTTCACTTCTATTCCTCCTTCGAGCGCCAATATATTGCCTGTCGCCCATCCCCGCCTATTCTTCACTCTACACAACAAAAACGCAATTTTGATATTTTATTCTAGTGTCATGGACACACACACTTACAAATAGTTTAAAGGAATCGACGAGTCAATCTGGAATAAGTTGGGCGATGAATAGAAAGATTAAGGAAACTCGCTTAAAAAGGTTGTCGATAAGTCTTTAGGGGAGAGAATAGGGTGATATTTTAAAATATGGCAAAGAAGAAAAGAAATTCTTTAATATTGCTGAAGTAAAAGGAGAGAGAGCAGTCCATCAAGGAAATGAGAAGCGGCAAAGCGAGCGGCGTAAGAAGACAATGATTCGAGGCAATCAAAAGACTAAAAAAAACAAGAGGAAAGGTACGAGAGAAAGAGAGAGTGGATGGTTATGTCATGATTGCAATTTATTCAAATGAACTATCGATTTAAACTTTTTAGAAAGTCTTGCGATTATTTTACCAGTGGTGCCAAAACAACCTCAATTAACTCTCGAGTGTATAAAATACGCCATTTTTAGTAATTGCAAATTTGGAACACTGCTACATTCCTGACATCTATTAGCCCTTTTGTATTCAATTAGTGTCTTTTTGCTTGCCTTCCAAGCAAAGTGTTATTATTGTCAGGGCAGTTCTACTGTCATTTTTTGTGTAATTGGTGTCTAAATTATTGGTGGTGTACAGAGTTACCCGAGCGCCTGGTCATATAGGTTATTTAATATTTTTATAATTTATCTTTTATACAATATAACAACCAATGAATTATGTACAGGTTTCCCTCTCTTTAAGCGGGTTTGCTTTATGCGAATTTGCTATTATGCAACAAACTATTGCTATCGGAATTTCTTTTTATGCGTCTTTGATTCGCTCTTATACGGTTACGCGGCCAGTGCAATACAAATGATATAAAGTTCTCCACTACATCACAAGGCGACTATTGTGTCTTATGGTGTGCGTATTTGTACTAGAGTAAAAGAAATGAGAGCGGAGTGGATATTATAGAGTGGAGATGAGACGGAGATTTCGTGTGATTCTATTTGAGAAGTTTTGTCTTCTTGCCTGCGGAACTTGCGTTGGGCCAAGACCACCCTCCAGCACTTTAAAATTCCACTATTATGTCACTCACAACAGTCACCACTTGTGTTCATCTGCTTCCTTTCATTGGCGAGCATAATTTAGTGCCAATTGTTTCAAGTTTGTATTAACGCATAATAAGTCGTTATGGGGCGAAAGAAGGGCATCTTGGATGAGAGTTAGGATTGCTTGTGGAACGTATACCTATCCTTTACATGTAAATATGGGTTCAGTTTATGCGAATTAGATTTATGCGTCACTTTCGTGGAACGCAACCCCCGCATAGAGAGAGGGAAACCTGCATTCAACAATATATATTGAAATCAAGAGATAGGCTATTTCTCCTTGCTTTCATTAGTTAAATATTGTTAGCACATAATTGGAATTAATTTTTTCGTTATTTTAGAGCTCGTTACATGAGATAATTTCATGATTTTTCAGATGAATAGCAGTGTTCTTCTCACTAATGAATATAGCGGGGATCATTACGCAAGTTTTCCAATGAAGAAAATCTTAAGCAACATAGAAGAAAATTTATGAAAAAATTGTCGTTGTCGCTGTTGATCTTATTCAATGAGCCAAAATATATTCACTAGCAGCTGATGTGAAAATATTCCTATCAAAATGCCAAGAACCCCTTAAATTTGATGATACTTGTGAAAGAAAGACGAGGAAAAAGCGTGGAAGGTGTGTAATGTGTGGGAGAGAGAAAAATGTGGACACAACAATAAAATGCAATTCATGCAATCAGTTTACTTACAAAAACATGTAAGAATACAGTTGCGATACCTGTGATGAGGTTAGCAGATGGGAATTATAATAGTTATGTTCATTGACAAATATTAATATGTAGTTCGCTTTATTATTTTCAATCTAATGTAAATTTTACTGTTAATTAGTCAAGAAATACCATAAGGATGATGTCTAATGAGTAGTAAATGCGGTTTTAATAGAAATAAACGAACGGTTTAATGAAATTCATGAGTTTTTCTATAAACCTGAAGTGGTGTACAAAGTACATCATGCGTTTGCTCGTGTAAAATGGTAGTGCGCGTCTGCTCAAGGGTTAAGAAGCTGTAATTTGCTGCCGAAAAGGCCAGTTTGACCTATTAAGATGGAATATGCCTCCTTTAGGGAATCCAGAGCACGCAATACACATGTTATGTGCAGATCAAGCAGCTAACTGCGAGCTAAAGTACAATTTCTCTCTGCAAATTAACACTACTTTTCAAAGGGCGAGGGAAATTCTACCACCTAGACACTTGTCACTGCATAATTTTATGAAGGTGAGAGGGTTTTTTGAAGCTCATATGCCATTGTGGGCGATGAAAATGCCTACACATTATTTATAATAACCTGAAGTCTGAATTCTTATTACTGCGCAAAATTGTCCCCAAGAATGACTTTAGCAACGGAACGCGGCTTTTGGTGCAGCGTGCCATCAACGAACAACTATTGCAGATAACAATTACAAATTACCAAACTGTGTTCATTCTCCGCATTGCATTCTGAGCCACTGACGAGCCCTTCCCATTCGCGTGGTAAAGCCATCAGTTACCAGTATGGACAGCTTTTGACATGGCAATAAACAGGGCTCGATATCAAACAATACTAATATTTGTATTATTACCGCGTTTTTTCATATTGCTAACTATATCTTGCTGCTTCCCGCATTTTTCGACAGCAAATATTTTGTTCGCAGTAGCGGCAGGTAAGAAAACGAAACGCTTAAATATTGTGTTTAGAGAAGTTTGTTGGTATTTACCGATATGAATTATTTTCTGACATAGAAAACTTTATAAAGTCATTTTCAGAGAAAGGCTACAACGGGAAACGATCTCTCTATTTTGTTTGAGAGACTTAGAGGGAAAACCAATGAAGAGGCACGGTAAGAAAGTTGAGAGGATAGAGATTACGAAAGGAAATTTATGAGCATTTAAATAAAAAGTGAATCGAAGTAAAAAAAGTGTGCTGGGGCTGTGTAATGCGCAGAAAGCAATCGATAGAGCGAGAAGTGTGAATAATTGTAAGCAGAACGTAAAATAGCGGTAAAAAAGGTGCGATGGTGAATATTAAAAAAAGTCAGGCAAAAATAGTAATGTTAAAGAAATAACTTTCACTATGATACATAATTAAAAGGTCTATTTATAATTCTATACATGCGCTACAATAGGGTAACCGCAGTTATTTCAATTATTCTATTCGATTTTTTTATACGAGAGAAAATTAAAAGTGAAAGACTTTTATCTTCACTTTATAAGTTTTGAATTCCTGTAGATGTGCACTATAAAATAAAGATTTATGTTACGTTTTTTAATTTTAATACACGAAAGAGCATTTCAAAAATTTTTTATCAACATATAACAGAAATAATTTCAAAACTATAGCAATCACAAAGAGAAATTTCAGTTAACGCACACACACACACTCTGTCTCTCCGTCTCTCTCCCTCTCTCTTCTCTCCAGTTTGTGTTGTTTCTTAATAAAATTCATTAGAAAAAATATTTGGAGTTTTCTATAATACTTAATTTCTTGTATGAAATATAATTGCCTTTCCTTCCCAGAATGAAGCACAGAAAAGGGCATATATTTTTTATCACGTAAATTGACGACACCAAGGTAACTGTACTTTATCTTTCTTATTAGGTGACCAATACAAAAAGATGTTTTTTACTTACTCTAGTAATCATGTGCTTAGCAATCAAATTTATCTGTAAGAATGCTATAATAGTCTTTAAAAATGAGATGTGTGTTTTATAAATTTGATATGCGAAAGTAAAATTGTTTATAGAAGAAATTCATTGTAAGAACAATATAATAACTTGTACTTAAAATAGATTTCATAATTATCATACTGGTATTCCTTTCATAAATAGCAATGGCAATTTTCATAATAGACCAATACGGAATTGCCTTTCTTTGGTATGATTTTTCCATTTGTCTATCGCAATAAATATAAAAGCAGTGATAACTAAGCCATTCATTTGGAAAGCAATAGAGAGTTTCATGGGAATTGATTGTTTGTGCGTTGATAGGATAGGGAAATGGACGAGGCAACATAATTAGCAAATAGGGAGCAAAGGAGGAGAATGGAGACGAGAGGGAGGGAGTGAGATGGGATTGAGTGAGAAGATAGGAGGAAGGAGAATGATGGAAATAGAAAAAACAGGGATTAAGGAGAGCGAGGGATGAGCAAGAATTTATAGGTCGCGATGAGGAATTTTGCGGAAGCTGTGCATATTTCTAAGAGATAAGGTTCGAGGAAGTTGAGCGGGCGATTTAATTTAATGCGGGGAAGAGATTCTTAAAGGGAGTCGAGCATTAAAATGGAGAATTGTCCGAATTTATTTGTTCAGCTGTTGCATAAACCAAAACTAATATTTAAAATAAAATCATTACGTGTTAAACATAAATTGAGCACTAGAATTGATTTTGAAGTAACATTATTGTTAGATAAAGTATTCGAGTTTTATAACTTGAAGGAATTGGCTGAAGTGACGCATGAGCATATATTTTAATGAAAATGGCAATAACAATAAAGTGAACTGGGTACGGATTAATCAAGGAAGAGAGCATTGTTAATAATTGGATAATATCGCTGAAAACAATTATCGTTCTGAAATTTCTTATCAATTATGTCATATTACGGTTTAAATGAAAATGTTAATATATTTTGAACAAAAGTTATATCGCAAAGAGGTGTTGATTTAAATGTTTAATGTATTAATTGCGAAATTTAATAAACAATTGGAAAATCTTACAACAACAAACACCGTTATTTAAAAAACTTCACTACATCAAAAAAGTTCCTATTAACATATTACAACGATTTATTTACAAAAAATAGAATTTGGTATAGTTTTAAGTAATATTCGTTCGAACGATATTTCAGGACAATGAATTGATTTACGCATTCCCAGAACTTCATTGTAACGGGATTTTACTGCATTATCAATTCTCAATCTCTTGCAAAAAAGGCTTCCGATAGGCGATCAAAATTATAATGAATATTGCAATTATCGAACGACATCTAAGGTTTCAGAAGGAGTTCGCAAAACACCCTGCCCATTTTTCCAGGCATAAAGTCAACACTCTATTTAAATAGAGAATTGTGGGAAAATACGCGGTGCAGAAACTTCGCGAACTCGTCAAAAAAACCAAGGTCCCTCCATCAAAACGCAAGGTTCTTCCATTTTAAGACTTACCTCTTCTTTCCCTTCCTCTCTTATTTTTTACTACAATACTCCCCCTTCGTGCCTTTCACCCTTCACTCCCTTCCCTCTCCCTTCCTTTGCAGCCCAGTGAAAACAGGTAGCACCCTTCTTTCCCTCTCCCAATGCTATAGAACGAAGGATTTTTAAAACCCAACTTGCGCCACGCACGGCCGCCCCCGACACTAAAGCATTTCCAATCCATCGCGTCCACATCACTTCCAGGACGAAGGCATTTGCTCCCAGGTGCACTCATATCATCCATTGCCAACGGCTCCCAAAAAATCCATACCGAAGAGTTTTAGTTTTTTTTACGGAAAAACTGTTATCCGAGAGATACTTGCGTCAAATCCACGCTTTTTCTCCCTCTCATCATATTTCTCACTCTGTTTCCCTTAATATTACCAAAGAGAAGAGAGAGGGGGAGAGAGGGAGGGAAATAGTGAGAATGGAGGAGGGGGGAGGACTGCGAAGAGGGGATGGAAACGATATTTATATTTCGGAGCATGTTCCCGAAGGATGTTGAGGGGAAACGGAAAGAAAGTTTTCGGTAGGTTTAGGGAGACATCGCATATTTCATCTCGAGGGCGGAAGAGAGAGAGAGAATTGTCTGACACATCGTGTCACAGAGAATTTATTCGACGATTTTCAAAGATTTACCAAAAATGATCGTTTAAATACGCTAGCGAATCCATGAATATTTTAATTTTCTTAAAAGTGCAATAAATAAAAAAATTACACTGGCATCAAAAAGCAATAGGAGTCTAGAATACTCTGAAAGAAGACCATTACATTTAGAAGGGCGAAGTAAAGGAAATCGTCAAGGTAATGAAAGAGCGAACGGTCGCGTGATTAAGAGAAGCTACAATGCTACAAAATGTGGCTATTTTACCGAAACAGACATGAAATAACTTCAATTAGACAGAGGTCTAACACAAAACGTAACCTATGTTCACGCTCTAAATTTTTATAATGAAAATTAAAACGGTTTTCAGGCGAAAGAGCAAAAACGGTTTTACCAGATTTAGCTAAGCGACGGCCAGTCATTCGCATGGAGAGTGTGCTATGAAAAAATAGCTTCGGACTAATAGGTTCATACCCAGAAACTAATCCCGTTCACTGTAATTGCATTTTATACCGCTGACTCGTAATCGGAGACTTTCACTCTGGATTACTAAGCAGCATTCTGTCAGACAAAGATTAGGTATACTGAAAAATTTCCCCGCATATATATCCGCCAAGTGAGACGGTTAGCTCTCTTATTACCTACAGTTGATCTTAAACTGATGTGCTGTGAATGCTTACAACTGTGTTAATCTCTATCTGTTAGACGAGGGACTAAGGGACGAATGCTTAGCCAAAGCGGTAGCTCTACATTTTGACTCTAAGTCTCCAGCTTTATTTACACTTCGAATATTTCTTTCAGGTCGGTATAACTGACTGATACACTTAATTGATTTCTGTTTCTATAAAATATTATCGCAGATATTTTAGAATTTTTCTTCTTATATGGATAGGGAACGTATAACCCTCGACTCTGATATTAATAAAAACGTATTTGCGAGTTAGAGGAAAGATATTATTGGTAAACTCATATGTGATTTATTTTACAACACAAGTTCCAGAACCGAGAAACATCATTCAATAAGAGAATTTGCTAAACAAATGAGTGAAGAACTCATTAAGCCTTGGATAGAATGACGTTTGGATTTGCAACGCTCCCTGAAATAATGACAGCAGAAGTTCTACTTATGTTTCTCCTCCAAGTAAAACTTCATCAGGCTGAAACTAAAAAGAATCAAATTTTGCCCAATCCATAAGAGGAGAATGAGGAAGAGATTACTCGAGCCAATGTTCGAAAGAAATGAGCAGATAACATCGTGGTAATTTGTAAAGACAAGCTTAATAATCTAGGTTTTATCCAAATCATGGAGCAATCTTAGGCGAGAAGGGTATCTCAGTCAAATCACCAGCGTTATATATATGAGAGAAAGGGGATTAAGGCGAAAACTTGAGAATTTACAGCAAACTCTTAAACCGTACGAATCACAAAAAATGATATATTTTAATTGTTTCCTTTAATATTTTTTTTGAGATTCGTAGGGATTAGGAGTTTATTGTAAATTCTCACCAGTTGTTAAATTAAATCATAGAGGCACAAAGGAAGGTCGAGTGAAAATAGGTCATTTCGTAATCCTATATTTTGCTCTTAGAGGAAATATGCATAGAAAACATAAGTAATTTCGCTCAATTCGCTTTGTTAGCAAGAAACATAACCGCGAGGCTTATCAATATACGTGAAGACCATAATTACACCATTTTCAGGCACGGCCTTGCCAATATGTATCAACTATGTGTCACATTGGCGATAATTATCTCTAAATTAACGAATACGGACAATTATTTATTACAATAAACAAAATTTTAATAACATTTAGTTTATACCTCTCCTGAAAAACACGAGAATAAAATATTAGGAAAATAAATGCTAGCGATATTTAAAAGAGAGTTTAAATTTGATGAAGAGAATGTATTGCAAAATGTAGACTAATTAATTTCAAATTTATAGAGTACACTAACAGAAGTTTCCATCAAGCCGCATTTTAAACTTCGGTTTTAAAAACATCTTTATGATTACATTCTACACACACACACACACACACACACACACACACACACATATATATAGACGTTTCTTACAGAGGAGGATATAACATACTAGTAGAAGGTGCTTGCATTCTGCAAGCATATCATCTCACCTTGAAAAAAACATTCATTTTTCAGACAGATATTTCATCATTACAAAAAATTTTAAAATTCTAAACATTTACACTCCGCAGCGATTTTAGTTTTTCCGTTATGTAAAAATAGTAGATTAAAACAATCCCCAAAACTTTGCAATTTTAAGAATTTTATACATTCTCCATTATGGGGTACTAATGCTACACATTAATGCCAAATTTTAAAGTTGTAGCACTTATAGAAGTGAAAAAATATTTTTCTAATTGTTTAAATTTTAAACATTTTTAATGGCCGCCGCAATATATTTATGGAAAGGTTAAAATGTTTATTTGTGCACATGTACTATTCTGTAAATAACTTGAAAATTTCAGCTTCCTAACTCCTCCCATAGTACCAAAACCGTTATCAATTTGTTTAAATTTTAAGAATTTTTAACATCAAAACAAATCAAAATATCGAAATTTGTATAATCCCTATTTCGTTTTTTTACAAATACTACCTCTAAAAAAATTTCAGCACCGTAGCACATTCGAAAATACATAAACCTAGAAAATTAGTTTAAACAATTGCGAATTTTTAGCGGCCGCATTGTTGCACTTTTTCAAGATTTTCGTTTTATCTTGTTGGTTTTGTACAAAATCCTACCTGTGAAAAAAATTTCGAATCTCCAGCTCATCTGGAAGTGCCTTCTTATTGATGATTTTACGTCTGCATCTACACAATTGACAAGCATCATATTCTCACCTATTCCAGAGCAGCCACTTATTGGATATTTTATAATACAAAATATGCATAAAACTGCAAATAACAATAAGGATATTATCATAAATTCACTGAAATTCATTGAAATTTATAAAATTATAATTTTATGAGAAAAATTAGAAAAATTAAGAGTAATTATTAAACAAAATGGAACACAATTATTTAATATATTTTCACAAAAGCTACGCCAAATCTATGCATCGCACTTATTTTATGATGTAAATTCATTAATTTATGGCCACCCAGAAAGAAAATCTAATACCAATTTAACTAATTTGCCAGGTGGAAATTCAGCTTATCAAATAAATAGGGTAAAGTTCCCAATTTTATGGAATTAAAACTTTTATTATACCTCTGGTATTGGTTTGAAGAATATTTTGCTAAATATTTCAAAAGTTATATTTTGGTGGACTCAATCAAACCAAAAATACTAAAAATGAAAATAAAAAGACACCGCAAATTGCTTTTCAAACATTTCAATGAGAACAGAACGCGTCTTGCATAACGAAGAGGAATACTAAAGGCATTTGGAGCGCGCTGAAAAGATGATTTTTCTTGATACGTCCTATGGGTAAACAGCACGACCGTTATCACGACTAAATCCGGATAACCTGACCTAGAATGATGCCATCTTTTCCATACAATCGCACCCTCCGTTTCAAAGACTCGCCCCTAATTGTGAGTTATTGCTACATATACATTCAATGCCACCTTGATATGTCTCAAACACGCCGAGTTTGTTTTCAGTTGAAAAGATAAAACCCTTTTTCTATTTTACAATGAAATGAATTAATCTAATATCAATTTACCTCTAAAAATCTCTTGCTATGCGTGGCATTTTATAGCGTTATACATAGTTTTCGTAAAAAGTTATGAAAAATATACCAGAGAATACCTAAATCATTTAACTTACTAATCCTGTCAGAGTTGAGAACTTTGCCGGTTTTTTATATAGGAGATAAATTCTACAGAATTATTTATCTATATAACTTTAAAGTAAAAACTGACACGTGTTTACAATAAAAATAATCGATTAACTGATAAATTTTCCTTCGTTTTATTACGATATAATTTAGACAACAAATATGCTAATACAAAAACTCGATTAAATATTATGTTCATTTTTCAAATGTGTCCACAAACAAATAATCCAAAGCGATTATATCAATATTACGAAAACGCAAGAATGACACTTCAATTCCTTCGATGTATCTTCCGATCTCACTCTCTCTCTCTCTGACTAATTTAATGCGCAGTGCATGCAGCAGTTTCTCGAGAGAGGGATACGTATGACACAAGTAATAGCCGCTTATTAAAGGAAAGCCTTTAAAAAAGACAGCGATCGCATACCACAAAGAAATCGAATAAGATTACACTTTAATCAATATCGAGTAAAGGCCCTTTTTCTAGCCGATGCTAGCGAAAGAAAATCAGAACCGCCAAATACTCCTACCTAAAGGAAGACGCGCCAACTCCCAGTAACCCTCTGGGTACCGAATTTCTCTTCCAAGTCACAATGAAAACATAAAATGAGGGAGTAAAGGAAGGAATCGGCATAAATTGGAACCGGAGATCGAAAGGACGAGGGAAACGAGGGGGTGAGAGAGAGACGGAAAGAGACGGAGAGGGGGAGAGGGATAGAGGGAGGGAGGGAGAGAGAGAGAGGGAGAGAGAGAGAGAGGCAGAGTCGAAATAATACGAGAAACTCTTAATAGAATTTCGACGTATTTGAGAAAGAAAAACAGGTTTTAGCGTGACGATGAAAAGAGGAATGAAACTCTTTGTAACAGAAGGAGAGAGTAAAAGCAAGAAAGAAAGAAATAAAGTGAAACAAAAGAATTCTTCGGGACGCTGTGAGGAGTTGTGTGGGCCAACCTCAGAAACCCACAAAAGCTTTTCATGAGACCGGTAACTAGTTCTCGACATCTTCTCCGAAATGTAGGCTCCTATAGACCGCCATCCTCATCCCTTCGACAACCCACTCCGTTTTCAATACCCTCTCGGAAGCCCCTCCCTCGTGACGCAATTTTAGCTTCTCGCGGGAAGAGAAGGGATGGGAGCACCTTGAGGCCGAGGGTGGGTTTTGGAACGGATTCTGTTTACGGGACCTCCCAACCATAAAACTGTTTACAGTGCAGGAAGGGATAAAGGATACGAAGACGTAACACCGCACGAGGAGTATAGAGAGACGCGAGCGGGCGAGATATAGACGGAGGTGGAGGAAGCGGGAGGAGGCGGGGGAGGTGGGAGAGGTGGAGAAGGTGGTGGAGATGGTCTAGGTGGGGGAGGTTGTGGACGGTGGGTGAGGTTAGGGGCGGTGGGTGAGGTTGGGGGCGGTGGGGGCGGTGGGGAGGTGGGGGAGGAGAAAGAAAGGTGAGGTACGGGAGAAGAATGAGGGGAAATAGAGAAAGAGTAAGGGAAGGAGGCCAAACAGGAGGGAGGAAAGGGAGAGATTATCTCCTTCGACAAGAGGACACTATCAGGAAAGAAATCGCTGTCCGCCACTTTTCCTAGAGAATGCGAGAGCGGTATCTAGCAAAGAACACCGTCATCTGTCCTAATACGGCTCCTGCCCCCTCCACTTGACCGAAATGGCCGCCCGGAGTGGTGAGGGACGCATACCGTGCCTCGGGAGCGAGGGCTGCTGCATGCGGACGACTCGAGCCAATCTTGTGAGAGTTTCTTTGGCGATTGCGTGTCGTTAAGAGCTTGCCATTCTGACACGGCCGTTAGTTTGGAATTGCTCAGGAGAGAAATGACGGGAGGAGGAGGCGATGGACGGGGATTGGGGGAGGGAGGTGTTGTGGGACGGGGAGGGATCGGAGGTCGCGGGTACGACGATGGCGTTTGGGGAAAGTGTTTGCGGTCGCGATAATGCGCGATCCTTGAACGCCGTGCGACATAATCGCTAGAAGGCTTGTGCTGTCGACGCGTCCGGAGGGATGGGATGTAATTGGATGGTGATTACCGTGGAGGCGGGCGGGGGCAAACTGGGGCGGGACGGCGTGAGGGAGTCGGGTGAAGTGTGATACCATCTTTTCCCCCCATCGCCGATGCGTTAGCACTTCTTAACAGGTTGTGGACGGAGTGTTTGTTGGCCATGAGATATTAGTTTCCATAATGAACGAAAACCCGGGCGAATATATTCTAAAAGAGAGAATTAAGAGCCATCAGCGTTAATTCCAGAAGTTATGCATTTCCGAAAGAAATTATCGTAATTTGTTAAATGATTTAATATAAATATTTGCATGCCGTTTGCAAAGAAAGGCATATTTATGTATATTTGATATCATAGACGCCACAGAAAACGTAAAAATGTTTTTAAAATTTCGTCAAAAACATTTAATGGTAAAATTTATAAAATTGTAAATTTTCAAAGAATGTTAGAATAATAAAAATATTTAGAAACATTTTTAGATAAATTGTAATTAAATATTTTTGTCTTTATTAATCGTTAGATATAGTCAATTAGTTAGTAATAATGAAGCAACCTTTCTCAATCATTAATTATTTTATTTGATAATTTAGAAAGCCTCATATGTTTCAGCTGTTTAACCGTTAAATCCCCTACGATGTCTTTTGGCAACACCAGATTTATGTCCCAATAAGCACTATGCGTTCCATCGAACCCGGTAAGCAGACTATAACTTGGGATATAAATAATGTCGAGAGAGTGTTAACATAAGGCGCCAAAAAGACACAAAATAAGCTATTAAATGTACCTACTTGTTATGAAAAATTTGGTTATCTCACTTTAGATTGAGTGAGAGATTTTGGTTGCATATTTAATGGATATCAAAACTCAGAGTTCATAATCATAAACCTTACAAGGTAATCTTCCACTTAACTTCTGCCAAAACAGAAAAAGTTGATATCATTATATATAGACGTTTCCTACAGAGAAGGAGGATAAAGCATGGTAATAGAAGGTGCTTGCATCCTGCAAGCATATCGTCTCACCTTAAAAAACATTCATTTTTCAGACAGATATTTGATCATAAAAATATTTCTTTATTCTAAAGATTTCACCTCCGCAGCGATTTTCGTTTTTCCCTTATGCAAAAATAATAGATTAAAACAATCCCCAAACTTTGCAATTTTAAGAATATTATACTTTCTTCGTTATGGGGTACCCATGTTGCACATTTCTGCCAAATTTTAAAGTTGTAGCACTTCTAGAAGTAAAATAATATTTTTCTAATTGTTTAAAATTAAATAGTTTTTGACGGCCGCAATAAGAATTTCATGGATACACTGAAATGTTTATTCGTTTATATAGACTAAACTCTAAATAACTTAAAAATCTCTCTAACTCTCTAACTTGCCCTGTTGTATCTAAACATTTACCTATTTGTTTAAACTTTAAGAATTTTTAATTGCCAAACAAATTAGAATATCAAATTTTCATAGTCCCTATTTCGCTTTTTTACAAATTCTACGTGTAAAACAATTTCAGCTCCGTAGCATATTCGAAAATACATAAACCCTGAAAATTTGTTTAAACAATTGCGATTTTTTAGCGGACGCATTGATGCACTTTTTCAAGATTTTCGTTTTTGTTAGTCGGTTTTGCACAAAATGCTACCTAAGAAAAAATTTCGAATCTCCAGCTCATCTGGAAGTGCCTAAACATTGGTGTCCTCCTCCTCCTCCTCCTCCTCATCCTCTGTAAGAAACATCTATATATATATATATATATATATATATATATATATATATATATATATATATATATATATATATATATATATATATATATATATATATGTGGATGAAGAAGGGCATAGGCCCGATAAGCTCGCGTGTGTTTTTGTGTTCGTGTGTTTTACGTGTCTCTTCGACGCCCCCAGCAGCCTGCCAACTTGGTAAGTGTCCGCTGGACTTTCCTCAATACCTTGTTACCACCCTCATCACTACCATTTCTTTTCCTTAAGTTAATATATATACCGTCCTTTTTTCTCCTTATTTGTCTATATCTTTACGTTTCTTTTCTGTCGTCTTTTCCTCTTATCTTTCCCTTCCACCATGGAACTGACCCGTCTCCGTTATCTTCTCGGTAGACACATTACCCTCAACTGCCAGATTGAATTCCTCAACTCCTGCCTTGCACTTGTACTCACCCCCAAATGCCTCACCATCAGAATTTTTCTTTCAGGCCTTCCTCCCCCTATCCGCGCTTCTCTAGCCCTCACGTATCACCTCGCCTCTATCCACATTATCCGTTCCACCATACACCATTATACCACCCTCTCTAACACCCACTTTGCTATTTGTAAATTTCTCGTTCTTTATCTTCATCATTCTTCCCAATCCATATCCGACCTTCAAGTCGCTTTCCTTCAAGCGGCTAATGATATCACCGCACATCGCAACAGACTTCTCCGTAAATTCTCTCTGCTTTGCGTCCGGCATCTCAAATTTGGTCTTCCCCTTCCGTTCATATCAGCTGGCGAGGTCAACAAACAACCTCCTTCACTGCCACTCATCGGTCAAACTCCCTGTCTTGCGGATCTCCTGGGATTCCCAACGCCACCATCACTTCATATCCTGAAAAAGACCCACACTTTCCTAACCCGCAAACCTTTGAAGCGCTCATATTTTTCGCACACTCCTGCCACCACCTCTTCATCTTGTCAACCAGATGAAGTCTTGAACCTTTCCTCCCACGTACTTACCCCTGCCGAGAATGAACTCCTATCACGCGGCCTTTCCTTTTGTCCCACCACCAAATTTGATCATTTTCGCCTCCTTGCCGACGTCCAGTCCTTTGCCCGCACACTACGTCTAAAAACCAACCCTCCCAAAGAAGATTCTCTCACTTCTGCCAACCCAAAACTCCCTCCCGGCCTTCGACCTACCTTTTCCATCTTTAAACCTCCTTCCCAATACATTCCACCCACCCTACCTTCCCTACACCCGGTCGAACAATACCCCAATTATATCCTTTTTGATATAGAATGGGATGAAATTAAAACCAGTATCAAGGATACCTTGAATAGAGAGATTGGAAAACTAGAGAAGAAAATCAGAAAACCATGGATCACGAAGGAAATGCTGGAGAAAATGAATGAGAGACGAAAATGGAAAAACGTTAACACTGAAGAAGGTAGAGACAACTATAGGCGTATAAACAATGAGTTGAAAAGGGTAACAGATAAAGCTAGAGGAAATTGGATAAAAGGAAAATGTGATGAAATAGAACAAATGGAGAAGTTAGAACGGTACGATATGATGTACGCTAAGACACTTGAATTAGAAGATAAGAAGTCTAATGGAATTTGTGGTAAAGGAATTATGAATACGGATGGGAAGATAGTCTCAGAAACAAAGGATGTAGCACAGGTATGGGAAGAATACATTAAGGAATTATACAGCAAACAGGTAGGAGCGGCAAAAATAGAACTGGAAAATGAGGAAGACATTGAAGAAGACAACTTAGGACCAAGTATTATGGAGAGCGAAGCAGAAAAAGCGATAGTGGAACTAAAGAAAGGGAAAGCCACAGGTAGCGATGGAATGCCGGGTGAGTTACTTAAAGTCATGGGATCAGAAGGACCAAAAGCGATCACGAAATTAATTAATAAGATTTACGACACGGGAGAGTGACCTCGGGATTTCCTAGAAGTAAAAATGATTTCTCAAAAGAAGAAGCCAGAGGCAATGCAGTGTAAAGATTACAGAACGATAAGCCTTCTGTCACACACATCAAAGATCATCACGAGGATTCTTAATAAAAGATTCTGGAGAACGACAGAAGAAATGCTCGGGGAAGATCAATTCGGTTTCAGAAAAGCACGAGGAACTGGAGTTGCTATAGGGATAGTTAGAATCATATCAGAAAGGGCAATAGAGTACAGACAAGATATCTGCACATGTTTCGTAGACTGGCAGAAGGCCTTTGATAGAGTAAATTGGGTAAAGTTAATGAAGATATTAAAGGATATAGGTGTAGACTGGAAAGACAAGAGACTGATTAGGAATCTATATGTGAATCAAATTGTAAAGGTCAGGTTTAAGAATGTGGACACATGCGGAATAAATATCGGTAGAGGAGTAAGACAAGGCTGCTGCCTATTGCCAACCCTATTCAATATATATGGAGAAAGTCTAATGCAAGAAGCATTAGAAGGCATAAGAGATTTTATAATTGGAGGAAGGATTATAAGAACAGAAAAATATGCAGACGATCAAGTATTTCTAGCAAGAAAGGAAGAAAAGCTACAAAAAATGATAAATTGACTAGTGATAACAGGTAGAAAATACTGTATGGAAATAAATACAGAAAAATCCAAGGTCATTCGAATATCGGGAAAAGAAGAGAATCTGATCATAAGTATTGTGGGAAAGCCTTTAGAACAAGTTTCAGAATATAAATACCTTGGAAGCATCATAATACGAGAAGCAAAATGTACAGATGAGATCAGAACTAGAATAGGAAAAGCAAAATCGGCTTTCAGGAAAAAGTAAAAACTACTTACAGGGAATATAAGGTAAGATATCCGCAAGAAGTTGATAAAATGCTATGCATGGAGTATAACATTGTATGGGGCAGAAACATGGACGCTAAGGAAAAATGACATAAAATACTTAGAAAGCTTTGAAATGCGGACTTGGAGGAGAATGTTGAAGATAAAATGGACAGATAGGATGAAAAACGATGAAGTGCTACGAAGAATAGGAGAGAAGTGAATGATTATATAGACTATCAGAAAGGGGAAGGCTAACTAGGTTGGACATTACCTGAGGAGAGAGAGTAAGATTAAAGATGTGTTAGGACGGAAAACTAGATGGGAAAAGGGAAAGAGATAGGAAAAGGTTTCAGAGGATAGATGATTTGAAAGGGAAAGAGAGTTATCAAGATATGAAGAGGACAGCGGAAAATAGGAATATATGGAGAACCAGGTTTAACCAAGAATAATCACGGACCTGTCTACGGACAGACTACCTATGATGATCCTTTCCAGAATCTCCCAACCTAACTTTTCCGATCTTATCGACCATACAGATAATCTTATCAGACGTGAAAGGCATGCCATTTCTACCCTCAAACATATTGACCATATCATCATCCTTTCTGCACACAAGGACACCACCACGGTTGTGATGGATCGCGCCAAATATAACGAGGTAGCCGAGCGCCAACTTTCTGACGAAACCTTTTACCATCACCTTACTTCCAACCCCACAGACCACCACTCCTACCAAATTTCCTCCTATCTTCATTCCTCAGGAAAACAGGAAAGCCTTCCCGATTCCGCCATTGCTCTAAATATCCCCAACAAACACCGCACACCCACATTCTACCTTCTCCCTAAAATCCATTAACCCAACATCCCCGGCAGCCCCATTGTTGCCAGCTTTAATTCCCCTACAGAACGCATCTCTGCCTTCGTTGACTCCCACCTACAACCTCTCATTCGTCAATTCCCTTCCTTCATCCAAGACACTAACCACTTTCTCAAACGCCTCAAAAACCTCTTTCCTCTCCCACCCAATACCATTTTGGCCACTATTGATGTCTGTTCCCTCTACACAAACTTCCCCCACGATGATGGACTTTCTGCCCTTAGTAAACTCCTAGACTCAAGAACATCCGAGACGAAAGGCCGTCTTCCCATTTCTTATTAGACTTGGCACCAATGATGCTCAAAATGAACAACCTCTTCTTCGATGGGCGTCACTACCTTCAAGTTAGAGGCACTGCGATGTGCACCCAAATGGCGCTTTCATACGCCAATTGTTACCTAGGGGAATGGGAAAGACTCTTCCTCAACGTACCACTCAGACCACTTTTGTTGCTGAGATACATCGACGATGTCTTCCTCATTTGGACGCATCGACCTGACTCTCTCCTTTCCTTTTTCTCGCGCCTCTCCTCCCATCCTTCACTCTCCTTCACCCACCAATCCTCTGCCTCCCACATCACATTCCTGGATGTCGATCTTTACCTCAAATACAGCAAAATCCGCACCTGCGTTCATATCAAACCTACCAACAGCCTCCAATACCTCCACTTTGATAGCTGCCATCCCCTTCATACCAAAACCTCTATCCCCTATGTCCTTGCTCGTCGAGGATGGAGGCTTTGTTCTGTAAGAGCATACCTTCTACAGTATTACTCTGTCATCGAGGACGCTCTTCTCAAAGATGGCTACCCTCCAGTCTTGGTCCGCGAACAGATCCATAGGGCAAAGACGCCTATCCACACACTCACTATCCCTGCATCTACCCCTGCACTCACTCTTACTACACTTTTCCTTCCTGGTATCCACGAAGCCCTCAAAACAATCCTTCATGTTGCCCACCCAATTCTTGCCTCTTCCTCCCACCAGTCCCCCTTTAACAAACTTTTTGCCAATCCCCCGCTCCTCTCCTTCCGCCGGCCCCCAATTATCCTCTGGATGAAGGAACTTCCAACTTCTACCACGTCTCTTGCCATGGGGTCTCACCCCTGCTGCAATCCTCGCTGCCTCACTTGCCCTATCCACCTACCCTTGTCTTCTTTCTCGAGTCCCTCCACCAACATCACCTATCCCATTACCTCTAGAAGCAACTGCACCACCCGTAACGTCATTTACTTCCTTACCTGCACCCTTTGTCCCGCGTTTTATGTAGGCCTCACCAGCAATCCGTTAAACATCCGCATGAACGGTCATTGGAATAGCCCCCTCCCAGTTGCGTTACACGCCAATACCCACAATGTCCCCTTCAATAGTTGCTACAATGTAAGGGTTATTCGCGCCTTACACCATGACACTTCTGCCCCCCTTCTCCGACACTGGGAACTAGCACATATACATCTTCTTGACTCTTTCTCCCCGCCTGGCCTCAACCTCCGCTAACCCTCTTAGCCCCCATACAATGTCTCCTCTGTTACATTGTAGCTCTTCGCACTTTACCTTACCACACTCCTTCCTTATTGGCTATACACCCTTCCTACTCCCCACCTCCTCCAGTCATAAACCTTCCCACATCACCCTGTCCTTCCCCGTCCAGTGTGTCACATTACGTTACTCTTTCACTGAAGAAGGGCATAGACCCGATAAGCTTGCGTGTGTTTTTGTGTTCGTGTGTTTTAGGAGTCTCTTCGACACCCCAAGCAGCCTGCCAACTTGGTCCCCAGCTTGGTAAGTGTCTGCTGGGCTTCCCTTTACACCTTGTTGCCACCCTCATCACTACCTTTTTTTCCCTTAAGTTAATATATATATATAAATAAATAAATATATATATGAAGGTCATTCGAACGTCGGGCAAAGAAGAGAATCTGAACATTAGTATTGGAGGACGGCCTTTAGAACAAGTTTCAGATTATAAATACTTTGGAAGCATCATTACAAGAGAAGCAAAATGTAAATATGTGATCAAAACTAGAATAGGAGAAGCAGAAACTGATTTCAGAAGAAAGGAGCACCTACTTACGGGGAATATAAGGGAAGATATCCGCAAGAAGTTCATAAAATGCTATGTATGGAGTATAGCTTTGTGCGGGGCAGAAATATGACTAAGGAAAAATGACATCAAATATTTGGAAAGCTTTTAAATGTGGACTTGGAGGAGAAAGCTGTAGGTAAAATGGAGAGATAGGATGAAAAACGATAAAGTGCTACGAGGAGTAGGAGAGAAGGGAATGATTATACAGACTATTAGAAAGAGAAGAGAAAACTGGGTTGGACATTACCTGAAGAGAGAGTGCATTATTAAAGACGTGTTAGAAGGAAATATAGATGGAAATTGAAAGAGGTAGAAAAAGATTTCTGCTGAGAGACGATTTGAAAGGGAAAGAGAGTTATCAAGATATGAAGAGGACAACGGAAAATAGGAGTATATGGAAAACGGACAGGCTATCTATGGCTATATATATATATATATATATATATATATATATATATATATACCTAATATGCATATTTTTAATCATTTTCATAATTCTTAGCTTATTAAACTGGGAAGAAACTTTCCAATACGAAGCAATTAGTTTTAATATGCTTCCCGAATTTTATGAAAAGTAGTTGTGATGATAGCATTTTTCGTAATTTGGTGGTTTAAATCTGCTTGAAAAGATGACATTTATTAAATAATTCTTCCAAAAAATGTTAAAAATTCATAATAGAAATGTTATTAAATAAAAAAATACGTATATTCTCTTAGGCCACTTTTAATTTAATTTTTTCTCATAAAAACATATCATTCAGATTTGAAATTAAATTATTTAGTTTCACCGTTCAAATATTTGTCAATTTAAAGGAAATATATACATTTGAACTATTTTTCCGCCTCACAAGTTCAAGAGCAAACAAAGGTTAATTTTAAAGCGGAGAAAATATTTTTCAATGAGAATAACGGTAACTTTCAATGAACGATATAGATATATTAAAATATTTACAATAAGATATAGATTGATGAGTATTTAAATTACTTTTCCTACAACTGACTTGAAATATCTCTGTAAAACGTATTGTATGCGGACTGCGACGCCAAAATACGCGTAATGTGGCGCGAAAATTTTTAAGATCATTAAAAGTATTAATAGCTAGTTATAGTTTTGTAGCGTCGTTACATAAAGTGAAGCTTTCATCGTAATACTATTTATTCAAATAAAAATAAAACTCATGACACAACGTCTTAATCCTCATTACTGTCATAATCTATTAGTGGAAAAATATATAAAACTGAATGTAAAAAATAAAAAGCGAGCGACGGCGCGCGAAACGGTTTTTCCAAAAGCGAAGGAGTTGTAAGATGAAATTCTGGAATTATTATTGCGACTCTCTCCGCCGTTCATAGACCTCATGCGACCATTCCAAGGACCACACCTCCTCACAACCCTTCGCGGATCCATCCTTTTCCAGCAGAATCAGGCGTCTGATTAAAAAGTACATCGCGAATTCTTGCCCTCAAATCGCTTAAAATATTCCTTCTTTCCCATTCCTCCAAAGTTCCAGCGAGAAAACACCCTTCTGGAATGTCTTCACAATTAGTTTTCTCTCACACTTAGGGTGACGAAGAGGGGATGTGTTGTCGACGTCCGTTTCCAGCGCTGCGACCGGCCTCAATCCACCCTCGCACGCATTCCATTCCACTTTTCGTTATAGACTTCCGCTTTGCTCCTCCCCCGCCCCCTCACGCCCCTTCTCCGCCTTCCTCTCGCTCCCTCCAGCCATTCGCGTCAAACTCCACCATTTCTACCCCACCATCCGCAATCTTTCACAATATTCTCTCTGTCCGAAATTCACCCCTTTTCGTCTTCTCTCCTCTAGCGCAAAAAACGTCGTCTTAAGCCCAATCGTTTTCTTTTAAAAATACTAGTTCTTTTAACGCTTTTTGTATTACAAATTATTTGCAGCGTAGTTACACGTATATTATAATATAATGCAAGTTTGTGATATTTTTTATTTAAGTATGGACGACATTTATATATCAATTAATATTAGCGAGACAACAGCATTTTATAATGGTAAGGGACGCATTTCTTATAACTGCTATACTAAAACATGTCATTCTTAGCTTCTTATTCATAACCAATGCATAGGGTCCAGATTGGCATCTTAGTATTTTATCCTATGGTGAACAAATAGATTAGAAAATGCAACATCAGTGGCCAAATAAAGATATAATTCCACCTCTCCGGATGAAATACATTTAAATCTCTTCCCAGCTGCTTTAATTGTAATTTGGCCTTCTCTTTTCATTCGTAAGATGAAAATCTTTGTTTCTTCGTGTCATTCTCTCTTTCGTTCTCTCCTTTTTTCTTTATTCTTTCCGTTCTCTTCGAGGGAAAAAGTTCTTCGATTAACGCCTCGTCCGGAAAATTTTCCTTGTCCATATTCTCTATTTTCTCTTCCCTTTCCCTCCTTTCTCTTTCGTCTGCCACTTTGCCTCGGAAGTCCGCATTAAGACCTCTCTCAATTTTCTTCCGTCAACTCCTTCCCTTTTCCACGATAATTTATTTCCTTCCCTCTCTCTCTCCCTCTCAATCCTCCCACTTTCACCAACATGCCATTCCCGCTCACACACCTCTCGGTCAGTTTATCGCTCCTCATCCTCTCTTACCCTCAACCTCTTCTTCTTCCTTCCCTCTTCTCTCCTATGGACCTTCCTTCATGCTCATAGCGGCCGTCTTACTTTATTCATCTGCTCTACGCGCTTATTCTTTTCCTTTTCTCCAATTCGCTCTCTCTCTTTCTTATAACAGATTGCGGTATTCATCCCTCACATCTTCCATCGTCACCTCTCTCCACACATTCTTTATCCTGATACCCTTCGCATTTATGTCCTTGGGTCTTCTGATTCTATAATATCGAGTTATCTGCTCTACTCCAATATCTCACGACCTCTACTGCCTCTCTTTTTCATCCTCTCACCGTTTCCTCCGCCTCCACGTGTATTCGTCCTTCCTATTTCCCCTTTTAACCCTCACTCCCTCCTACATACTCACTCAATATTGGTCATACGTCTCCCGTTAAATATATCCCTTTCTCTCTGCCCTCCGCTCATTCCTAACTCGCCACTTATACTCTCCACGCTTCCCCCGACCCCTTTAACTACAAACCCCATTGCGATTCCCAGCCTCCCACGTAAGTTACAAACGCTTTTGAGATGGAAAGAAAATTGGTAGGTAAAAGTTTTAAGTCGAAGCTAGGGTGGAGAGAGCAGAGTGAACCGTGTTGGCGAGGGTTTTTACTTCATTTTAATGGGGAACTGCCGTGGAGAGAGGTAAGAGACGAATGCTTTAAAAAAAAGAAGGGGCGATAAATATTTCAGAATATAACGTGAAATCTTCTTCCTTTAAAGGAGGAGACCAATTAAGGAGCGTTTGGATTACAGAACTTCCATTTAAAAAAAATTATTTAGGCGTCTGAAGTTCATTAAAAATGACTTCCTAATTTAAATGCTAATTAGTGGCGTAAGAAGATCAGTTGCGACAAAAATTTGTCAGAATGCATTTCATTTGGTGAATCAAGACAACATATATATGGCGGAGGATAATATTACTCTAAAGCTATTATTGTAGATTTTCAGATGGAATGTAAGCACTATAGGAAAAAGGACAAAGCAATGACGTAAAAATATGAGAAATTAAATCTACCAAAATCGGCTTACTTCAATTTGAAATTATCCAAAAAGTTTATTAAATAAAATTTCTCTCCCATATCTAAGGTATTTTTATTTATTAAAATGAAATTTTCTCTTTTTATGTTTCAAAATCAGATATAAATAGCAATTAGCCTTACAACCTCATAATTCCCCACCCAAGTTCTGCATTCAAATATTTATACCGATGTGTTCCATAACACAAACAAAGCTAAAAATTGATGCAGAAATAAAACATCAACGAATACAACTACGTTAAATTACTAATAAAACAAAATATTTATCAAAGATGACTGCAGAATTAAACAAAGACCAGATGCTTGAAAAATACTAATTATCAAGATTTGAAATAATTTTACTCTTTAATACAAAAATATTAAACAGCTAATTTTGAATAAACATTAACATATTCATTTAAATATTTAATTCAGGATCATATCGCCGTGATATGAAGAGTACATTTTTATAAGAGATCATTGTTAAAATATATCCTCTAATGGATTATATTTGGTAACAGTAAATTAAAGCGTGATTTAAACTAACCGAGAGTGATATGCAGGAAACAAAAGTTGGTGACAATTTAAGATTAAGATAAAACAATACAAGTGATGAGGCTAATTCAGATTTACGCTCATGTATGACATCCTGACATATT
This sequence comes from Tanypteryx hageni, assembly GCA_028673005.1. Lineage (NCBI taxonomy): Eukaryota > Metazoa > Arthropoda > Insecta > Odonata > Petaluridae > Tanypteryx > Tanypteryx hageni. Next base: position 199,605,680 of record CM054114.1, on the reverse strand, counting down.
TTGGTAAAATATTTTCTAGGAACATTTCAATGGAGAGTTGAATACTATCTCCGACATGCTGGTTAAGAAAGACAACAAACAAATACGACATAAAAGAAAATTGAGCGAAGAATATTGATAAAAATTAAATACGTAGAATATAGTACCATAGAAAAAAGCAATCTTCGGTCGATACACGTCGTTTTCTTGAAATATCCTTTGAATTCTACTAAAAATGTAATCATTTTCTCTTTGCCTCTTACGTAATTCAAAGTTAAATTCCAGCATTTAAGAATGTGATGACACAAAATGAGACCATAAAAAAATTCCTCAGACGTATTTTAACATGATATCAATGGTAGTAAGTAGGTTTACAGAGGAAAGAAATTACAGTAAAACCTCATACAGAGCGGATTCACGCAGCGCGTTTTTAGTATTGCGCGAATTTCATTTTACACCAATTTTCTTGCAAGGCGGTCCAATTCCGGCAACGCGGAGAGGTCAGAGATAAAAATCCGAAAACTTTGCGATATTTTAAATTGGCGCTCCCTCCGGCGCCTCAAATATACACTTAGTTTCTGTATGCTTTTCGAAGGCAGACATCGCAAGGAGGAAGGAAATTCTTTGAAATACGCCTGCGCAATATTTTGGTGTTTTGACACTTGACACGGGACTATTCGCATCGTTCGAAAGAACAAGGAACTCATTGAAGCGAGCGTTGCGGCTGCCGCTGCCACTAGTGATTCCATAAAGAGTATGAACAGTTGGTCCGTGCAGCAGAATAAGACAGAGAGGTTATTGAACAATTGGATTGAGGAGCAGATATATAACGGAGCGGCACTCAGTGGCACAGCGATCCGGGAGAAGGTGCAGCGAATCTACGAAACGGTTTGTGAGAAGGGAGGAGAGCCTTCAAAATACATTAAATTTAGTGAGGGTTGATTTGACAAGTTCAGAAAGCGTTCCAATATGCACGGCGTCAATTTTTCTGAGTGCTTCTGCTGACTACCAAGCTGCAAAATAAGTTATCAAACCTTCAGGTGCTACTACACTAGGATGACCTTGAGGAAACTTCTCAAGGCATTGGCGGAAAACCACGAAAGTGGCCTCCCAGACTTCTGGCGTGAGTTATACATTGTCCACGCAATTGTAGACATCAAAGAATCATGGGATGAGGTGAGCCAGTCAACTTTAAATGCCGGATGGAAAAAATTATGGAGCAGAGTTTTGAACGATGCCCAATGTTTTCCTACACTATCATCTGAGGTGAGGAAGATCGTGCAGCTGGCAAGGGCTGTGGGCGTGAGAGCTTCGATGATATGGGAGAAGAATAAATAGAAGAACTTTCGAATTCGTCCCAAGAGGAGTTGACTGAGAAAGAAATGCTGCAGAAGCTCGAGTCCCACGAAGACAAGGAAGAGGTGCATGAAGAGGAGGATTAGCTCACCCAGCATTGTTACGGGAAACTTTGCTTGGATTTGACAGGCTTGCAAGTGGTCTTGTTGAAGCAGGGTTTAACATGGACAGAAGCCTTAAATCGAAACGTGCTATTGAACAATGTACACTACCATATCGTCAGCATAATAAATCTATGCAGATTACAGCAATGCAGAGACGCATTACAGATTAATTCGGCCAACAATCAAGATCAAATACTTGGTGCTGCCAAAATGTTAATTAAGGAAATGATTTAAATTGAGGTTTTCAAATTGTTTTATCATTTTAATATTATCTTAACTTATGATTTTTACGTAAAAAGTATACACATAACTTCCCAAACACTGGGAACGTAACCCTTTTTTACATAAGCCATTAAATTCACTCAGCGCGTTTTATCCTAACACCACAGCTTCAGGAACGTAAATACCACGTTGCGTTAGGGTCTACTGTATGTGAATTAGAGGAAAAACACAAAAATAAAAACCTTTCGATACAATAAATAATTCTTAAACAACAAATAACCATAACTTTTATTTTGCTCTTATATGGACTTTATAAAACGAAACGTTCAAAAATATTTCTTAATTACAATAAGTGGCGGGCTACATAGGAAATTGCAAGTATTTATGTGGGCTGCATAAGAATATAAACCGAAAGTTATCTAGAGATTCAGTAGTATTATATAATTGAATCGTTTTTTTGTTTTTATTTAACCTTTAAAATATTATAGCCACAATTTAACTTAATAAATATGAGATTGTGAGTATTGAATTTTACGTATAGATTTTTCAACATATCCTCTCGAGGGCCCAATGAGGTCCTTGAGCCCTGGCCTAGACCGAAAATAGCATTAAACACCCTAAGCCCTGAATATTTAAACAAAGTAATAAAAAGAGCTACAATTGCGTGTGCTACAATAAAGATTGAGAATAGATCACCAATTAGAAAATTAATTTGTCTCCGATAATAGATTTTATAGTTTCTCTAAGAGTCACGTGACGCAAAAGGGAGCAGATTTAAATGAGGGAGCTAGTTGCGTCGGGGTTGAAGCTTTGGTTTGCATGACGCAAAGATGTTAAGCTCGTTTTAAAACATCCTCTTATTTTCTGGGTGCTGATCACGCATTGATAACCATTACATCTAAGATAACAGGAATTAAGAAAATATGGCGCGATTTTAAATGAATAATTATATATTCACTTAAACACTATACGGAAAAGATTTATTACGTCCATAAGAACTTAATAAATCTTTGCCATATAGTTTTAGAAATCCATTTTTAGGAGGTGACATTTTGACTCCACTTATAAATATATGTTGATTAAAATAGCGATGTGAAGCAAAATCATTAGGTGAGCACTTCGCAACACTAATTTGATTTGCACAAATTTCTTCTTTCAGTCAAGCTAGACGTTTGTACGAAGCTATTTTACATTTGAGGCTAATTTGTTTCAATGATGTGACTTCAAAAAAATCGAATTTTTTAAATAATCACAAATAATATCCCGTGAAGTTCTACTATAAAGTTATATGGTAATCGTACCATACTATCTTTTAAACTTATACAAGATTGGTCTTTCAGTTTCTTAAAAAAGAATCTCGTTTACAAAAATTGCTATAAAATAATTTTCGAGGAGATATGAAATAATCAGATGATAAAAATAAAAATTTGTCGAAGGAAAACTTTCTTTCTTCTGGAAAAAGAATCATAGGCAGGAAAAGCTTGCTCAGATGAAAACTCATATGTTCTTCCGCGAGATTTCCAAGATAGTGTAGTGGAGTATGAATTTGTGGATGGCTGTGTGTATATGAGCCTCGTATGTTTGTGAGTACAGGGAAGTGGACGGAAGGAAGCACGTGTTAAGGCAGCTACAGATGGAAAGAGCGATGGTTTTGTGCAGGCTCTGTCCGTGTTCGTACGTGTGAATGAGTAAAGAGGAGGTTTTAGATTGAAGGTGTTGGTTGGCATGATAACGATAGCCTGTAAGAACTAGGTCAGCTAAAACCTAGCGCCGCTTCTGCCCCAACCTTCCCCAGCCTTCTCACGCCGTTAGCCCCGAGCTTTTTACCGTTTTCCATCTTAACAGATCACCGGATAGCTTGCCTGCCCCGGAGCGGACCCCTGCGGCTTCTCTGCAGAGAGCAAATGTCACGCCATTCAGATCTCTCGCCTTCTAATAAACAACAGAACTTTGACGGACGTGGAAGGTCAGTTTGTTTGTTCTGCACGCCGGACTCGGATGTTTACCAATCGAAAAACGAAATCCCTCGGGGGAGGGAGAGGTCCGAATTGATTTTTATTTTCTTGTTACTAAAAACATGTGCGACGGGAATAGAAACCGATTTGGGTTTATTTATTCTCGTCCAGTCAATTCGACCATTGTAAGTTTTGCGCAGCTGAGAAATTATTACTTTTCTCACTTATTGTCAAAATAGATGCTACAAAAATCTAAATATGAATAGATATTAAAAGTTACGTAATGGTAAATATATTGCGATGATTTAAAATTGTTTCATCAGTTCTTTTGAAGTGTTCGAACAGTCATAGCCTCTAAATATCTTCTACACACACAGCTTTAAACTATGCGAATACCCTGTTAGTCGGATGTAAAGAGTCATTATATATTTCAAAATGACGTTTGACATTGATAAATGTGTAAATCATAGGTGCATAATAAGTATTTTTTTCTGCTATAATATTTAATCTTTTACAAGTTTGCGGTCAATTGAAAAACGTGTATCCAGGGGTGTAGAAGCAGATGTGTGAGAGTATGGGCCAGTCTTTAAAATGGAGAATATGTAGCGATGATGAAGTGAATGCGTATGTCAGACCATAATTATTGACGAGCATTGTTTTACCGCTAACAAAAATATAAAGAGTTGGAGTAAACTTGGAAAAATAAATGTAACAACATAATGCGTTTAAATGAGGTCTATGAGGAAAAAGCACGCGATTCAGTTAAATATGCAATGATACAACATAGAGAACGCCGATTTTAGGATAAAATAATGTGCATGTAGAGTAAATCATCTATTCGTTGCTTGAATTTTTAAAATTTCTCTTCTGGTTTTTAATCACAGAGTAAAAAGGGTACATTTTATGATCAAACTATTAAGGACTATTGCTTAAAATTCCACAATATTTTTATATTTAAATGATTAAGTTTTAATTTATATCGTTTCATCTACGGAATTGTTAAAATGGTGATTATAGTGTCTGACTCCCAATGTTGGAGTGGTGATTCCGAAGTCTGCCGAGGGCACTTACACATTTTTTCGCTTTTACTATCATTAATACGCAAAATTCTAAAAGTCACTTAAATGAGCTTGCAATTTTTGTCCATTTTTGCTGAAAATAAAATCTTCGATCAGCTTTTGTCAGTGGTTGATTCCGCGAAGGATGAAAATTTAGAAGTTCTTCTAAAGATCAGTGAAACATTTTTATGGTTTATGGAATTTTTTATTTGTATTGCCAAATAATATCATATAAGAATTTCTTTTAAACCTCCTTACATTTATATATTTTTAAAAGCATTAAATCAAAAACAAGAAAGTAATTGCAATTTTTGTATAAAAGTTGGATGACTTTTAAGCTAAATACAAATGTACAATGAACTCTTATATAGGTACTTGATAAAATATATAAGGAGAAATGAAAATATTTGCAATATGAGCCACCCAACCTTCACACGAAAATTGTAATTATTTTCTTGTTTTTAGTGCATTTAAACGTGTATACGATTTGGTATGCTAATAAGTAATTTTTATATACTTTTGTTTTACACTATTTAGTCATCATTCATTTATATCGTAGCAGCGATATAAGCAAATCTGAACATTATAAGTTGTTTTAAATTTATTATAAATTAATTGCATGTGCATTAATTCTCCTATGTAGGATTATTTACCAGGCTTCCATAACTTTACATAAATTATTTCTTAATATTTTTCAATAATTTTCCCTTCGGGAGTGAAGGGAAGGGCTTCATAACTTCAGCAAGTAGATTTATCCAATCTTGTATCCACTTATTCATGAATGAATATTTGCTCCAATTATTTTCCTGACTTTTATGCTGTATTTTATATTCATGATCTCAACGAAATAAGTAAATCGGCTTTTCCATCCTGTCACTGTCCTATGTGGGCTTCTTCACATATCCGTTATATATCCCAGTTAATCTAGCCACTCTTCTCCGAGATTATAATATCCCAACCCAATTTATCTAATATTTCTAAAACGTTTGGATCCCTCTTAAAGTGCCCTAATATGAATCGAATAGTCATTGCATCACCTCGCTTTGCAGTCTTACCTATCTGATGTGGGCGAACAACCATTGCCCCATATTGCAATATTGGTCTAATTAGTGAATTATATACTTTTCCTTTTCCTCCCTCTCTCACTAATCGCTATCTCCCTCTACCCCTCTCTTAATCTAATCTCTCTCTCCCTCTACCCCTTTCTTCTCTCTCCCCTTTATTTTTTCTTTATCGATAATACTCATTAAAGGATAATGATTAGGAACAAAAGATAATTATTATCACTAGCGACAACTTTGAAAAACACTGATTTGATTGTGCATGAAAGCCTAACCAGATCATATATATATATATATATATATATATATATAAATCCGTAAGATATGCTATGATCTGGTTAGGCTTTTATGCACAATCAAATTAGTGTTTTTTAAAGTTATCTTTGTTTTAATTATACTGTTTAAGTAATAATTAGTAGAGAGGCCAAATTATTATCCAAATATTTGCTGAAAATATGAGGAAAATCGAAATAATAAGATATAATGCACAGAGAAGTAGCGGAAATTTACTCTAAATATTTGAGCAAATTATATGTTACTTAAAACGTATTGAATATAACTGAATAAATGAATTATTTAACTCTTATTAATTCGTAAAAACAGGATAAAATGTTAACGAACTGTCAATTTACCATCAAAGAAAACTTGTGTAGTAACTTACTATTAACTAAATACTTACATGAACTGCTATGAGTTTTAACAATATTTTAAGATCGCACTTTTCTTATAACTGTCTATATTAGTTTTGAAAAATTTCCAGAAAAATCACTTTAGTTAAAGAAATTTAAATAAAAGTCATAAAATGTTATTTTTTTCAATCCTATTTGAAATTCGTTTCGGAATATTTGCTGGATTATCATCAGTTAAAGAAATCCATTGAAAATTACGTGACCTATATTTAGTTATATGAATTCCCACCATTTGGCAATGGCGCATGATTCAATAGTATAACATTTTTATAATCAATTATAATTTATTATTGTTATTATTGTACTGCAGCTCCTTTTAAATCTTATACAAATGCCACGTCCTCTTCCTGTTTTTCAGTATCTATTCATTCCCTTTCTCTTTTCCTTCCTCCCTCTAATTACTTAATAGATTCAGTAAATAAGTTATACCCATCTATAAAAGTCTGATCCGTGTTAAAGTCAAGAATATAATTCAATAATTGAGACAACAGTGGCCCAATATAAATAAAATTAGTGAAAAGATAAAAAATCGTATTAAAACGTAATTTTTTGAGACTACGAATGAGATTTTAATTCTTCCCTTCGCATAACTAGCGTAAGTTAAATACATCATCCCTTAAATATTTTTAAATGTAAACGAAAGAGGTCTGAATGTCAAGGAATGGTGATTCATATGTGCGATGCGAATTTATAACTCCGGTTAATTATAAGATGCAATGCAAAAAACTATGAAAAAAACTATAAAAATAGTTAATTACTTAAAATTTTAAAAGGAAGTTAACTGAAAAGAAATTAATGAAAAACACGATTTTAATTATAAATAATTCGGGCGCCTTCTCTCTCTCGTACTAAAGCATTCAAAGCACACTTTCCTTACGCATATAGTATAAGGACGTCAATACAATCTCGAGATTTAACAATGACAGGGTCGGAAAGACAACATATATTTAAAAAGATTAAAATTTCCCAATAAATGTGATTTAAAGGTGTAGCTTGAGCGATTTCAAACTGAAGGCAAAAGTCGACGATAAGAATAAGAATCTGTGTTTATTTTTCTTTAAATGGCCCCCGTCTAAAGATCGTAGGTCAGTTACCTCTAATTTTAAAAAGAAAAAAGCCTGCAAACGAAAAAATGGTATTTTTAAGTGTTCTCTTATGGGGATTTTGATAGAGCTTTCCGGCGGACGGACGGACCAACGGACTGACTAACGGATAGACGGACAGATTAAGGATATCATGTATATAATAATAAAAGCCAATTATATTCTTTAAATCTGCGTCTAAGACTTTAGACATTAATGCGTCCATCTGATGAATGGTTGGTTCTATTTCGATGAATCTTTCGGAGCGTGCGCTTGCAGAATTGAAACGTTCACAGGGAATGGGTATAATTCTATTTGATAACAATGTGATATGTTTTTTATTCCATTTTAAAAATACAGCGATAAAAATAAGTATGACACCACTTAAAATGTATTAAAATCCTCAATGAGACGTTTCTACGTTAGAAATTGTTGTACAATTATATTAAATTATGTGATAAAACATAGCTTATCATTGATTTTAACAATACACGTATTTCCCAAAGATTACTTGGGAAAAAGCGTGGAGGTGGAAATAAACACAAGGGGGGCATAAAGCCTTTGCGAATAATATTGGCCGCAGGAGGATAGTTATGCCAAACCTTCTTAAAAGATCCAGAAGCCTATCGATAGAAATGCTTCCGTAAGAACCTAAAATTGAGGCTCGCTGGTAAATGACGGCTTTTCTGGGGAGTTTCTATAGGAAAATCAAGTGCTTGAATCCTCAAACAGCAAACTTGAGATACCATTCAACCGACAAAATATCGCAAGAAATACACTTAGAATGACAAAAAGTGAAATTTAATAGTATTTTACAATGAAAAAAGTGCAACCTCAAGATCGACCTGATGGTTGGCAGTGTTATTGGCACGATCTGAGCATGATGAGAAAATTTTAGGCTATTTGGATGAGGTTCGATCATTGTTTGGGGTACATTTTCCTGGTGTCTCACACTTTTTAACCCTATGATCTAGATTTAAATAATTATTTGCAGAAAATAAAAAATTTTGCACGCAATATGATTATCAGCTTTGTATTACATAAGTGATTGTAATTATTTAAAATATCTGATTAAAAATGTCCCGTTGGCGATTTTTATTTTTTTAGGGGTCTTATACATATTTTCATCACTCTAGTTAAAAGTCGAGCTGATCTCTATACTTGAACGTATTGTTGTTAAATATAAAACAAATTTAAAATTTTAGCCAATAAATTTGAGTAATCTCAAATTAGCATGAAAATTGATTGCAAATTCGAAAAAAACTTAGCAAATTACATAAGATAATCCTATCTCAATCAGTTTTAGCAACATGGGTTTGACTTCAAGAGTGCCTTCCTCCCCTTAATATAAATGCATACGTAATATTTTTATCTGAATTTTAAGAAGTCAGAAATAAGCTTTCCGGAAATTAGAGATGATTTTTTATTTTTAACCTTAAATGATGAATTTACTTCTCCTTTTGTCTGTAAATAAAGTTTTACGACAGTGGAAAAGTGATTTGATTTATAAACGAATGAGTAAAATAATTTATAATTTAAAATCATAGCAGAGGTGAGCAGTGCCGTTTTAACGCATATGCGAACCCGGTTACCGCCGGGGCCTTAGTCTTCAGGGAGCCTCAGTCTTCAGGGGACCTCCGTCTTCAGGAGGCCTGAGTCTCCAGGGGTCTGAGTCTTCAGGGGGCCTCAGTCTTCAGGGGGCCCCAGTCTTCAGGGGACCTCCGTCTTCAGGGGACCTGAGTCTTCAGGAGACCTGAGTCTTCAGGGGCTCTCAGTCTTCAGGGGGCCTGTCTTCAGGGGGTCTCAGTCTTTAGGAGGCCTGAGTTTTCAGGGGGCCTGTCTTCAGGGGGCCTGAGTCTTCGGGGGGCCTCAGTCTTCAAGGGACCTCAGTATTTTGATGGAAAATTGACACGCTTACAATTTTTATATTAAAAGTCATATACGAATTTAAATTTTTTTCTTTTGTCACTAAAAGAGTATGGTATAAAGCGATTATCCGGACATCCGCCTTAAGAAACGAGAAAATAAATCTGCTACGATAGTTCAGTGGTAGAATATCCGCCCGGCAAGAGGAAGACCCGGGTTCGATTCCCGGTCATAGCAGACTTTTTTCTCGTTTCAAAATCATTCCCTACTAAAAGAATATGCCAAAGCGCATCGCTGTGTCTACTATCGATTCCGTACTTAGTTATATTCTAAGCACAAAGGCAAAACTTCGGGGTGTGTCGGGTGTGCCCGGCCATAACCTAATGTTTCAGACATGTTTTTAAAATATTTCAACGATATGTAAATAAAAATGTTATCTTCCTTTTTATCATGCGAATCATGCATGGTGTACTTTATTTTGCCCGTTTGTGCTGTTTGCGTGATTTTGGTAGAATAAAAGCTATAATTGCTTTGAGTAATTTTAAGTTAACTTTAAGTCACATCATTGACCTCAAGAAGAGGGACGAAAGTCAGCCAGCTAATACACTTCGAATAAGGTTGAGATTTAATACCCCCATTTCCATTCCTAGTGTTTCCGGGCGGGAAGGAATTCCCGCCCGTTCTCAGGAATTTTTATGGTTTCCCGGTTCCCGAATCCCGAGAAAAATTGGTCGGGAAATCGGGAAAAATTGCTCTTTAAACCCGGGATTACCCACAATGGGAAATAAACGCCACTACTCGCAATGTATCTCTTAGAAATTTTTCCTAATTATTTTCCTAATTATCGCAATCCTACAGTTACGTTTCCAGCATTGCCGGAAAAAATCCCAGGGAATGTTTAAAAGAACGCCGCCGGACATGCACGCGCGACACCAAAATCAGCTATCACTTGGCCAACCAATTTTAGCTCTGCCAAGTGAAATACATCCGATCAGTTTGTTTGCAGCTGATGATTGTGACGTATGTGAGTGTTCTTGGCTCGCTCACCTGCTATCGGTAAGTCAGTCTATTTTAAATACAATTTACATTGCTATTATATTATTCCAATATTACACCATAATGTTTGACGGCGCTTTTCAGTATTTAAATATTCGCTGCAGATTACAGACCTGCCATGAAGCGAAGCAGTCGCTTAACCGATCAGTTGATCAGCTGATGATTTTGATATAGATGTGTGTTCGTGGCTCTGTCAGCTGCTACCGGTGAGTCATGTTTTAAAACACATTATACATTGCTCCGTTTAAACGTGTAGCATGTTTTACGTAATCTTATCAGAAACAAAACAGAATGGAAATATAATGGTAATTTCCACACTTGATTCTGCGTAGTATTGTTAACCATGCTAGAATTTGGTTATATTATTATATTCCAATATCACATAATAATGTTTGATGGCACTTTTTAGTATTTGAATATTCGCTGCACAATACAGATCTTTATAAATTATATTAATTCTTATTTCTTAATAATAACACATTTTAAAATTTTTTATAGATTTACCGTCACAATTAGTAAAGAGTATAAAGGATGTTGGGAAAATTTTAGAAAAGATAAAGAAAATCAATCAGCTCGTTGCCAGATATGCTCCAAATCTTTGCAATGCAAAGCATCATCAACCAGTGGTCTACATAGGCACCTAAAATACATTCATGGAATGAAAAGGAAAAAACACTCTGAAATTAATAATGATGAGCCAAAGCCTTCATCTTCTAAGAGACAAAGCACAATTTTACAGTATACCAAGGGAATGGCTTTAGAAGAGACAGTAAGCAAACTAGCAGCCTTGGATGGAATATCAATCAACACCATAACAAAAAGTGAGTTTATTAGGGAAAGTTTCACAAGCAAAGGAATGCAGTTGCCAAGAAGTCCATCTTCAGTTATGGCACTAATACATAATTATTACAGTAAAGTGGAACAACTGTACATCCAGAAATTTGGTGTATTCAATTGTGATAGTAAAAAACTGAATATTTCAATAGACGAGTGGACCAGATGTAAGAATCGCAGATACATAATTGTTCGTGTATACTGCAATGAGACTTCACTGAATCTTGGTTTAATAAGAATACATAGGAAGTGACCTGCAGAAAAAGTGCTATCCCTACTCCAGGAAAGATTAAAAAACTTTCAGTTAAAATTTGAAACAGATGTGGTTGCAACAACTAGTGACTGTGCAGCTGTTATGGAAATATTTGGAAAATTAACACCGACTATTCAACAGTTCTGCTACAATCATGCACTACATCTAGCTGTAACAAAAGTATTTTACATTATAAGTTGAAAGGTGAAGCAACAGGAACATGTAGCAGCAATAGTGAATTCATTACAGATTCTGAATACGAGAAAGACTCTGAATCAGATGATGTAGTCCGAGCCGATCAGTATGATTTGCAAGATGATGTATCTTCGGCAATTAGCAGTTTACGAAGAATTGTAAAACTGCTTATATATTCTCCAGTAAGAAATTCTCTTTTGCAGCAAGAAATAATCAAGAGTGAAAAGGGGGAACTAGAAGTTATTTTGGACTGTAAAACACGGTGGAACACACTGGAGAGAATGATAGAGAGATTTTTAAAGATCCTAAATCCGATTAAGATTTTTTAGGAGAGCTGAAACTCGATCACTTGTGGAAAGAAGAATATTATGAAATTGTGAGAGGTATGTTGAATTGCTTACAACCTGTGCGATTAGCAGTTGAGGCTTTAAGCAATAGAGAAGCTAATTTTCTTACAAGTGAAGGAATTTTTAAGTTCCTGTTCAGTAATTTATAAAAACATAACTCTCCAATGAGCAAAATGCTTTTAAAAGAAATAAAATTTGAATTGGTTAAACGTAGAAATAAAGATCTTGTGTCTCTCACAAAGCACTTGAGCAACGTTAGTTGCCTATGTGAGATGGAAGAGGATGAATTTTTTACCTTGTCAAGCAAGAATGAAATTGCACAATTGGCAAGGTCATTAATGGAAAGACTTTTTAAAGGAACATTTACAACAGAATAAGGGAAAAAAGAAGAAAAAATGGGTTCTTACAGAGGGTTCAGACATTAAACCAGAATCTGATTTGAAGTGTGAATTGGCTAAAGCAATATCAATTTTGATATAAAAACCTAGTTCTATGCAAGCATACAAATCATTTAATTCTCTATGGAAGGAAATGAGCTTATATGAAGCAACGCATTCTCTCATCCCCAACTTGAAGATGCGTTTATACGCACTCATAACAATTCGGCCAACGTCAACAGAAAATGACAGAAATTTTTCCACATCTGGTATATTTGTTACAAAGCAAAGATCACGATTGTCTGATAGGGAAATTAATGCTCTATGCCTCTTAAAGTTTCATTTAAAAAATGATAAATAAAAATTATTTGAAGTATTATTTCAATTTTGAAACGAATAATATTTGCATTTGTTTTTGGGTTAATGTTTAATTTCATGACTATAATATTTAAATGAGATTGAGAACGTTAATACATTCCGCGATATATGTAAAAACGTATTGTATACCATAAGGTATGGTATAATAAAGTCGGTACTCATTACATTGTTTATACTTTGAGAAAACCTCAAATATAGCAGAAACCTATCCAAAATGATGCTCTGTTTATTAACAGTTACTATTATACTCATTATTACTGGTGGCCTACTAAAATTAAATAAAAAAGTTGATTTCGGGATTTCCCGAGAATTCCCGGGAAATACGATTTCCCGTTCCCGATTCCCGAAGGTTCAAAACTGTCGGGAATTTGGAAACCCTACCCATTCCTATAAGAGGAGGCCGCAACCCTACACCTGACGATATTGCTGAGTGTATTGGAAATGAGTAACAAAAACAGAAAAATTAGCTCTTTCAGAAAACGGCAAACAACTCGACAACACTCCTTGGAGCGTTGTCGCCTCGTTGGCAGGAGTTCCAGTTAAATTTCGCAAATATTTCCTATAATGTTGCAAATATTTTTGAATTTAGCACACAGATAGGATATCAAATGTCCTTCCCTACACTCCTGCTAGTGTTTACCCTCCTTGGATCACATTAAAGCGTTAGCTCAGCCGTTCCCAACCTTTTTCACTTCCCCTTCACGAACCCCTTGAGCTAATCTATTTATCGTTGCGAATCTCTTGGATTAACCTTTTATCTTCGGGAACCCCTTGAGTTGTAACAGTTTTCGCGGCGAACCTTTCATATTGGAGAGTAAATTTTGCAAAAACAAACCTTTTTGAACGCCTTTAATTCATGAAAAATAAAAAGATTATATAGCGCACAGTATGTAAAAGTTTACTATAAAATCAGAATCTCTGATATTGCCATCAGTATCTAGTTAGTACCCAATAAAATTCAAATATAATACTTGAAGCATAAGAAAAAAGTGAAAATAATTGCAGCTAATTTGAAATAAATTAAAATATTGGTAAGAATTGTAGAACCAAGAAAGTGAAAAAGACGCCATTACCAAATGTTTCTCGCGACCCCCCTCAGATTTGTTTAGCGAACCCCTAGGGGTACGCAAACCACCGTTTGGGAAACCTGCGTTGACTGGTTTCCATCACTGAGAGAGCTATGCTAAAGCGAATATCCATTGGCTCCTTCCCTTTTGTTTTCTTTTTCATCGGTGAATCCCCGAATGTATTCTCTTTCGAGTTCCATCTTAGTATCTAGATCTGTGACTCTGATCGTTGGATGTGTATTATAGAAGAATTACCAGAATTTTGGGGAATTTTCTGCTTAAACCGTCGACTGTTGCACTTAAGATAAGTTATATTCATCGTTTTATGTAATTCTATTAACGTACTTTAAATCTTCATTATAGCCATATTGTAACTGAAGGGTATTTAAGAGAATCGGAGAGTAACGTGTGTTTTTCATTTCTTCCAATACCGACCAATTGACGATTATCGTACGATATATCAAAAACGCCGATCCAGTATAGCGGTTTTTGCAGATTTTTTCCCATCCATGTAGAGATTGAAAATTTACCGACATTTTCAATTAACGGTAATTCGGTTAATGTTTTCATAAATGGCGGTTTACCGGTAATTTACCGGTAACTTTCGACATTTTCAAAAAATTATAAATTTTAAAATTGAACGATAAATATAAATAAAAAAAATTATTTCAAGATAAATACTTTAAGAAAAACAAGACAAACTTGACACAAAATCGTATCTATACCTTTGATTAAACAAACATGAAAAATACTCTGAAGATAAGTACCTACATGAAGGAAAATACAATATAAACTTTAAACAAAAATCGTAGATAAACCTTTAATTATAAATATAAAGATAAGTACCTTAAGGAAAGCACAATATAAACTTTAAACTAAAATCGTAAATAAACCTTTGATTATAAACTATAAAGATAAGTACTTTAAGGAAAACAAAACATAAACTTTTTTTAAAAAATTATAAGTAAATCTTTGATTATATACATGAAATAAACTCTAAAATTTTATTTAAAAAGTAATTGCAGCTGATTCTTTTTTATTTGTTGTCTCTTTGGTTGTTAAAATAGGCTAGAAAAAAAAACATTTATCCAGACTTTGGTTTCCTAACTGCGACCTGATTTTTGTGCATATCAACCCTGCTGTAGAAAACGCTATTTCTGATTTGACACTCGTTGGTCGAACGGCCATTAGGAAATCGAAAGCCATTTTTAAATATTTTTCTCTTAATTATTCTTCTTGAAAATACGTCATTTCCTTTCTCACGACATGTGTTAGGTCTTTCGTGTTTTTTTGTTTTTGAGTTAGATCTTCATAGTCTACATCAGGTTCCTCTTTATCGCCAGAGAAGTTTTACCTTCATCGACAACGCAGACGATGTCGAAGGAACTGAAGTTGTAACTTTCTCGGAATCGGAATCAATTACTTCAGTTAACTTAATTGTATTATCTGTTTCCTCTTAATTAGAAACGCCTTCAACTAGCTAGACGATTATCTATGTTATTGTGGATTTGCTGGTTTTATTAAATATTCCCGAATCTTCATCATTCGATTTCGTGGGATCATAAAGGTACTCTAGCGCGCGTGAACCAATGTGCTGCGAGGTTTGTTCAATAAAGGAAATATTATTTTTATTCTGCTATTTAATTACTATCTGTTAAAATACAGCAGGGTAAAAATAAAATAGTTCTAAATAAATAAGGTGTTTAATAAATTTTTGTTCATATTAATAAAAGTAAGACGTGTAATTATTTTTTAAATATTTTATTTTGATATGTTAAAGTAAACCTAATCAATTTAAATATCTATTCTCTCTCTTTATTGAACATAATAAATTATTATTTAGATGTTTAGATCTATTTAAATATATATTTTACAAAGATAATCAGCAGGTAAAATTATTAAAACATACATTAAATACGTTCTTCTTTTGTCGAATTACCGGTAGAAAATACCGAATTACCGGTTAATTTAATAAAGGATTTTTGCGTCATTTACCGGTATTGCAATCCTTACATCCATGGACACAAAGCTGTTCATCTTGTTGATGTTGTGACGAATATTTTATCCGATAACATCCACTTACCTAGAAATTGGCTGGGGGGGGGGGGGGTCTGAGGCCGATAACCAATTACCAGCAATTGATTAAATAAAAGTCCTATTAAAATAATATAAACTTTTATGACGTTTTTAGTTCTCATAATTCAATGCAGCAAGTGGCAGCGTATCAAAAAGCAACGTAGCAAGTTTGTTGCGTGGTTATCGCACATTTCACGAATGTCTGTACACCGACGGGAGGAGAGGGGGAGGGTCCAAACCCCCGAACCCTCCCTCTGGGTACATCCTTGGCTGACAGTAACATAACGCTAATGAATTTCTGAGGTCAATTTTACGATAATGCGTCGAATATTTCCGGAGAATATACAGGATTACAAATTATACTAAGGAAACAAAACGAATTTGCTTTATGTGTACCATGCGCAGGGCATCCTATTAATCAAATGCTTAACTGAATATATATATGTGAAAACGTGAATCATGTGATGATTATGAAAATCGGGCCAAGGAAATGTCACACACAAAGGAATACAAGGATACTTATATACGCTTGCAAAAACGCAGCAGCGCCATAGTTTGCTTGGAGGGTGGCGAAAAGCTTATGTATCTCGAGGCAGCAGGAATTTCAAAATTAATTCGTTTTTGCCTATGTTTGATTTCCTTCTTTACAATCTGAACAAACGTGCCAAGTCATACAAAGAGGTTTTTGAAAAGTTTTATTTTCTAGAACGACTATATCATATGGACCAAACCGACATTACTGACAGTTGTCACGCACTTGTCAGTTTTTACAACAGGGACTTGAATGAGATGGAATTAATTCCAGAATGTCTACATTTTAAAATGTATATCAAGGAAAATTTGGGCACTCTACGTGAGCTTAAAACCACCGTTGATGACGAAGATGAAAATAATGATGTTGCACATGGGGAAGAGATCGAGAATCCAGATCATATCAATTAAGACTTGTGCAAAGTTCTGCATCGTATTTTTCTGTTCATGATGGTTCGCAACTCAAGCTGAGAACGCACTTTCTCAAAGCTGAAATTTATCAAGAACGAATTAAAAAACCGATAATGTCACAAAATCTGCTAAAAAATCTAAGTCTAATTATTATAGCGAGCGATCCTTAGCAGAAAATTGACTTTGATGAAATCATTCGTAACTTTGCTACGAAAAATGCAGGATGAAAACAATTTAAGGTAAATCTACGTTTTGAATACTTAGTTAGGCAGAATGTACCCAAAAATGTTAACAGTTTTGTAATTCAAAACTGATCACGGTTTCCAATAATTTTTTTTAAATCTTACACACTGGAATTAATTTATTATGTATTCCTTTCAGATTTATATGGGCCACATATCTGATAGCGCCGGGGGCCTCGGAATATTTTAAAACGGCCCTGTATGTGAGTTTGTAACATCTATTTCTGCAATCATTTCTGCAAGTTTTGCAAAATATATGCTATTATAATGTTAGGTATCTTTTAACTACTAACTAGCACATACTTCATTTCTTTCTGTCACTTATTATGAGAAATAATTAACATTTATTGCCGTCCATTACCTCATGACAACGAGCCATGGAATTTTTATTTAAATTGTTATTTTAAATTAACCCTTAGTTAAGTTCCATATATACTATGAACTATTATAATGTTAATTTAAACTTCATTCGGACCCAACTGTCATTTTTTGCGGGAAATTACACTAGTTACAAAACAAGAGTTAAGTTTTGTCGGTAAGTTTCTCGGGTCTAATTTGCAAATGCCTTCTATATTATGGCGGAACGAGAATCGTGCAATGCGAGTAAATAGTAGGAAATCCTGGTAATTCGGGATAGAGGAATTGGTTCTCTCTTCCGTACCACGGAGGAATGCACACCGGCCCAAATTAAAAGCGGCCCTATTTACGAATCCATATTTTATTATATATTGCTCGGAGCAGATAACATTGCGGTAGTAACGGATCTTTCCCACCCCAATCGCACGCATAGACCCGCGATACCAAACCGAAGAAGCGTTCTCACAAATAAAGGCTCCACGGACAATCCGCTCTCTATCTATCAAATAGCCAAATATTCCATCTGCGCCGGGTTTAAATATCCTCGGTTAATTGCCGCAAAGCAGTCGGATTCGTTTCGGAATGGAGCGGGGAATCTCGACCGTTATGTCATTTTCGGTGGAATAAAAGATCGACACAGGATCCGAAATGAGACTCGCATCTGTTTCTGCACTGGAGAAGTGATTAGTAGCATCGCACGAGAGTTACCAGGAAAACAATTGAATTGAAGTAATATGCGTTTAGAAAGATAGGCTTGCGTTATTTTTCTGTAACCAAATGTTCGTGTTTCGGAGTTGTTTATTGTGAGCCAATTTAAATTGGTTTGATAGTGTTAATAAAAAGACTTCACGAACTACGCATAGCAAATTAACCAATCACTTATAAAATAAAAAGAAATCTTTTAAGTGAATAATATAAATTATCATAATTATTGACAGTAATTATTACGGTAAGGCATATATTATTTAGAATTTTCTGCATACTTATTTTCCTTATTTTGAAAGAGCCATGCGAAGGTTAACATAACGAACATGTTAAAGAGATAGGAAAAATGCAAAATTTCATGATTTGAGTAAAGATACATAATACTAAACAATTTGTCTTTCTGCTTAAATGCGCAAATATTTTGCGAACGTCACTAATAAAAATGCTGTCTTAGAGATTATTACCTTTTTCGGCATTATTTGAGTCCCAATAATGAATATCTTTTAGTACATTTATATTTTTACATTCCAGTTTCAGCAAAAATTGTAAACAAGCGAATATTCATTTGATAAATAAATGGGTATATTAAACATAATTATCATCCTAACAAAGCATTACTCCAAATGGTATTTGTTAGAATGCATAATTTTAAATCCAAAGTTTGTTTGAAAAATACTACTTTCATTTTTATAAGACCATGGAAGGAAAATGAAAGAAACATTAATATAATTTGCAAATTATCGCGTTATTTATTTTTACTGTAAAAACTATTTATTCAGATATATTTCAGTTAAATTACTAGGGAATAGGGATTCCCATATGTACATTAAAAATTATTATATTCTCTACAACGTTTGGAGCAAAGTAATGCGAGTTACTATGCGATAAGGTATAATTTCTCATAAAGCATATTGTTACTCAAATTGAATAAATCAAATAATGCTAACTTATGTGATAACAGTTGCTGCATTTAGTGGACGTCACTTAGATTATAAGTGAATAGGAAAAAATAAAAACTAGATGTAACTATAAAATAGTACCTGTCAAAAATCTTGAAGCATGCAACATGTTCAAGAAGAACCCATGCTTTTGCATGTCAATAAATCTTTAGAAAATCAGTACACTATTATCATGTTGACCTATATAGCTAAATAATGATGTTAATTAAATCAAGAAAATTGTTTTTACTTATTAAAGGGAAATATTTTTTATATATATTATATATCATCGATCAACATTTCCGTCTTTGCATTTATTCAATTGTGAAAAAGTATTTTGAACTCTTATTTCCTAATTTTTTTAATTATTAATATTATGTGAAGAGAAAATACAAAAATAACTAACACCAAAGTAAGGTGAGTTTAACGGCAGTTCAAAAACATTAGTTGTTCCAATGCAAAGCTATTAGGTTAATAAGGATATAGATTCCAGAGCTGTCATGGCTACAGGGATTAGCTCACGTCACGGACACGAAAAAAGGTAAATAGGGAACGTGGTTTTAAATGGATGTAAGTGGATTTCCGGCGTATACTTCGTCCCGCCGGCATACTGCTTTGATGAGGAACAGGAGCGTATACGGCCTAATTAAGAGTAGGTGCGATGGAAACCATAGATAGGTCTAGAGATTGATAGCGGTTCCAATTTGCATTCGTGCCGTGAAGTTGTGGCGGAGACGCCGAGAATTCATTCCACCGGATGGGGTGGGTCGAGGAGAACTGAAGGTTTTAGGTTTAAAACCACGCGTGTGTGTGTTGGGATCGTGAAGGATTAATGTAATGGGATAGCAAAGCCAATAAATTCAAGAGTTCCGTATTCTGGTATTCGGGGATTGATCTATGCGCGACCTCTTTTGAGCCAATGCGGAAAATCAAATCCTCTATTTAATTTCAGGAGAGTAAGTTAGTAACTATTAGGGCGCGGAATGAAACTAAAGGAGAGTTATGTTAAGCGATTTAGAATAGTGGATCCGTGGATGGAGGTATAAAGACCTTTAATTGACTTCCAAGTACACGTTCAGTCTAATCGACGAGCTATTTCTGAGATTGCTCACAAATATACGAATCTCATGAAAGTTAATTGCCTTTTTGTTAATTTTATTTATGTGCGATTTCCTTCGATATTTAAAAATAACTTTAGTAGCGTACGTTTTATGATTGAAGCTGGAATAAAATAAAATGAAAACACACCGAGATAATTCAATAAGATTCAATAAGAGAAATCTATTTTTACTATTTAAAAATAAAATATAAAATTCTTTCGCAGGCATTTTCCAAAATTCTATTTGTATGATGTAGCGAAAATTGTCAAGATACCAAATCTTCTATAGGGCGTACAAATTTAAAGTTATCATTAATACTCTATTAAATCCGAATTGTATAAATTTTTGTCTCGTGAAAAGTATAGTATTAATTAATATAGTATAGCGTAATGCCTGTTCAGTTCAAGCTAATAATATCCCACATTTATTTGTTTAAAAAATGAGGATTCATATTTAATAACTTGTTCAACTGTAAATATCCTCTATTTAATTTTTCTCATTATTTTTGTTATATAATGTAGACGATACACTTGTTCACTATTTTGATGAATGCCTGAGATTAACTAAGTAAAAGATGAAGATAATATTTGCAAAAAGGATTTACTCCAATGTTTCTTGGCTGCAGGAGATATCTGGTTTATCTAATGATGTAAAGCTACCATTCTATTGAAACATTCAAAGTACTTATTAGAATTCCTTCCGAGTTTGTTTCTAACGGAACAATTAATGCCGTGTTGCCCATATTGTGTGTTAATCTCTGCGCTATTTCAATTTCAACAAATATTTTCCTTCAGCAGCATATATTTCACTTTTGTCAATTATTATGTTAACGGTTACCCCTAGAAATACATGTACCAATGTCTTCATTTCATTGATGCATTGAATATTTTATCACAACGTATTTGTATTTAAATGAAACCATGTTTCTCAGTAAATTTTGAGCAACTGAAGCGTCACAGGCACTGCTAAAGCAATTAGTATGCAACCAGCAATACATATTGTATACATATTTGACTACATTCACGGCGCATTCATCATCATCATGCTGCTGTCCGAAGACAGGTTTTCTCTCTCTCTCTCTCTCTCCCTAGAAGCCTCCATTATACCTCTATAAGTACTATATTCCTGCTTTATATTCTCTAATATTCCTATCCTTTTTCTCCCTCTTCCTCTTCTTCCGCTACTTTTGGCTTCTAAGATCGTCCTTTGCAAACACTGTCTTCTCAATATGTGCCCTATCCAATTTGCTATTTTTTCCTGATTGTTTTTATTATCATCCTTTATTCTCCCATCATTTCTAATACTTCTTCGTTTCTCTTCCTCTCTGTCCATTTCACTTTCATCGTCCTCCTCCATACCCACATCTCAAAATTTTCTAAATATTTTTCCTCCATTCTCCTTACCGTCCAAATGTAGCATTTTGCTAATTGCTTCCTTGTTTCTAAATTTATTTTCTTGCTTGTGAGAAGCTCCTTCTTCTCGTTAAATGCTGCTTTTGCCACTGCAATCCTACTTCTGATGTCCTGTGTACTACTTCCATCCTGCACTGAAATACTGCCAAGATATTTGAAACTACTTACTGTGGCGATTTTTTCCTCCCCCCCTTTTACTCCCGCACTTATACGATAGCACTTAACGAATCGCATGTACGAACATGCAAGTACGAATATCGCTAGTTCGAATATCGCCGCTATCGTATATCGCCGATATTCGTGATATCGCCGGACTGAACACCACGCCCACGGACGCCACGCCACGGTCGACACGCCCTCCCGTGGTGCCTCTCTGCTTTATATACCCTAATTACCCCTCGCCTCTTTAACCTTCCCTCTTTCCCATGGTTATGCAAGAACAGTGGAAAAGCGACCAATTACCGGGAATAATTCGACCATTTCGAATTACCCGCCTGACGTCATTACCTCCCTCCTTCACCACCGGCGTGGTAAAACATATTGAAAAAACTTATTCGGCCATGTGCCAAGAAAATCGCTGTTTAGCGTACAATATACCAGGCATCATAGATGGTATTCTGGACATCTATGAAGGTCAACATGGTTCAAAAAAAACACAACCTAACCTAGCCATGTTTCTTTTTTTTTTGGGTAATAATTACCAGTTTTGTAGACTAACCCCAATTGGGCTAACGATACATTTAAAATGTCTATATGTACTTTATGTATTAGGAAGTATACCACAATTTATTGTAATACCATATTATGAGTTAGTTTAATTGAAACCATGTTTAGGTTAAGAATTTAAGTATCATATTATGAAGGGATTTATGTACTATGTCTACCCTATTAAGATACCACACTACAGGTTAATTTGAATATTATGTCGTTAATGAATTTAATATCAGTGATAATATTATGCATACTGTGAAGGAACTTAACTATTGGGGCCAATTTAATAATATACCACAGTCAAGTTAATTTGAATATAATATTGTTAATGATTTGAATATTACCTTGTTAATGTGCTTAAATATGATATGATGAAGGGACTCACATGGCCAAATCAATTGAAATATTACACTGTTAATTAATAGAGATATTATGCCTGGATTAAGCAATGCCCTGCCTAATAATCATTTTTTCAAATGCTTAATAACAGTATGATTACTAGTTGCCCTTGCCTAAGAATTAATGTTTATGCTATGATGTATAATATTTCCAAGAAGGAAATGCTCAGGAAAGTTTGCTTTTGTTATGTCATGAAATTCTATTTCTGTTATGTTATCAATGACATACAATCTATTCTCACTCTATCCCTGAGGCATGGATGGGTATCAATTTTGTTTCCTTAAGCCACGATAGTTGGCATATTGTAATTATGATTATTTATTATTTTGAGGGAGATATTCCTACATGTTATTGAGTTTTCGGCTTGGCAAGATGCCGACTTGTTATGCCAAGTGCATCATCCCTATGTACCCCCAAAGTGATTATCCTGGAAAAAACTACATTCCAATGGACGTGCTTTCCCGACTAGCTTCATCACGGCGAACCAGTGGACTTCTTCAGAGAACTTTAGCCGTGACAGTAGCTCGAACCCTGATTGCCAGAGCAGGCAATCCACCACGTGTAATATTCCAATTTTAAGTGTCTTGACAAATAAGTGTCCAATAATAATAATAAACTATCTTGAAAGAGACAACGAAGGAGTGTTCTGTGCTTTATTCATGATCCGGGAATGGTGCAGGGAATAAGGTGACTTAGAAACTTACCCTCCCCAACCAATTGAAACTTTTATTGGTCCCGTTTTCATCATTTTTCCCAGGGAGGATATGGCGATTTTTTCCTCCCCCCCTTTTACTCCCGCACTTATACGATAGCACTTAACGAATCGCATGTATGAACATGCAAGTACGAATATCGCTAGTTCGAATATCGCCGCTATCGTATATCGCCGATATTCGTGATATCGCCGGACTGAACACCACGCCCACGGACGCCACGCGACGGTCGACACGCCCTCCCGTGGTGCCTCTCTGCTTTATATACCCTAATTACCCCTCGCCTATTTAACCTTCCCTCTTTCCCATGGTTATGCAAGAACAGTGGAAAAGCGACCAATTACCGGGAATAATTCGACCATTTCGAATTACCCGCCTGACGTCATTACCTCCCTCCTTCACCACCGGCGTCACGTGACAGCCCATTCCGATAGTGGCCTTCCGAGCGACGAGACGCACAGGAGAGCAACGAGTGAAGTCGACGCAGGTGTCCCACTCTCGTTCCCATCCTATCCGGCAGAAAACATTGTGTTGAGTGGACATTGACCTACCGGGAGCCGGAAGTGTGACAGTAACTATTGGATGTGATTTAACTGACATTAACTAAGTTTCGTTTCGAATCGCCTTCACCTACGAGGTGTATTTTGTTTTGTGGTATTACTTAAATCTATTCAAATTCAACTGCTGGATTGTTATATGTCTATATTTCTATGTTCTATTTATAGTTTGTCATTAGCACTTAGCACATCAGTGGATGTTTTTGCACCGAAAATTATAGTTCGCTGCATTACTTGTTCCAATTTTTGGACATTATATTTAATTCTTTATGTTCCTTTGAAACCACCATAACGTTCGTTTTTTGGGCATTAATCTTCATTGCATATTGTTGGCCAACTTCCACTAGTCTGTCTGTTATCCTCTGAAGCTCTTTCTCGTCTTCTGCTATTAATCCCTGATCATCTGCATATTTAATTGTGGTAATACTTTCACCTCATATCTTAAATCCTTTCTCTTCCATCAACGCTTCTTCTATTATTGTTTCTACCTAAATATTAAATATCGCTGGTGAAAAGGGACATTTCTGCTTAACTTCCCTCCCTATTGATGTGCTTTCAGTTTCTTCTCCTTCAACCCTGACTCAAATCTTTTGATCAAAGTAAAGGTTTTTAAGCAGTCTTTTATCTTTCCAATCTATTCCTATTTTGTTTAAAATACCCAACCTTTTATTCCATTTCATTCGGCAAAAAGCTTTCTCCCAATCTACAAAACAAAAATACATATCTTTATTGACTTCTAGCTCTCTTTCTATGATGATGATCCTCACACATCATATAGCATCTCTAGTCACTCTTCCTCTTCTGAAACCAAACTGATTATCTTGCAGCTCCTTTTCTATTTTACCTCCAATTCTTTTGGATATTATTCTGGTTAGAACATTAGCTGTATGAAAAATTAAACTAATAGTTTTGTAATCGTTACAATATTTTGCAATGCTCTTTTTCTCCAGTGGTACCATAACAACATCTAAAAAATCTTCAGGCCATATGCCAGTATCATATACTTGGTTAAAGAATTTTATGAGTTGCTTAACTGCTTTCGACCCCAAAACCTTAAGAACGTCCACTGGTATATCATCTCTCCCAATTTCATTAATTGCTCTTTTAACTTCAGACTCAATAATACTTGGTCCTAGCTGGTCTTTTTCCACATCCACTTTTTTATTTAATTCAATATGTTTGGGCTTTCCTTCTTTGTCATACAGCACCTCAATGTATTCTTTCCAGACATTCTTTACATTGTCTGGATTGGAGACTATTTTACTACTTCGTTCATGATTCCTTTACGTTTTATCTTTCTTGCCATTTTCTTGAATGCTTCCTTTGCTTTGCTATACATGAGGTCTGTTCTACAAATTCTTTCACACTTGACAATTTCCTCGCCTTTCTCATTTATCCACTGTTCTCTGGCATTATCTGTTTCTCTTCTTAAAGCATTATTTAACTCCTTGCACTTTCACTGACCTTCTTCAGTGTTTATGTTCTTCCACTTTCTCAGCTCTTCCATTTTTTGCAGCATGGCTACTGTGACCCAAGGTTTTTTGTTTCTTTCCCCTGTTATCTTTCCTACCTTCTTTTCCATTACATCTCTAATGTTGCTATGGATGTATTTCAATATACGCATACAAAATATATCCGGGAAAGCTATGCAGAAACTAGGATTCATCAAATGGATAGTAGGTAAAAGCGAAGAAAAAGTCAAAGAGACATGTTACTTTCCTTTAGTTAGACCGCTGCTAGAGTATGCGTTGAGCATATGGGATCCGTACGAGAAAGTATTAATTATCGAGTTAGAGAAAGTGCAGCGAAAAGCTGATAGATTCGTCAACAATTGTTATGATAGAAATAAAAGCGTTACAGGCTTGATACAGGACTAAGGATGGGAATCACTAGCTGAGCGCCGATTACGTGCTAGGTTAAAACATCTTGAAAGATTTAGAACGTGTACTTTCTCCAGCCACGTCGAAGAAATAATAAGAACTCACACCTATACCGGTAGAATGGACCATCCTCGTAAAATAAGAGAGATAGCCTGTAGGACGGAGAGATACAGATGTTCCTTTTTTCCCTAGAACGATAGCTGAGCAGAATAAAACTTGGGATCAAAAGTAACCTCGCGTAGGGAGTTTTGGAGTTTTCCCCTTGGTGTTAATGCATCCCCTGCCACACACCCTTGCGGTGGTTTGCAGGGTAAACTGTAGATGTATCTCCACTCCTCATCTACATTGTTCCTATTTTCTTCAGCTCTCTCCCCCAACCATTCCTCCAGCTCAGTCATGATAGCCTCCTTGTTCTTAAATAGTTACTATAAGTTCCATTTCTTGTTAACTCTTATGTTTCTCTTAATGCTCTTAAGTCTACATTGTGTATTTTTCACCAAAAGCTTGTGGTCAGAATCAATATCTGCCCCTGGAAGTGTTTACACATTTTTAATGCTATTTCTAAATCTTTCATTGACTAGTATGTTATCTATTTGGTATCGTCTCTGGTCTCCTGGGCTTTTCCATGTCTAAAGTCTCCGCTGGTGATCCTTAAACTATGTATTAGTTACAATCAATCTATTTCTATGGCAGAATTCCACAAGTTTCTCCCTTCTTTCATTTCTCATCCCTAGTCCACATTTTCCCATTATGTTTTCTTCCTGTCCCTCTTCGACTACACTGTTCTAGTCTCCCATTACTATGGTGGTGATCCTTCCTTCTCCAATATCTCTGTAATCCGTTCATACTTTTTATTTTCTTCGTCGTCACCAGCATTAGTTGTTGGCATATACACTTGAATTACAAGCATTTCCAATGGCTCCATCTGAAGTTTTACGGCTATTAATCTATCATTAACTGTCACTACCTTGCTATTTCTTTCAGATATCTCTTTTCTTATTATAATCCCCACTCCCCATTCCTTTTTCTTTCCTACCTCGTTATCCAATATGGCGGATCGGGGTATGCACGGTCTTTTTATCCATTTTTGACTGTTCAGTTGTTCTTGTGCACCGTTCGTGGAATCGAAATTAACAAGTACAGTTCTGAGCATGCTCTGTGCCGAGTAACAGCTATAGAAAACTGCATGGTGTCCTGTACTTTCCAAATTTCGGTTCTTACTGTATTGCAATGTGATAGCGGTTTGTGTTTGTCTTCGACTCCGAGTCCTCGGAGACTTTCTCGTACCATTCGCATCCCTTCGTGTATCTTTTTACTCATATTACTCTGTTTGTGTACATCTAGTGATGTCGAACTTAACTCTGGACCAACTTATCTCAGAATTTTTTATCATAATGCTCGCTCTATAGGTGGCAAGAAACTTAGTGATTTTAATCTTGCATTTTCCTGTCCAGCATTAAGTGCCGTTGATGTCATCTGCATTTCTGAGACGTGGTTACAATCACATATCTTTGACAGTGAAATTCTCTGTGATAATTACAGTGTCTTTCGTAGAGATAGAAACAGTGTTTTAGGGCGGGAACAAAAAAAAGGGGAGGTGTTCTTTTTGCCGTAGCTGGTGATATTTCCGTCAAACGTAAGCGTGACCTTGAAACTGCCTTCGAAATCGTTGTGGTTTAACTCACGCTAAGGCTTCTGCCACTCATGAGATTACTCATAGCCTGTGTTTACCTGCCACCACCCATATCCCAAAGCAAGCTCGAAACACTCTATGCTTCCTTGAAGTTGTTGAGCGGTGATTTAACTGACCGTAACTCCCTGTTGTTATTAGGTGATTTTAATTTCTGTGATATATCATGGGTCTCTGATCCTGTTAGTAGCATTATTTACCCGCCAGTCAAAAATAATGGCAATAACAGTGTTCAACTTAATACCGTTCGTGACTGGATAAATGAATTTAAGCTTACACAGGTAATAGATTTTCCCACGTGTAATAGTAACTTCCTTGATCTCATTATTCAATCAAATGGGAAGTTGAGTGAGTGCTCTGGCCGTGTGTTTAATCTCAGTCGTTGCTCTGTCCTGCTGTCCGATCATGTCCCTCTACTCCTTGAAGTTGAGTGTGACTTGATCCGGCGTCAGAAAAAGTCCCAACGGACGCAGTTTAACTGGGAGCGTCTGGATGTGAACAATTTGAAGAGCACGTTGCATCATTGTCCTTGGGTTTTACTCAACGGTGCTACTTCTGCTGACGAATGTTGTGATTTATTTTATTTACTACTTAATGGTTGTATTTCAGATTGTGTGCCATTACTTAGAGTCAATCTTCTAAAATACCCCGTTTGGTATGATGGTGAATTGATTACTGCCTTAAAAGCTAAGAGTAGAGCATTTCGCTGTTGGAAACGTTCCAAACATCAATTGGATTACATCGAATTTTCATACTACCGTGCGGCGTAAAGGAATTTACAATTTTTGAAATATAACTCATACCTTACCGATATTGACTCGTCCTTAAAAGAGGAGCCTAAGCTTTTCCGGCGTCATATGAGGAGAAAAAGGGGTTGTCGGCGCCTACCTTCCTCCGTATTTTTTCAAGACCGCACTGCTAATGACGGAGAGAAAATTTGTAACTTATTTTCTGAACATTTTTCTAGTGTATTCAATGTACCTATGCCCCCTTTGTGTAAAAATGATAAAGATTTGGACTCATATACTATGGATGTTATCTCTAATGTTGCATTCACGAGGGAGGACATTTTAATGGCGCTCCTGGGGTTGAAAAATAATATCTCGCCTGGTACTGACCGCTTATCTATAATTATCCTAAGAACCTGCGCAATTGAACTTAGTCTCCCTCTGTTTATTTTGTTAAATAAAATTTTAGAATAACATACTTTTCCGCAGAGTTGAAAGGAAGCGATTATTGTACCTGGTTTTAAAAATGGTGACAAATCAAATGTTTGTAATTATCGACCAATATTCATTTTGCCCACCTTCTCGGAGGTGATCGAGAAGCTTCTCAATGACAAAGTTTTGTCGAATTGTAAGGGAAACTTCTCGGAAGCACAGCACGGTTTTCGCCCATGTCGCTCGACTACAACCAACTTAGTGGCGCACGTAAATTCAGTTGCGTCTTCAATTAGTTCGGGCTTTTAGACTGATTCTGTGTATATTGATTTCGCTAAAGCCTTCGATAAGGTTGACCATGGATTTACTGTATATAAACTTAGGGAATACGTGGGGACTTGCTCAAACTTTTTCAGTCGTACTTGTGCGACAGGTTTCAAAGGGTTGCTGTTGAAGCTTTTCTCTCGTCTTCTGTTAGAGTAACATCTGGTGTGCCACAAGGGTCTATTCTTGGCCCAATGCTTTTTATCGTTTTCATTAATGATCTACCTAGTCGTCTGAAATGTGACTGCCTTTTGTATGCAGATGACTGTAAGATTTCTATTAGGATAAAATAATTGAATTATTGTAATATCTTACAGAATGACTTGAATATCTTTTTTAATTGGTGTTGTGAATGGAATTTATACTGTAATCTTTCTAAATGTAAAATTATCTCTTTTGCTCTGAAAAGAAATACTGTTAATTATAACTATACTATCGATGCTGTTACTCTTGAGCGTGTAACTGTAATCACTAACGTGGGCGTCACAATTGATGCCAAGCTGAGTTTTAGCTCGCATATTCGATCCCTCTGTTCGAGAGCTTATCCTCTTTTGGGATTTTTAAAGCGAAACTATGTACCCAATTTCTCTGTCAATATTATTGTACGATCTTACTGTGCCATTGTTCGGCCTGTTTTGGAATATGGGTTTGTATTTTGGAACCCGCATCATGTTATTTATGACCAGGCTATTGAAAAAGTACAGATGCGCTTTGTTAAATGGCTGTGTTTAAAAAATAATGGTCCTGTTTTTAAGAAGAATGACTACCCCAACTTGTGTAAGATGTTTAAACTAACACCTCTTAGTGTCCGACGAAAAGTTGCCGATATCACCTTTCTCCGTAATATAGTAATAGGAGTCATTGACTCTAAGCATTTACTCGGCTTAGTTAATATTAATGTGCCGACTCGAAGAACTAGGCATACCTTACTCTTTCGGGATCACTTTGGAAGGGTGGAGGCGAATAATAAGATCGGCAAATGAGTTTTTAACATTAGCTGTTGACTGAGACATTTTCCAAGATTCCTTGGCATTATAGAGGAAATTGTATAAAACTCTTGGAAATGTTTAATGATTGTCTCTGCTTTCCCTTTCTTTTATTACAACGCATGTAATTGGGGTTACTTGTTTGCGTTCAATAAATTATTATTATTAGTAAATAATCTTAAATTCGTCTGAATTTATCTCGCCTTCTCCTTCCCACCGAACTTTACTTAGACCTACTATACCTACATTATTCCTTCTCATTTCCCTTTTTAAGTTCTCTAGTTTACCCCCTGAATTCATAGTCCTAACATTCCATGTGCCTATTCTTAATTTCTCACCACTTGCTTTCTTATTAATGTTACATTTCCTCTGTGCATCCCCTAGGGTAGTCTCCACCCGGAGATCCGTTTGGGGAACTATTTTACCTCCGGAATATTTTATCCCAGAGAGATCCATAGAGGTATTTGCAGCTTTTCAGCATATTATGGGAAATATAATGAGGTAGTTTCCCCTTGCTTTTCTCACCGCAGATTCACAAGAGTGGTTATATATCTGTAGCTGTTCAGACCCATACGATCACTACGTACACAGGTACTGTGCAAGCTGCTGCCTTGGCACAGGGGGATGTAGAACCTCCAAGACTGCTTCTTAGTCTGACACTTCCCCTCAGACCTTTCCGGTTTGGATGGTCCTATCAGGAGAAATACCTCCCGCCGGTATAGCTCTTTGGTTCATAAGAGTACTCAAACCCTCCCACCACTTTAAGGTTATGCAGTCCTTAGGGAGGTCACGGCGCACTAAGCCACATTATTATTCTTTTGATGTAAGTTATTATCCTATTTAAACCTTGATCGTACTTCCCTAAATTAATCGGAAAACTGTTTGAGTAAATTCCATTTATAGATTTATTTTTATGCATAGGTAATATACTACTGTCAAGCTGTCAGACAGCGAAGACAATTAACCTTGGCTAATGATCAGATTATATATAATCCAGAGTTTTACGTAATTTTACTTGTGCGCTCTGGAATAAATCTTTTCGTTAGCGTATACAGCGGGTATGTAAATCGGCAAAATAAACGTAATTTCTTCCCAGTGATTTTTGTTTTTTTTTTCTATATTTTTTGTACAACTGTTTCTCTTGTGTCATTTTCTCATAAACATATGAAATAAATAAAATCATTTATAGATTATAACTCTAAACCGAGATTTTATATTTCGCGAAAAGTATAAATATATATACATATACGAAACGACCTTTTTCTGACATAGCAAAATCAATTCCGTTAGCGATGTGCACTTTCACTCTCTCCAGGCATGTTCACAGAAAGTCAACGTTGTTTGTATAATAGGTTAATATATTTATATACATAACAACTAGAAAACAAATTAAAGAATAGTTATCGTTTTTACCATAATATGTATTAATTAGATGGGAGCTAAATATATTGTAATCATGTTATCATGAAACGTGTCTGAAGATTATAAAATAAACGTTTTACGATTTAAATAATACTTCAAAAAAATTATTTATTATTAATAACGCCCATTAAAACTTACAACAATTAAATAATATTACTATAGAATTCCTATTCACAGGCAGAAAAGCGATGCCTGTAAATTAACAGAAACCTCTTTTGATATTTTGATAAAGAATAAAATATTCATTAATATAATGAGAACATATAGTAAATCTAACCTTAAATCATCTTGCTGACTATTTACAATTAAGGGAATTAAAAAATTGAAGAATATGTTAAGAGTCTCTCATCTTATGCATAACTAATCAGCAATGTAAATTTACGAGAATAATATGAATACATAAGCAAAATAATGAAATATTACTAACCTTTCATTTGCGTAATAAAAGTTATGGTATATATATATATATATATATATATATATATATATATATATATATATATATATATTGATGAAATAAAAATTTTAGACGCATTATTCTTTTAGAAACTAGGGATGCTGTATTTGACCCAGTACGTGTTTGCCCGTACTGGCGGGTACCATTGCCAGCTTAGCTATAAATGGTTATATTATCGTTATAAACTAGCTCATTTTGTTCGATTGCCTTAATTGGCAAATAAATTTCCCTCACTCCAAGCGGGGTCGCTTGTTGGGAGGGAGGGATTCCTGCGAGTCCAGGCTGGCGATGGGGCGCCTATAGCGGTCCCACCACCTAGCCCGGATCTCGCCGAGCGCATTCACCTATCGGTGCTGGGAGGCTGCCGCCTTCGCGTAGAATTCCCTGGACATCCTTGGCAAGAGGATGTCCAGTGATTCCACGTTCCCGTCTTCGTGCAACCGGCTGACACTTTCGTATCGGGTACGACCGAGTATCAGCCGGAGTGCGATGTTCTGCACGACCTGGATCCTGTATAGGGTGGTCTTGGGCACTCCGGACCAAACCGGAGCTGCGTAGGTCAAGACTGGCCGTACGCAGCTCAGGTATAGGCGTCTCCGAGTGTCGGCCGACAAGGCGCCGTAGCGGAAGATGGGACGAAGTCTCAACAGAGCCCCGAGCGCCTTGCGGCGGACGCTTTCTACCTGAGACTTCCAAAGAAGCCTCCGGTCCAACACGACGCCAAGGTAGGTGACCTCTTGGTTCCAGGGGATTACCTCCCCCATCACCGACAGGTCGACTCCAGGTGGCGCTCCCCTTCCAGGGTGGAAGATGACCGCTCCTGTCTTGGAAGGGTTGACCGCAATGCGCCATCGACGATACCAGGTAGCCAGATCGTCGACGGCGCACTGCAGATTCTCAACTGACGCGTACTTCTTGGTCGAACGCGACAGGAGCGCCGCGTCGTCCGCGTACAGGGCGAGGACTGTGTTCCTCCCGAACCCCCTAGGGGGGTCGTGGGTGTAGACGTTGAAAAGAATTGGCCCCAGGACGGATCCCTGCGGGACACCGGCACAGATTCGCCGCAGTCCCGATCCGACCTGGAGCCAGAACACCCGGAATGTCCTGCCCTGTAGGTACGACTGCACAAGTCGCACGAACCAGACAGGCATCTGGAGTCGAACCATCTTCAACAGGAGCGCACAGTGCCACACGCGGTCGAAGGCCTTCGATATATCAAAGAAGGCCCCCGCGACCGCTTGCTTCCTGTTGAAGGCGTCGGTGACGAAGTCGGTCACTCTACCCAGCTGTTGGGTGGTGGAGTGCCCCTCACGGAAGCCGAACTGTTCGTCCGGGAGAATATTCTTCTCCCGGAGGATGACGTCCAGCGGCTTCCGGAGCAGACGCTCAAAGATCTTCCCGAAGCCAGCCAGGAGTGAGATTGGCCGGATGTCTCCGGGACCAACCTCCGTCCCCGGCTTCTTCGGGATGCACACGATCTTTGCCCTTTTCCAGGCAGACGGGAAGTATGGAATCCTGACGCAGCCGTTGTATACGGCGGTCAGGAATTCTATCGCTGCGACGGGGACCTGCCTCAGGACGACGTTGGGGATACCGTCGTCCCCCGGAGCCTTCCTCAACCCGAGACGGCGAACCAGTGCAACAACTTCGCCGCTCGAGTATCGAGGAAACTCCGCCTCAGGCATGGGGTCCCGGTCCAGCGAACCCAGCACCGCTGCGATGTCCTCTTCCACCGCATCCGACTCTGCAGTGGCCGGATTGGGACAGAAAACCCCCTCGAGGTACTCTGCCATCAATCCCGCCTTCTCTTCTGGGGAACTCGCGACGCAGTCCCCCTGTACAATAAGGGGATCGCGCCGCTGAGGTCCGCACAGCCTCGAACAGGTCTTCCAGACCGAATGGTCCTCCAGACTGAGGGTGCGGAGATGATTATCCCACACGTCAGAGCGCACGTCTTGCAACATGCGCGTGACGGTCCTGGTCAGACCATCCAGCTGGATCCTGAGACGCAGAGTCCGATGGCGCTGCCACCGCCGTCGGACGCTGTTTCGCCGGGTGATGGTCTCCCGGACGACTCGAGGCAGGGCGATGCGGATGTCCCGGGCGTTAACCACCTTAGGCACCGCAGCGTCCATGGCCTGTTGGACTGTGGAGGTGATGAGGTCGACCATCCGGTCTGCCTCATCCCTCGTCTCAGGCGGAGTCGGCACGACCGCCAGCCTTTCCGCGATAAATTCGCGGAAGTACTGCCAGTCGGCCCTCGCGAGGTCCAGACGCTGCGGTGGTGGGACTCGCACAGGCGAGTTCCCCAGAAGCAGCAGGGTCGGATTGTGGTCAGAGGACAAATCGCAGAGTGAATGCATGCTCAGGGATGCCCTGACGTTGTTGACGACAGCAACGTCAAGGACATCCCCGGAAGGCATGAATGTCGGATTCCTCCTCTGCCAAGTCCCGCAGTCTTGTGCCCCTCGGATTAGCGACCCTCGAATGCCAGCTGGCATGCTTGGCATTCAGGTCGCCGATGACAATTTAGGGGCAGCCGTCTCCGGCAAGATCCATGACCTCGTCCGTATTCCACGATCTCCCAGGCGGATAGTATGCCGAGGAGATCCTGATCCACCCGGAGTCGGTCAGCACGTCGGCAGACACGGCCTCCATCGATCTGTATGTTCGCTCTCGACACGGGCGATGCCTCACAGATCGACGGATCAATAATGCAGACCCACCTCGCCCCTGGCCCCTGGTTGGCTGGCCGGGCCTGTCGGCACGGTAGATCGACCAGCCAGGTACCTTCCAAGAGTCCGATGGGCGGAGATGGGTCTCATTGACTGCGGCCACGATGGCGTTCTTATCCTGCAGGAACGCACGGAGTTCCACCGTCTTCTCCTTGACTCCCCGTGCGTTCCATTGGATAATTACGGAGCACCCCCTAGTCGCCATTATTAGGTGACGAGGAGCGCTCCTTTACCAACTCCTCCAGCAGCGAGAGGAGGAGTTGTCCAGAGGTCGAAGAGATGTATCTCCTCAACGACCTACAGATCATTGCCACCGTGGTCCAGAAGTCTGGGTCCTCTTCGGACCCAGCTACCTCTGGCTCGACATTACGAGGCAGACGAGTCTTGGGTGGTGCAGCACCCCTAGGCGGAGGTACCACTTCCGCAGTGTGGACGGCGGGGTCCGTCCTCGCGGCAGTCTTTTTGGGCGGTTCGGCCATGGGGGTCGTGGTCGTGGCGGGGCCGTCTGCGACGGCCGCACTCTCCACTTCCATGACCGATTCGGCCATCTGCTTATCTCTCTGCGCCTGTTCATGGGCGGCCCTCCTCCTTTGCTTCCTCAGGAAGGTCTTGGAGGGAGGAGCCGCCTGCTCCCGTTGCTCGGGGAGAGCGACAGGTGGCGCCACGGAGGGCGACCCCGAAGAAGAAGGGGCGGGAGCTGGGGCAGGTGCAGCAGCGGGCCGCTGAACCTGCACAGGGGCAGGGGCCGAAGGAGTCGGTCCCTTGACCGCGGTGGAGTAGGACCGCGTGGCGTTCGCCTTCACCGCAGGAGCCGGCTTGGCCTTGATCAGAGCCGGTGTAGATTTGGGTGCCGGTTTCGGCACCTTCTTCTTTTGGCCCTCCTCGTACCTTTCGAGAGCCACAAGGTATGCAGGGCATTCCTTGTACGAGGACGGATGGTCGCCCTCGCAATTGGCACATTTAGCTCATCGGGTCGCTTGGGGCAGTCAGCTCCCTTATGCAGACCCGCACATTTGAAACATCTGGTGTCGCATCGGCACGCATGCGACATGTGGCCGAACCGCTGGCAATTAAAGCATGTCAGCGGCCCTCGACTGCCGCGGAAGTGCTCGACCTGAATCGAGCACCGGCAAACCTTTTTGATGTCATTCGGGAGAGGAGCTCTGGGAGTCCTCTCCACGTTGACGACGAAGCGACCGATGAGGACCCTTTTGCCGTCCTCCATCGCCGTCATCTGCCGGACGGTCCTGACCACGAACCCCTTCGCAGTCAGGTCCGCCGACACGTCCTCTGCCGTGTAGCCACGGCCAACCCCCTTCAGGAGAAGGCGCATCCCCTGCACCGACTCCAGGAGCTGGGTGTGATACTGGACGCCAGCGTCGTTCAGCACCTTTGTGGCAGCCCTGTGGTGCTCCGCCGAATGGACCACCACTCTGGTGGAGGCCCGACGGACCTCCAGCTCATAGTCATCGCCAATGACCTTACTCAGCTCATTGGCGATGACCTTATGTGACACGATGCCGTACACCACTATCGGTGATACGCGCAACCGTGTCCTCGCTCCTTTGCCGGAATTATTTCCGGCCTGACCTTTCTGTTGGGCCTTTCCACCGGCCCCGCCGTTAGCATTCGAGGAGGTCTTCTTCCTCTTTGCCCTGCGGCAGGTAACCTCCGTGAACCCTCCCTCTTGGTCAGGGCTATCCTCGTCGGACGAGGCGAGGATAGATGCCGAGCGGTCGGCTAACATGGCGTCAGCGGGGCCAACGTCCTTCTTAGCTGCTATTTTTCGCTTGCCACGGGCACCCTCCGTGGCCTCCATCGCCTCTGAGGTTGTGGATTTATGGCCCTGCAAAGGGCCGTTTTCCCCAGCCACACTCGAAGCCCCCGTTGCCCCCAAGCCCGATGCGGAGGAGGACAGAACATCCTCCACACTGCCCAGGGGGACAGAGGCGCCGACGACGGCGACATTTCCCTTCGCCAGAAGGGGAGCAGAGCTGTTATTTTGCACTCCTTTATTAGAGGCCCGTGCAGATTTTCCCCGCTTAGCTTTTGGATTTGCTTCTTCGGCCTCCAGGGCGGCAGCAACTGGAGCCGATTTAGCCAAGTCCACTAGCCCTTGCGGGGTGACTTTTCCGAAGCCGCTGGGCGGCTCGACCCGGTCGATTCGGAGGCTCCCTTCATCAAGGGCAGCCGAACCAATAAGCCCGCTCGGGCTGTCAAGAGCTTTCTCCGGCCTTGCCGGAGTCCCCAGAGACCAGCCGCTAAGCGGACACGACCGAGAAGCATGGAGGCCCCCTTCTTGAAGGGCAGCCGACACCGTTGACCTGGTAAGGTCCATGGCCATGTTGGCCAAAAATATGGGAGAGGCCCTTTTCAGGGCCACGACCAGCAAGAACTAGCCCAGGCGGCTAGTTCAAGCAGCTCGGAGACTGCCAAGTGATAAGAAGGGACTAAGTTAGCCTTCCCTTGGCAGCCACGACCCAAAAAGCAGCGAAATGTCGCAATTCACAGCAAAGCCGCACTCGGGGCTTTCCGCAAACAGTTGACAATCGCAAAAAATACTCGTAAGCACGTTGTGCGTGAATTTTGATAGTACTAATCAGATAGCCAATCAAAGTTCGGGACTCTCAGCGAGCAGAAACTAGGGATGTTTTTCATAAAACCTAATAGTTCACGAAAATATTTAAATAGCCGCGAGCAAAGAAATAGGATGCACACTAAGACGCGGCCATATTACTCCCTTCATGCATATTTACACGCTCCTTCCATCTTAAAAACTTTAGTTTCCGAGGGAGAAAACTCTCATGAGGAATCAAGAGTCACTAGGTCCCTCGAGGGAAGAAGAAGGAAAAAGCGAATAAACGAAAGAGGAAGACAGAAAAGATATCGGAAAAACGTTCATGTCCAAAGCTAAATAGAGGAGCTAGTATTACAAGAACGTGCCACGACGATAAAAAGTTGGAAAAAGCGAGATGGCTGAAATTCGAGGATTGCGGTAAAATGAAGAAAGAGGGCGGAGTTGAAAGAGAGAATGGGAAGGCGTAAAACGCGCGAAGAAAATTTTGGGTTACGTGTGAAGGAATTGTGTGGGTGTGAAGTTCCTTTTATTTTGTACGAAAAACGTCATGAGAAGGGCGTACAAGAGGAGAGGGAAAAATGAATGTCTGTGTGCGTCAGTGTGTGCGTACGCGTGCGTGTGTGTGCGTGCGTGTGTGACGCAGAGAGAAAGAATGGAGTCGAGGGGAATGTTGAGTGTTTCGCTGATTGCTAGTGTTTTACGTTATGTTTGTTGGGGAGAGATCGTATCTTTCGAGGGCAGACGCTCGGGATCAGAAAAATGATATTTCACAATGGAATAAAATTCAAGAAATGAAAAATATCTTTTTATGGTACATTAAAATTTTTAAATTATATACTTTGGCTTTTGTGAGCATTACTCACAGTGATTGCATCTTGAAATGGATTTTGGATTGGGTAATTAATATGGGTGCAATAAAATGTAGAAGATGCTAATATAATATCATATGCAAATGAATTAGATCGAAAATAATAAAAATGAATTACTGATCCTTTTTTATAAAAAGCAGTTTCATTTGCCGTGAATACTTAAAAACTATTTTACATGGTGTTTTTGGATTGGGGAAAATGCAAACGGGTTGAGATATGATGGGCTTTCGCATATTTTTTTCTTCAGTGGCTCTTATTTTCCGAAAACTCTTTAAAGACTAAAATTTGTGAAAATCTTTACTTATTCTTAGTTGCACGATCAATATTGGTGGAAGTGTTCTAACTAAATCGAAACATTAATTCCCTTGCGGTATCATGGTGCTTTATACGATCTTATTCGACTGTCCAATAATCGTCAAGTTTGACAATTATGACAGTCATGACCCATAAAAATAAAAAATCTCAAAAAAGAGAACCTGGTTCGATTCTTTTTTTCCCAACTTGGCTATAACTGGAGAGTGTACAATATTTTTAATTAACACCTTAAGATTGGTTAAAAACGAAATAAGAACCTTAGGAATAAAATTAGATACGGAAATTAAAATGGTCTATTCTTTTTACTAACAATAAGAGAATACAAACTTTCCGAATTAGACCAAAAATCAAATTTAAAAGGTAAAAAATATTAAATTCTTTAAATTTTTAACAACGAGAAGTTTTCTCCGCCACTGCAACCCGCTATGTCGCCTTCTTTGCGATTTCAACGCTTTTATAATAGGAAATAATCCTCGTTAGTATGTTTTTCAATTACTGTACATAATAAATTTAGCATTTCCTTGACAAAGCAACCAAGAAGTTATTCATTTTATTTTCAGCCATATTTTTGTCTTGCGTTAAGTTTTCCAAAGTAAATGGTGTGGCAAATCATGTAACTTAGATCAACGTATAAGATCATCGAAGCATAAATATAACCATGTAATTGACATTCATTCTGCAAGATAATAATAATAATAATAATAATACGTCTTTATTGAGGGCGATATTTAGACAATAATGTCCATTCTTACATATAACCCTAATGTTACAAGCACAAACATCCATGTCCTAGGCGGGATTCGAACCCGCGACCTTGGTATCTGTTGGCAGAAACTCTAACCACCCGATAAATGTCGTCAATTTGTTTGTTTACTTTGCTATTTTAAACTAACGTTGAGCTATATAATAGCTAAAATTGAAATATTTTTACTCCTAAGATAAAAATGTTTATTCAAGGTATAAAATTCTGAAAATTTGTGTGAAATTGGAAATTTAGTAAAATTTTAATATAAAAGAATTTTCTTGATGGGCAATTATTCCTGCTGTGTTGCTGAAAATGTTTACAAAAAGATCGACAAGTACAGTTAATTATTTAATATGATAATAGAATTTAATGAAATACTGGATTATAGATACAGATTACAAAATATATTCTTCAACTAATTTTAGCGAAAGAGAACGAGATACTATCGAAAGATCACCGCTTGGTATGCCAGTCCAGTCTAAAGCGGCACAAAGGGGCAGTAGCTTAGGCGTGACTGCTGGAGGGAGGTCAAATTAATTCGCTGAGCATTATAACAGAGAAGATCTAATCACAGTGTAAATTAACTGGATATATCCATCGTTGACTATTGGTGCTAATGGGAATAATTCAATGCAATTTGGGAAAATGTAGTAAGGACGAATATACTGTTTGAAAGTTAAAGTTAGACCACTGCTATCATTATGAGACTGCTTTAACTTTATACTCTGATATATTGCGATTTAACTTTGAAAAACGAAAAACTGTAATAGACTAGTAGTATAAAAAATCAATGAATAAAAATACAAATAAAATTTTTTATCTCACCGAACAAGACATAAGTATGCATGAAAACAAAACAAAAATTTGATTAGTCATTCTGGTTTCCACCAAGGAGGTATTATTTTCTTCTGCTAACGAAGGCTAGCTCAGACGGCGTATCATTGGAGGTTTCGAAAAGGTATTACTGGGACGGAAAAAGGAAGAGCTACCACAATCGGAAGAGTTTCTTGCATACCTAAATAATAATTAACTAGACGCATGTGATTGCTCCGAATGCAGAGGAATAAAGTGCTTGAATTTCACAAAAATATAACTCGTAGAAAGGAACGAGTTGTAGATTTTAGGAGAAAGTGCCTATTGTCATGATAAATAGTACCAACTTTCACAAAGTTGAAACCTAACTTATGAAAAATGTTATACATTAAATTATGAAATAATTTTTACTTTTAAACATTTCTATTGGTAAACAGTGGACCACCTCAACCAAGAGCGGATTTAGAAAATTGCCGCCCCTAGGCCAAGTTGTTTTCGACGCCCCCTCCATTTTTTCGATAAACAGATTTAATTTAAAAATCATTCCATAAAAATAATATATTATTTTGTCGGTATATATAGTTAGATCCGTGACGTGTTTGGATAGGTTGGCTCCAATGATCTCTCGTGATTTCGAAGTGATTATTTCGTCCTTCATCATGTCCTTTGTCTACTCCCGACATTTAATAAGCGCACTATTATTCTTTTATCACATTTTAATAAAAATGTTTTGTTAAATCGGCAACTGTTGGGTTGTCACGAAACGGAAATTTATTCCATGAAAACAAACTTGAAACTTGTTTTTTAAAAGTTTAATTTTTATAAAATATTGCCCATATTGAAAGATTGGGCTCAATAAAAAGAACTTTGTTCTTATCCGTGCTTTAGTCCAGGATTTAATTTCTTTCGATGAATTAAATAAACTTTAAAATTAAAAGGAAAATTATTTTATATGGAATAAATTAAATAATAAACTGCACTTTTTGTTTTCCGCCAATCTTTTTATTGTAATTTTGATTCAATTCTTATTTAAGTTGTCTGGCACTTAAAAACTTTTGGTTTGAAGAAATAACTCTAAAAAGAAGTTATTGTGTCCAGCAGTTAAGGGTTTGCACAGGTGTCCTGTCTATTCGTGACAATAAATCATCCTTATGATTAACGCAAGCAACATTACTTCCTATTAACTTTGGTAATCGTTTGTAACGTTATATTTATAATTAAATGTAATGATATCTTCTTATACTAACAGTTTGAAAATATATTTACCTCTGCGTAACTGATGTCTCTATTAGTAGAGAAGGAATAGGGACTTTGGCCGCAGCCATCTTGGATTTATGTCACAAACAAAATAAAATCGAAAATCAGTGGCGCCACCACTCGGAGAATGGTGGAATTAAGAAACAAAAGCCTATCGTAATGCGCAATAGCGGGATATTTGAATCAAGTTAAAATTTTGCTGCTGGCAGCGCCGAATGCGCGGTATATATGAATCGAGTTATAATTTCTCGGTTGCTTTCTTAGATGGCGTCAGATATGAATTGAGTTAAATATTTTTGGGTGGCAGTATTTTTAATTAAAATTAAATTAAAATGAAACAAATATTGAGCATGTTGATCAAGTTTTTATGTCCAATAAAATACAATCATTATCGCAATATAAATATCCACAAAACAAATATTCTTTTTTCAAATGAGGTGGTCCATTGAAATGAATATCTCCTTTATTGTAATATTCAACGCATAGCTTGTATCGCTCCTTTCGATACCAATGCATATTACATAGATGATGCTATTCAATATAATCAAAAGGTATTTATTTCAGAACCGCCAATTTCATAC
Organism: Tanypteryx hageni; assembly: GCA_028673005.1. Lineage (NCBI taxonomy): Eukaryota > Metazoa > Arthropoda > Insecta > Odonata > Petaluridae > Tanypteryx > Tanypteryx hageni. The sequence continues at coordinate 199,563,837 of CM054114.1, read as the reverse complement.
TTTCCAACCATGTTCATGAGAAGTCCGAATAGCCAACCCAACTTTATGTGTAACTGCAAGTCGTTTTAAGTCCACAACTGAAAAGTAATTATTTTCAAATCAATAATTGCTTAGATTTATAATATACTAATAACTTCAAATATAAATTATATCCAATACCTCTGGAGAGCGTTCCGATGCGTAGAAGATCTGGATGGGTTTTTATTAGAGAATCTCACTTTATTCAATATCACTATCTGTATCATCTGACTCGGTTCCATTAGTCATCTCTATCTGTCTCGGAATCAACAAAGAACTCACGTTAGAGACCGTCCAAGGCCTCACGTAGTCCAAAGAGTAATTTCACTTCATAATCTTCTGGTACTTGTAAATCAAAAATTTCTAATCTACCGTTCTAAGAACGTAACCATTGTTCTTTTATAATTTCTTTATTCTTTATAATGTTCACATTAACCACGAAATCCCTGTTCATGATACGTCCGTCCTCTACCGAGTCTCAAATCTGAATGAATCATTCTAACTGCAAGATTGTAAAAATGCTGAGGTTGCGCGTCCACCCCCAAGCGAGACTCGGCTTAGCGATGTTGAGTCAGCAAAGTAAGAACCGGATGTGCACAGTTGCAAAATTACAAAATGCTGAAGATGAGCATACATCAGATGTGAGCTGTAGAGTGGCGGTTAACGCAAAAGTACCACACCCTAACGCTTCGAGTCCTCCACTTGAAAGATTATTTCGTAATACTTTATCGAAAAAAATTTCCAAATAATTTTTTAAAAATTTGATCAAAATATATTTCCAAAACAATTTTATGAAAAGCTTTTCGAAATACTTTAAAACATTTTTGTGAACAATGACTTCACTTTCTTTTAGCGTTTGACCAACAATGTTAGGGAATCAAAACGACATTCTTTTCGACTTATTTTGTAAAATTTGAATAGCAATTTTTTTCGGTCTATTCAAATTAATTTTTGGCATATTTCTTGGTAAAACATTTTTCAGATTTTGAAAAATGTTTTCGAATTTCATTGGAAAAAGTTTAGAATAAAGTTTTACAAATATTTTACTTAATACTTAATCTGAAAAAAATTTCCCAACAAATTTTTTGACCAAAATGTTTCCAAAACATTCTTATAAAAAATTTCTCGAAATACTTGAAAACGTTTTTGTGAACAATGATTTCACTTTCTTTTAGCGTTTCATCAACAAAATTAGGGGAATCAAGAGACGATATATTCTCTTAGACTTATTTTGTAAAAATTCATTAGCAAAATCTTTCGGTCTATCCATATATATCTTTTGGCTTATATTATTTAGTTAAATTTTTTTAGATTTTGTGGAAAACTCTTCTAGTAATAGATATTTTGGGAAATGTTTTCAAATTTCATTGAAAAAAAAAATTAAGTGTAAACTTTTGAAAATAATGTTCTAATACTTGATCGAAAAAAAAATTTCCAATACCAACTTTTGAAAAATATTTTGATCAAAATGTTTCCATAACAATCTTATGAAAATATACCAGAAATACTTGAAAACTATTATTGTGAAGTGATTTAATTTTCTTTTAGCGTTTCAAGATAAAAATTAGAGGAATCAAGAAAATATATTCTCATAGACATATTTTGTAAAAATGTATTAGCACAATCGTTCGGTCTATTCAAATACATCTTGTCTTATATTATTCAGTTAAATAATTTTCAGATTATGTGGATATTCTTCTAGTAATAGACATTTTGGAAAAGGTTTTCAAATTTCATTGGAAAAATTAAGCATAAGCTTTTGAAAATTATTTATTAAAATTTATCAAAAATGTTTGGAAAAATTTTTTTCGATAAAGTTTACAAAATAAGATTAGATCTTCTATGAATCGGAACTCTATCCAGACGTATTGAATGTAATTGATATTTGAAGTTATTAGTATATTATAAATCTAAGCAATTATTGATTTGAAAATAATTATTTTTCAGTAATGGACTTAAAACGACTTGCAGTTTCACATAAAGTCGGGTCGGTTATTCGGACTTCTCATGAACATGGTTGGAAGAGTATGCAATTGGCGGATCTGAAATATATACGTTTTGATTATATTGATTTGTATCATCTATGTGATATGCATCATATATTGAATAAATATCCTGAACTACAAGAATTAGAAGATTGGTATCAAAGGGAACGATATCAGCCGTGCGTTGAATACTACAGTAAATGAGATATCCATTTCAATGGACCACCTCCTTTGAAAAAAAGGATGTTATTTGTTATGTGGATAATTATATCAGGATAATAATCGTATTTTATTAGACATAAAAACCTGATCAACCTGCTCAATATTTGTTTCATTTTAACACATTGAAAACACCGCTAACCAAAATTTTTTAACTCGATTCAAATCTGACGCCATCCAAGAATGCAAACGAGAAATTATAACTCGATTCAAATATACCGCGCATTTGGCGCTGCCAACAGCAAAATTTTAACTTGATTCAAATTTCCCGCCATTGCGCATTACGATCTGCTTTTTCTTTTTAGTTTCACCATTCTCCGATTGGTGGCGCCACTGATTTTCGAACATATTTTCCTTATGTCATCACAAATTCAATATGGCGGACAGGCCCAAAAGCCTTAAAAAATACCTACTTTTATTATGCGACGAAAGCCTTCGTTCTAATATCGCATGTACAGCTTCATTGCACAATATCATTCGTGAAAGTTCATCTTCGCACTGAATAGTTAGTTTATAAGCCATAGTTAGTTGCATACGCTAATGCTCTTTTCCATTCTCGTAATTTAAATACTGTTTTAATTTTCATTCTTTAATAAGGTAGCCCCATATCCCCAACGCCCGAAATCCCGCCGCCCCCAAAATCCCACCGCCCCTAGGCCATTGCCTTCTTTGGCCTTATTGTAAATCCGCTAATGACCTCAACCCTTGGTTCTTATTGATTTTTAACTCTCCTTTTTCATAAGCGTTTGCGTGTGTAGTAGTTCAGTTGGAATACAATTTTATTTCTCTATTTATTTGGGTATTCATCGGGAATTTTCCAAAGTAAATGATTTGGGAAACCATGTCATTATCTTTAATCTACAATCAAGTTTAATTGACATTTATTTCGCTATATTTGATAAATATATTTGAATAGGGAATCCTTAACTTTTTTCTCCTGATTATTACCTTGTTACATTGAAACTCGTGGCCTGTTTCTAAATAAAAAAGTGAAATATTTTAGGTTAATTTTCTGTAGTACGTAGATTCTACACATGTTGATAATGATCCAAGAATCAGCGTATGAAATGAAAAACCAAAACCAAAATACGTAAAAATCCCCTTCGTCCCTGGCATCACAAACGGCTTATCAAACATCTTCTCAAAACAGAACCTTAAAGCAGTACCTGTGAATGAAAACAAACTCTCCAACTTACTACACAATCCAAAAGACACGATCCCGACTCTACAAAGATCCGGCATATACAAAATCGCTTGCACAGACTGCGAGAAAGTCTACATAGGGCAAACTAAACGGAAGCTAGAAACCAGGTTCAAAGAACACCTTGCACACTTCAAACACAATAGATTTAACAGGTCTACCGTAGCAATACACATACAGGAAAACAATCACCCGATTAAAATCGAAAACATGTCTCTCTTAAAATCAACACAAACCGACTGGAAACTAGACGCTTACGAGAGTATTTTCATAAACAAATTCAAAGAGACGGTTATGAATAACGACCGCGGACCTATCCCTTACTCACCCCTCTACTCGCTAACCGTTAAGAATTCCCCCACCCCTCTGCCCTCCTTTCACTTTTACCCGGAACACATAAATACACAAGACCAAACACAAACAATTCATACGACTTCAGCTACTGAAGATGGGAGCATAGCTCCCGAAATACGTATCTAGAGATTTCCAGAGTGTTTGTGCGTGTGTGTTTTCTTTTTCTTCTTTTTAGGCTAGTTTTTGACAACAGGTCCCTGTAGGCCATCATCGTCCTGCAAACTTGTAAGTATAATTTTAATTTTCCTTATTTCTTATTGGCGTGTGAGTGCTCTCTGGGTAAATTTACGGTTTAGGAGTTTTAAATTATAATTCCATTTTCTATTCAGACTAACTAATTTATATAGATAGCATGAGCCGGTACACTCTCTGTCCAAAACTTAAGAAAATAAGTACATCTTCAAAATGTCAATTTTGAAAAAAGTATTTGAAAATCACACAAGGATGGCGTAACAGCGTAAGAAAATATTTTTTTGACACATATTTGTGACGAACAAACAAAGTTCAAAATAATAAAATATAAAATTATCATTCCTTCATCGCGTAAGTGCAGCTGAAGCAAGTTCAACGCATTTTGCACATGACTCAAAGACACTGCGAGCACTTGACTCATTAATTCCGTCATCTCCCTCTCTTACCTACTCTCTCTCTCTCTCTCTCTCTCTCTCTTCTCTCTCTCTCTCTCTCTCCCCCTCCCCCTTTCCACGCTTGTCTCGTGTTTCCTTTCACGTTAATTGCGTTTTCCGCCAATTCATGACTTCGCTTTCGCAAATAAATTAAATTAGCCATCCCAGCGATAACAAGTTAAAAAGGGATCGATATGAAAAAATTTTTTATGACCCTTTCGCTAAGGGCGCAATGCTTAAATGCCGATCCCAATGCAGAAAAGGAAAATTACTTTTCCTTGATTTCACTTAAATTTAAAAAGAACATCGCATCGTGTATTACAAAAAAGAGTTTTAAAATGGGTGGATGAAATTCTTATTATATATATATTATATCGCCATAAGTATCAATACGGGGTGTATGTTGAGGATAAATCTTAAGATCAAATATTGTTTATTTCAACTAAAGCTCAATTATAGAAAAAACGTTTTTCTTCGTGCATTTTATAGCTACGAGTAAATCAAATACATTCAAATATAAATATGCTTAAAATGACTTGAACAATTTTTTGTAACCTTTCAGTAATATTTAAAATTTTGTTATTTTAAGAGAATATAGATTTAAAGTATAAGTGATTCATCAAGGACTAATTACTGTCCGTCATTTTATCCGCCGTCTGAATTAAGTATACGTGCGCTACGTAAAATTATTTGTTCTGGTTTTACACAGGCGGCAAAGACCATAATTTAAAAAGAGTTCAAATAATGTTAAATTTATACAGCAAAAAATAGTTATTAGGCCACTTAACTGAAGGTCTCATAATGAAATGGAAATTGATTATTCCGTAGGAGTACTTTTACAATTCCACATCAAACAAAATTAGACAATTTATTATTGTGTATTATTATTGTGTAGATTGTGTCTATTAAAACCCTATCAAATAACTGCAAGAGTATCATCAGATCCACCGCATTATCACAGATAACAGAAAACATTGCCAAAAAAACGAATAAAAAACATAAACATTCCGAACATAACACCATCAAGTCTCTTAATAATAAAAATTGTTTTTATCTAAAGGCAGACAAAGGGAACACTGTAGTCATTATGCAAAAAGACCAATACTTCGACAAAGTTGAGCAAATGCTAAATGAAGGGCCGTACACAAACATACTAAAAAATCCAATCAATAAAATGATATCAGAAACCACCAAAATTGTTAAAATATGCACCACACTCATCACGAAACAACTCAGCCTCCAACTTCACACCTCAAACCCCAGGGTTCCTAGGATGTATTGCTTACCCAAAATCCACAAAGACGGCATTCCCCTCAGACCCATTGTTTCGTCTATCAACAGCCCGACATATAAAATTTCACGTTGGCTTAATGACCAATTTAAACAATTTCCTATCAAACATGATTCAAATATAAAAAACAGTCCTCATTTTATTAACGAAGTTAAAGACATAATACTAAAGGACAGTGAAATTTTAGTTTCTTTTGATGTTTCTGCTCTCTTTCCTAGCGTTCCCATCAATGAAACATTACAATTCCTCGAAGAATGGCTCTCCGATCAAAACTTACCATTAAAAACAGTAGATGAATTAGTACGACTAACACGCTTATGCATGAACCAAAATTTCTTTCAAGTTAACAACAAGTTCTACCAACAAAATTACGGTACAACATTGGGAAACTCCCTTTCACCTTTCTTAGCCAACCTATTCATGGTTAACTTCGAGAAACAATGCAAAAACACTTTCAAATACTTCCCACGCTTATGGCTAAGATACGTTGACGATATTTTCGCGATTTTCGATACCTCCAATAATAACATAACTGATTTTCTACAGCAACTAAACGATCAATATCCTTCCATTAAATTTACACATGAAGTTGAAAAACAAAATACATTGCCATTTCTTGACCTTCTCGTAAAAAGAGAAAACAACCAAATCAAGTTCGGGATTTACCGCAAACCCACACACACAGACACGTACATTCCCTCTGATTCCAACCACCATATTTCACATAAATTAGCACAATTCCACTCAATGGTACATAGACTCTTACAGGTTCCTCTTTCTGAAAATGATTTCCTCACAGAATTAAAATATATCGAAAAATGCGCTAAAATCAATGGTTACGACCCTCAGATGATAGAGAATATTTTACACAAACACAAGCGCAGTCTTTCTTTGAAAAAACAGATTACTCTCACAAGCACGCCCCCCAAAAAACCAAAATACGTAAAAATCCCCTTCGTCCCTGGTATCACAAACGGCTTATCAAACATCTTCTCAAAACAGAACCTTAAAGCAGTACCTGTGAATGAAAACAAACTCTCCAACTTACTACACAATCCAAAAGACACGATCCCGACTCTACAAAGATCCGGCATATACAAAATCGCTTGCACAGACTGCGAGAAAGTCTACATAGGGCAAACTAAACGGAAGCTAGAAACCAGGTTCAAAGAACACCTTGCACACTTCAAACACAATAGATTTAACAGGTCTACCGTAGCAATACACATACAGGAAAACAATCACCCGATTAAAATCGAAAACATGTCTCTCTTAAAATCAACACAAACCGACTGGAAACTAGACGCTTACGAGAGTATTTTCATAAACAAATTCAAAGAGACGGTTATGAATAACGACCGCGGACCTATCCCTTACTCACCCCTCTACTCGCTAACCGTTAAGAATTCCCCCACCCCTCTGCCCTCCTTTCACTTTTACCCGGAACACATAAATACACAAGACCAAACACAAACAATTCATACGACTTCAGCTACTGAAGATGGGAGCATAGCTCCCGAAATACGTATCTAGAGATTTCCAGAGTGTTTGTGCGTGTGTGTTTTCTTTTTCTTCTTTTTTGGCTAGTTTTTGACAACAGGTCCATGTAGGCCATCATCGTCCTGCAAACTTGTAAGTATAATTTTAATTTTCCTTATTTCTTATTGGCGTGTGAGTGCTCTCTGGGTAAATTTACGGTTTAGGAGTTTTAAATTTTAATTTCAATCTGTACACCGTAGTCTCCATTTCCTTTTTTAACGTTGAATAGAAAATGTATAAGTTATTTAAACGCAATAAATACTCATCAATAAATAATTATTTTTTAATAGATTCTTACCACATACATAGTAACCTTTTATCACTAGCATTTCCGGTTTTTAAGGTCCCACATCACAAACTATAACTTTATGGAAAACTATAGGTCTTCTCTTAGGCGTACATGCTCATAAGAGAGTAGTGAAATTTTCGTTACGTTGAAAAATTACTATAAAACAACTTTCTTTAAAATAATGTTACAAACATTATTATTGACCATGAATAGATCAATTTGGAAAAATTTACTAAACAAAAACATAATTATAATTGTTTAGATGACGAAAATATTGTTTCCCTTTTAATTTCGCAATTTTAAGCTATAGAAGCTGATATGTCATAATACGGACCAAATAGACCCGGTTGGGCGTTCTAGGGTTTGAGCTAAGTCCGGGCGTTCTACTGTTAAATCGTTTATGACAAACATCAGTACCTAATTCAACTCTTACTTCTCTTAAAAGTAATCGGAGATAAACACTCGCTCCGTGTTTTCCATTAGACACTACAGATTCTAGTCTTTATCAACTCTCTCCTTCATATAGATTATATATCATTTCTCCTCTCCTCCATTCTGTTTTCATCATTTTCTTTTCACTCGAGATCGTAACATCGCATCATGTTTTCAACTACTGTATGTCCATGAAGCCTTAAATTCCTTTCCAATACGTATTTCACACGATATGCACAAAAAACTACTGGAGAAAAATTACCAATGCAAAAGCACAAGAATTATAATTTTAAGGACCCCTGAATTGACCATGAAAGACAAAATCCCATCGATCTTACCAAGCCTTCCATTTTACCTTGTCCTAATGAAAAATATTCCGTCGCAAAGAGCTTAGGAAAGAGCAAGAATGCGCGAGAGGAAGGACGCGAGGGAGGAGAGAAAAGAAGGGAGAGGTGTAGAGAGGGGGAGAAGAGAGGGGGATGAGGGTGGAGGGAAAGACAGCAGAAGCAGGGAGGGGGAGAGGTATAGAGGGGGGAGTGTTTGGAGGGGGTGCGAACATGCGTTGAAGGGGCTCTTTACAATGCCCGATAGAGTAATTTGTATTCAGAAGCTCCCGACCCCAACAAGATGAGCCCCTTACATTCATCAGCCCTTCACGGTGAGGGGGAAGTCGAAGGAGTGAGGGAAGGAGGGGAGTGGAGAAAGGAAAGGGATAACAAGGAGAGGATAATAGGGCGGGAAGTTGCGTGGAGGTCGAAGGACGCATGATCACGCACGTACCCTCCATTCGGATGTGTAGACCTCCAAGCGTGGAGGTGGGACGGAGGGAGTGGAGTTGAGGGAGGTAGTGACGAGGGAGGGAGAGGAACCGAGCTAGGGGGAGGAGGTGGGACGTGGTTGTGATCCGAAAGGTTGAGGGGACATGACCGTGGGTTTGGGATGCCAGCGTGTATTGTGCGCGTATGTGAGTGTGCGCGCGCGTTTGGTCGAGTGTAGCTGAGGAAAGGCGAGTGTGTTCGTGGCAGGAGTGACGCCGTCGAAAGGGCGTTGACTTTTTCTTATCGCAGTTGAAAGGGAAAGAATTATCTCTCTCGTTCCTTTCCTCCTTTCTCCCTCGCCTTTATTCTTCCTCTTCGCCCTCATTTTTTGGGAGAAGCTGTCGATCAAAAGAATCCTCTTACCGATAATGTCCTCCTTCCTTGCAATCAAAAATAGTTTATTTCCAACAGCATCATTCCTTACAGAAAAATCAAATACACAGGGTACCAATTAGTTTTGAAAAAATTCCAATGTACAGATACAATGTTATTAACCTCACCTTAGTATTGATTATTCTTTCATATTCCCATACACAATATATGGAAATGAGTTTCACGACACACATACAATGATAAAAGGTGACAAATCTCCAAATGCCGTACTAAAATTTCATAATTATTTCATCGTAACAAGTTTTCTATAGTTAAAAAAAGATAAAAATGTATATAAATGTATTTTCGCCTTTTTAACAAACACTATAATTTAAGTTACGAACGTCTTGAAGCCCAATTTAGCTCTTCAACTATAAATTGCTATGGACCGCGATTTCTCTCGGTTGATCTTGATTGCGTAGAGAGTAATGGTTTCATTTTCAATTAGGTCTTTCTTTATGATGGTACACCAAATCAAGTAAAGGCTCATATGTTTAATCGTTATTTTCCGAATAATTTTACAAAAGACCACGAGTTTTCATTATTTTATTAGTATTCAGTCAGGAGGGATGAAGCAACACAATATCATAATTCAGTAGATTTTGTAAATATGGGATTTCGATAATATATTGCGATTTGAAGATACCTTTACTTATAATTTTAATCGTATAAGTCATCCTTGGTATTATAAAAAGTTCTTTCCTTGGTAGTATAATATTTATTAAGATAAAAACTTAAGTGCAACCGATCAATTTTAAATTGACAAGAGGCTATAGTTATAAACTAAAATAAATTAAGCCAAAATCTAAAAAAATTTATGAAAAAAAATTACATAGAGTAGTAATTAAAATTATAACATTATTATTTGCGGCTTCACGAGGATTAATTATTGTGCTGTTTTTAATATAGAATTATATTGAAAATTCTCACAAAAAAGTTTCTATAGTTAGATTTTAAAAATTATTGGAATTAATTGCTAAGATGACCATTGTTATTTGTTGAATTATGTGAACTTCGTAACTTTAGACACACTTACAATGCTCTTATCGTTTTAACTAAGCTATTGAATATTCTTAAAGACATTTCTTTATACGACGACCAACAGAATATTATTTTTGTACGATTCATTGATTACTTAAAATATCGTCATTTTAGTAAGGAATAAATGCGTTTAGCAAGAAGAGAAAATAAAAATAACTTGCAACCTCGCACCTATAATCATCTTAAAGCAAATTTCAGCTTCAAGCAATGATTATATTACAATCATGTCCAGAGCCGTTGCGTGGAAATCTGCCGCCTGAGGCAAAAATACGTAATGCCTCCACAATTTACGACGCACATATGCAGTTCGGCGAGGACAATGCTATAATACCTCTCCTAGAGAAGTGACTGCCTGAGGCAGTCGAAACCCTCTCATGCGACGGCCTTGCTATTGACCCAAAAACATGATGTCTTAACGACCATTCAACGTAGACTTGATGCAATAGTTAAGTAAATGTCAACTTGGGGTTGAACGATATCGACGTTGAAGACAAGGGTAAGTCAATAGTTTGGCCAGTTACGTGTAATAAAATCTTTGTAAAACCATCGGAATATACGCACGGTAATTTCCTCCAAAACAAAACAACTGCGTCGAGCAGAGCTGAAGAGAGGAGAGGAATAGGAAGAACATTTCCTCTCGGAAAAGTAGTCCAGAAGATAGAAGAGTCAAGGGAGAGAGAGCGGGGGTGTGTGGATTCAACCCCAGCCCCCTCCCAACTATTCCCTCCCCTCGTTCCCTCTTAAGAATAGGAAGACTCGAACAGAGAACACACTCCAAGGAGAAACTATCAAGTTCGCTCAGTAGGGCGCTTAACCCTCTATCACACTCAAAGAACACCGGAATAGCAGAATAAAATCCCTCGCGGAGTGAGTAAGGGTCATCCTTATCGCTGAGGATCCCGGCGAAGACAGAGGGGAAGGGGCACTAATCGCAAGTAACAAAAAAAAAGCTTTAAGCTCTGAATGACGAGGACCTGGGCGAAGCAGGAGAGGGAGAGAAAATGGTAGGACATAAAAGATGGAGGACTTTTCTTCCGTTTTCCGCATTTCCAAGTGGATTCCCTCATTCCCTCCTCTCTTTCCCGTTTCCTTCTCCGAATCGGTAGCTACGAGGAACGCTAACAATTCCTCATCTCCGACCATCCTGAAACTATGGCTCTGTCGTCATGACTCCTTCCCCTTGCGTGTCGTGTAATAGTAAGGCCGGAGTGGAGGACTATGTTCCGGGGAAATCCGGTGTGGGGGGAATAAGTGGAGGCGGGGGTGAGGTGTCATTTGCGGGTGTCTCCCTTCCATCTGAACAAGGAGACCTATTTCCCAGATCATTCGACAAGTGAATTCTTAAAGAACCGGCAGGAGAATACGCGCTCTTTCCTCCCCCTCTGTCATTTTATAGTGCAAGGGTCTTATTCACGTGCCTATGAAGGCGGTAGCTTCTGCAAAGTTTTTCGATGATGAAAAAGCGTAATAATATCGCCTCAACTGGATAGACATTTCATTCATACATACATTCACATATACATGCAAATATTATATGCAAACTTCTAACGGAAAAACACGTATCAATATAATTGAAGAAAATAGCATTTTTTTAGAAACGGTTTTAAAAACGAAAATAAGTTGCACCACATTACATATACAACAGCCTTTCTCACGGTAAAACGATACTATTATTATTGGAAGCCTCGCCTCTGCTATCAGAGGTATCTCAATTTATCCTGAAATTTTACATTTGGCAACTATAGTCTACAAAATACATCATCGGGAGAAGATGTAGGCAATATTTATCGTCTCATTGATAGATAACCCAAAGGAATATTTAACTCATTAACTGTTTAATTAAATCCTCACAATACGCCCATATTCACTAATCATTAGTAGTCATATAAAAAGATCTCTGCGAATACCTGATGTAAGAGCGGGCTTGCAAGCCTCACCTTCGCCTTTATAAAGACGTATAACTAGCTATCTATCATACCTCTATTGACTCCGTTAGTGTGAAAGACGCCGTCCGTCAACAAAGTTGTAACTAGTCAATTGGTGTAGAGCGTCTGTTCAGATCTACGAAGAGAGCTCTGAGATGACGATATCTTTTTACGGCTCAACCTACCAATAATAAATAAAATTATTAAATGTTAAGAGAAACCCGCCAAACTCCGTTGACATTTGGAAACAAAACAGTGAGTACGTAAATAAATCTGTCGATTATTTTCAAACCAAACGACAAGAATTTCGTGAAAGCCAAACGCTAATCGATAAAATTGCAACTGGCTGCAACAATGAAAAAGCTGTAACAGCGTCATATCAAGTTTCGCTGCTGATATCAAAAGCTTGAAAGTCTCACACTATAGCAGAAGAGCTAATTCTACCAACTGCCAAAATGTTGGGAGATAAAGCCCCAAAAGAGTTAAATTTTATTTCTTTATCGAATGATACTGTAAAAAACAGAATCGAGGAAATGTCAAAATATAAAAGAGCAGTTAATTACAAGAATGCTTAAGAAACAATATTATTCATTAAAATTAGACTAGAAGTTACCAGTCGAAATCGACGGTTAGGAGAGAGCGACTGCAGAGATCCGGCTCGCATAGCCCACGTGTGGTGACTAACATATACAACATCACCCATTCCTCCCTCTAACTGCATGCTCCTACTGCCGTCCTGGTGGCGTTTGACTGCCTTCAAATTTCATTTAGATCGAGTCACCCATACACCCACCGTAACCTATATCGAAATTTTCTATTCGAAATAGAGGCGCGTCCCCCTCTTGATTAAAATTCTGATATTGCATGTAGCCTAAGTTCTAAGTTGGATCGACCTTAGGATAATTTGCAAGTTTCGTGCAAATCGATCTAGCCGTTTTTGCACTATCGCCGGTTTTTTAGTTGCCCTTTCCCCAAAACCATCCCCTCCTGATTGAAATTTTGATATGATATGTAGCCTAAGATCTGTTGGATTGACCTTTCAATACGTTGCAAGTTTCATAAAAATCGGTCCAGCCGTTTTTGCGCTATCGCCGGGTCTTAGTTTCCCGATTCCCACAATTGAAATTATGATGTGATAAATATCATCAATAAATGGTGACCCAACACTCCACTGCCTGCACATCTACATGGTAAGACCTTTCGTTTGACATGTCAACCATATTCCTAGGTGCTGCCGTTGTCTCACACGTTCTACCACAGGAAAAAAGTGATTTAAATTAATATATAGATGAGAGTACAGATGTCTCCAACAACGCTAATTTTTTCGCATTTTATGGTGGTGGCAGAGTAACGCCCTCGCCTGTCAATCCGAAGGTCGTGGGTTCGAATCCCGCCTAGGTGGGTTTTTCTTCACCTAGGGCATGGATGTTTGTAATCGTCCTTGTTGTTGTGTTAATGAGCCCCTTGTAAAAGGCCGTTTACGGCTGTTTAGAGGCCGCATGGAAATAAATAAACAAAATTCACAAATATTTCTTATTTTGTCATTCACAACCTACACGTGCGACCTCTGAAACCGTGTTTAATAGTTTGAATGATTTTATATCAAAAAATTAAATCGAGTGGTCAAAATGTTTTGGGATTAGTACTGAAGGGGCTCGTGCAATGTAAGGCAGATTCAATGGACTGGTTTTTCTTTTTAAAGCTGTCGCACCTGCAGTAGTCTGTGCTCATCGCTGTATACACAGGGAATCATTAGTTGCCAAAAAATGTCAACAACTTTGAAGAGTACGTTCAAGTGGTTACAGCCATGTTTTTCATTAGGGCTTGCCCACTATATTTCCGCATCTTTAAAGTTCTTTGTAAGGAGATGGGGAGTCAATATACACAGCTTCTATTACTTGCAGAAGTACGTTGGATATGTCATGGTAAAGTACTCAATAGTTTTTTTGAGTTGCGCGATGAAATTCGACTATTTTTAATAGAGAAAAAATTTCACCTGAGCGAGCGTTTCTACGATTTTTTGTGGTTAGCTATGATAGCCGACTTGACTGATATTTTACTTATTTAAACGAACTAAATTTGAGCCTACAAGGCGCAGCTGTAAATAGATTCAAAATTGAAGATAAAGTAGAAGCGATGATAACAAAATTAGAATTGTGGTCAAATCGTCTCAATATCCGTGTGTATGAGTCATTGTCAACACTCAACTATTTCGTAGAAACCTCCGATTAAGAGTTGTCCGATGGTCTACGATAGTTTTTCAACATTTGCTGACTTTAAAAGACAGCTTCAGGAATTATTTTCCTTTTCCTGATACTGGTAACAACTGGATCAGAGATCCATTTAATACTGATATTAATAATGCTAAAAATTTAATTTCATTTGAGGAAGATAGTATTGCTGAGCTGCCATATGACACATCTTTGATACTCCGTTCCAATCAAACTAATCTTATCGATTTTTTGTTGTATATGAGACCTGATAACACCCATCTCGCAAATAAAAGCATTGAAACATATGATTCCATTTTGCACAACATATTTATGTGAACAGTCTTTATCTGTGCTTTCGTATGTGAAATCAAAATACAGAAACCGACTAAATGTAGAATCGGACCAAAGAATAAAACTTTCCACCATCGAACCGAACATTGCAGTTCTGACTTCAAAGAAACAATATTATCCTTTGCATAGCAAGAATTCATTGTAATGTTATGTCGTTGTTATATGTAAGTAATAAGATGAATGTATTTGTCCCAATCTTGTTCAACATCCTTCCTGAACTCAATGTCGGTAATCAAAAACCAGATAAAAATATGGTTATACAAGGAAATGACAAATTATAACTGAATAAAAACATTTCAATGTACCTGAACAACCTTTTATTACTAGAATGTATTACTTATTTTTTCACTTTGTGATACTATTTCATAGTATTTAAGTTTTCCACTTTAAAATATTTAATCCAAGATACATTTGTAATGAAGTATGGTTGACTTAATTTAAAAAGTCTCTGTTTTATTCTTATTTTACTATGAAATTGACGCTCACCAAATAGCACATTTCATTCTCATTCTAATGTCATTTATAAATACTGCAATAATTTTTTATACTTGATTCAAAAAGTTATTGTAATGAGAAAGTTAATTTTCTATTTCAATTTTTTTTACTCTAAGCGTGTTTGTATGTGCGATTGTATAATTATTTGAGATTATATGTCTTATAAAAAATCCAAAATGTCCTATCTCCTCTTTGTAAAACGTAACTGAATAAATTAACCTTCTCATGTACGTGGATTTTTTCTTTAAATAGGATAGATCATGGGTGTCCAGATATGGAAGGTTATGTAGCCTCATAGTGGCCAGAAAAATCTTGAAGTGGCCGCACGAGAAGGAAGAGGGGTCTATGGGATTTTTTTGCTAAAACAGTAATAATATTTGTTTTTTATATTGCATATTTAAGTAAAAAATACTTTTTTGCATAGTATTTTTAATTATTTTAATTCAAATTACAAATTTTTATTTTTTTTCTAATACATTTATTTAATAAAGTTTAATTTTTTACAAAGTATTTTAAAGTAGTTTAATTTAAATATCATCAATTTGTAAATCCGTTAATTTTGAGGATGATAATCGGAGGTGATGGGTCAGATTTTCATCGGTCAAATTATACCGGTATCCATTTTAGTGAATTTCATTTGGGTGAAAAGTTGTTCACAAAGATAAGTACTTCCAAAAAGCGATATCATTTTTAAGGAATGATCTCTGAGACGTGGATATTTTTCTCGGATAATATAAATGTTATGAAAACCTTCTTGTTTTTCTTTGAAAGCACAATGGGCTTAAATATCAGACTGCAATTCAATAAGCTCAATTTGCAAACGATCTGGTGCAGAATTATACATAGTCCACAATAAATGGGTTTGAGAAAATTTCAATTTCATTTTCAGAAGTACGGAAAAGCGTTCTTTGAACTCAAGAATTAAAATATCAATGTTCTTCAAAAATCTTTAAGTATCTTTCTCGGTTAATATGATTGACTTTATAGATTCAAAATTATCATATTTGTTTTCCTTTAGCTGATTTTTAAATAAATTCAACTTTCCAATAAATGCGTTTATCAAACGATACATTTCAGATATTTTTGTGCCTTTTCTCTGCAGTTTCACATTTAAATTATTGATGTGAAGCATTATATCAACAAAAAAGGCAAGTTCCAAGAGAGACTTTTCGTCTCCGAATTGTGTGATGGGTTTCCCTTCTGCTTGAATGAAAAATTTAATTTCCTCTCGTAGGTCGAAAAATCTTTTCAGCGCTTTTCCTCGGCTTAACCAGCGAATATTAGTGAAATAAATAACATCAATCCCTTTGGCTTCCTCCACATCCTTAATCATTTCCTTAAATTTTCTGTCTCAAAGCACTGCCTCTGATGTAATTAACTGTTTCGATGGTAATATTCATGATATGCTCCATATTAATGCACTTAGAACATAAATTTTGTACGTGAATAAGACAATGAAAATCATTGACTTCAGCACAAGGGAATTTTTGTATAATGTTTTTTTCAGCAACGATACTGCACCATTTTTAGAACCTCGCATTGACGGTGCCCCATCAGTCGCAATTTGAACAAGCTTGGATAAGTCAATTTTGTGTAGTTGCATTTCATTTAGAACCGCATCACAAATATTTTTTCCACTTGTGGATTCATTCAAAGAAACTATATTCAACAGTTCCTCCACAACCTCGAAACTCTCAGTTATACCTCGAATAAAAATTGCCAATTGAGCAGTATCAGTGATGTCCGTACTTTCATCAATACACAATGAATACCTGGCAAAATTCTGGATTTTAGAATTCAAAATTTCACTGTATTTTTAAGAAATGTTTACTATTTTTCTACAAATTGTCTGTCTAGAGACGGCTATTTTTTCAAATAACTGTTTTTTCTCTGGTGCAAGAATCTCTGCCACAGCCACCATGCATTTTTTCACATACTCTCCATCCGTATGCGGCTTCAAATGCTCACCAATTATTTTTGCCATCACAAGGCTTGCTTTTTCAAGCTTTGAATTTTGATCATTACCTTTTCTAAAAAGATTTTGCTGTTTATCAAGCTCATGTTTTAGTTTTCCAACCCTTGATTCTCTCTGCGGTGCTGTTAGCTCTCCATCTCGATCCTTGTGTGTCTCATAGTGTTGTTTTATGTTGTCAGTTTTCAGAACAATTGATTTACGGCAGAGTAGGCATAAAACATGGGATTTATCATCAATAGAATTATCTATAACGAAGTATTCAGTTGTCCATGAACTCCTAAATTGCCGATTTTCATCAAGGAGTATCAAGTTTGGGCACGCCTGAATAAAGGGAAAAATATTAAAGTTTACCTTCGTTTAGGAAAACGTGGGTATTGTAAAGCAGCCGCCGGCCGTCTCGGCTTTTTAATAAACTTCTTAATTTCCACGAGCATAACAGCATTACATCGTAGGGTAACTGAGAATTCAAATAAATTTTCGAGTTTTCGAAGAATAAGAGAAAAAATGCGTCAACGCCACAATTATTACGTTACAGTTTTGTCTCTTTGGAATGACATCACACAGATTTGAAGTGAAGTGATATGCTGCCCTCGCTCAGCGCAGCTCAACTCTTGCGGCGAATCAATCAGCAATTTTCTGCATTCTCGAAAAATAAAAAGCCCTTTTACTTTCATGTTTAGTACTACCATATGTAAGAACTTATTTAGAGGCCCGCACAAAATCGGATCGTGCAAGCAAACGCTAGTAATCACTGTAATCATAAAATTCTTAATATAGTAACACTATTGCATCAAAAACTTTAATGAAGATGGTAATTTTAAGGTAGGAGGTTACCATTTAAAAACGAAATTAATTGATTTTGTTTCAAGTTCACTTATAAGATATTACATTGGTATTATACCTCCATTCTGAACATTGTAATACTGGACCTAAATTTATCAAAGAAAGGTGCTAAAATATATCTAAACTCAAAAAATATCGTTAAAAAGTATTTTAAAATAATATTTGCAAATTATTTTTAAGTAATAATTAATATAACTATTCACTAAAGCACAAAAAAGTCGATAAACATAAAAAGGCACTAAATTGCCAACTCCGACGATAGGTACATATTTATTCATCCTGGGAACAAAAAATAACAAGCGAGGAAAAAACTACCAAACAAGTCCCAGAAATAAAATGCCAAAAACACATTCACCCTTACCAAAGGGAATTAAGAATTAATAAACTTTGATTGATCACATTGATAAAGCAATAATTATATATACTTAAACAACCAATACAATTACGAAAATTGAAAACATTTTGGAATTTCTTCCCTCAAAAGTGGCCGCAAGTACATTAAAAACTAGCGAGCCGCAAGTGGCAGCACAAAAACGTGAAAGTGGCCGCAGTTTGGACACCCATGGGATAGAACATAAATATATTATATTATTATTAGCTAATACTTCATAGGAAGTGGTCCCCAATTATTTTTGTATGTAAAGGGGGTCCTCAGGATACCCAAGTTGATAAATCTCTATATCAGTAATGTGGTCAGGCTCAACTCTGTGGAATTTACTCATATTCAAGAATAGAGACGAGCGATTAAAGGAAACAAATCTGGAGAGAGGAAGAAATAAACACTGAGCTTGTGCAGTCACGAACGGAATGTCTTCGTGAAGAGAGTAAAGGTTAAAAGGTTTTGCGAATGTGTTTGAGATCGAGTCGAACGATGAAAATAAACAACCCCGACATGCTCCACCTCTCACTTGGATATCCAAAATAAAACAAATTTAATCCCACAACTCTTTCCTGGACGTAAATTGTAAGTCAGAAGGCGGGATGTGAAGTTCTCGTCAGATGTATCTGAGTTAATAAGTCAGCATCTTAATATTAGAAGTGAAAGAAATGCTTACAGAGTCTTAAAAGTCCCAGTAAAAAGAACTAGTCATGCATTTTAGATGATGAAGGCGATCGTTGTAAAAGAGAACTGGCGTATTCGAGGACTTGATCAGGAGGACTTCACTGATCCTCATAGTTGGCTCCTAGTTCCCGTGAATCGCCAATAGCTAGGTGGCGTTATCGCGGGACATTTTATTGTAATAGTGAAACATTATCATAATTAACATCGTTATTTTAATCTTACTAAAATATTTAGTTTAACGTTATTACATTAAGAAGAATGATTAACCCCATTTAAATATTAAAATGACAGGGAGAGATAAAGAGGGATAAAGATAGAAAGTTTCAATCAAGAGCTCTTAAAAGGAAAATGCCTGCTCTTTTGGAAGAATCACAACGAAAGTGTAAAGGATCTTTGAAGAAATTTTTTAAGGAGTGCAGTGAAAAATCGATTCTAGTTGCAATGTTAGTGAGAATAATTATAATCTTATTCATGTTAGCTCTGAAAGCAGAAATAAAAATCTTGAAGACCCAAACAACGGTGCAAACCGGAACTGAAACATGTATAATTATTCAAAATAGCCCAAAATTGTGCGATGATTACGATAATAGCGCTACGTCAACTTCTACGTCAGCAGAATTGGTTGCTGTTGAGGAATAGCCTAGTGTATTCGCCAATTTTAGTTATCCTGGTGAGTATATTTTCCCTTTTACCCATAAGCAATTGAGCAATATTGTTCGGAAAGGTCCGATTCGCATTTTAAGAGAAAATGATGACTTTCTGTTAGATGATAAAAACCGACATTTTAGTTCATTTTACTGCAATCGCGTATTAAACAACAGTAAAAGCATCTCCCAACACATGAGTAGAAAACCGCTGTTGTAAAACAAGTGAAGATTTTATAAACGGGTTCGATATGAAATTACTAGTTGTTGAATTAAGAACCATGGTCCAATGTCGTTACTACATCCATTTGAAGACAGGTCCACAATGGACATCAGCAGCTGTAAATATATACAGGCAACTCTCGTTCAACGAACGACATGCGTTCCTGAAAAGCGTTCGTAAAACGGGAAATTATTTGAACGCGTGATTTTTCCGTTGACTTCCCCGTTAAAACACCAGATTCTGTGGGAAACACTGCGTAGTGCACTCGTTCTTATTGGTACACAAGAGATCCTTAAAGTCTAAGTAGATATTTGTAAATATATTTTGAGTAACAAACAGCACGTTCGGTGACGTCATATTGAAGCCTCTCAAGAAATGCAGGCGATAGGAAAATGCGTGATAAAATGACACACATAGGTAAACAAGATGGTCTTTGTGACACCAAGAGCTATCCTAAATATCCGGGTTTCTTCGATCTGAGTTGGATACATATTATTTAGTTCATTAAAGTGAACAGAATTTTCGGCGAAAAGATATAAAATTCAATTCGTTCGTTAAAGCGAACATTCGTTCAACAAACGTTCGTTGAATGAGAGTTACCTGTACATAAATAAATAATTCTAAATTTGTTTTCATGATTTCTTCGTTAAAATATAAACTCTTATTCAGAAATTGTAAGTCGTGGGCCTCGCAAACTCCAATCGCCTATGGGCCTCGCACCCGCTAAGTCCGCCTCTGCCTGCATTAGATTATGGCCTTTCTAATGTGTTCTTAACTGTTCCATTAATCGCTTTTTTGCTGTGTAAAAATATGCAGAGATGTGGTTGTGGTATTACAATATCGAGATGTATACATTCGAAAATTTAAAAAAAAACCCTGTGGAATGAGCTTAACATTTGATAAATTTATGAAGAATTGACAAAAACTGCAGATGAATGGCAGATTCCGTTATTCGACTCAATTAAAAGCATTAACCAAACTTTACTTTTGGAAGATCACTGATACAAAGTGTTACAATGCAATGTAAATAAAAAATAAATTAAGTAGCATGTGTACGCTTCAAGTACACACACAAAACCCGATATCCGATAATATTTTTCGGGATACAAGGATATAGTGCCGAAAACTGGAAGAACTAGGGCGCCTTACTCGTCTTCCAGTTGGGCGGGATTAACTCATAATATTTTAAGATTACTGAGATCACTGAGAACATAGGAGAATTTTTACTTTTTGTCATTTATAGATAATTCAAGAATACGAACTTGAAAAAATAATTAATTATCTTAGGTATATCCAATAGCAATAACGATATTACTGATACCTAAGATAAGTATTAATTTTTTCAGGAGCTTATTCTCGAATTTCTTTTAAACCATAAGACAAGCTCTACCATTCTCTAGCCAATATGTAGGTAATAAAAACAAAACTCACAAGAAACACGCTCAATAATATCACAGAACAGATTAGGAAATAAATGGGAAAATAATAAATTCCACTTGAGAAGGCTCGAATTTGTGGAAAGAGTCCATAATCCAAATAAAAAATATTGTAAATTTCCACTACTAGGCACGAATTTATTTGATGCTGTAACAAGAGAAAAAGATCGTATAAATTGGTGTCCAGTGGAAATGTACAATATTTGTTTTTATTTATATAATGGGAAAATATGTCAATTTCTTATAATTCAATGTATAAACACATTTCTATGTCTCAAACCACATTTTTCAAAGACATATCCATCATTTTCTTGCCTTTCAACATCTCTGTTGAGTTCACATTGTGGGAGATTTATTAATACTTTAAATTTTATATTTATTGATAGAAGCTAAACATTTCTTTATCAAAATAATTAAAATTTGATTTATCTTTACGTAAGAGGGTTACTAATATGCAATACAGATTATCATAATTTTCAATTGCTTCCACTCTTCTATTTGTTGTCAATGATGAATCCTACTCCTCAATCCGCCGTAGTAGAAGAAATGGTAAATATTTAATTTTTCGTCGCTTTCTCTTTTCCTTTCTTCTTCAAAAACCCTTAGTATCCTAGTATTCTTCGTTTTTTTGAAGAATTTTGAAGTTTAGTTTTGCAACACCTGGAGTTTTATTTAGGTAAAGTAATAAAGTGAGGGCAGAATAATTTGCAGTGAGTATTTAATCAAATATTATAATTTTGCTTGGTATACTCCATTCCAGCCTGAGTTGGCAGTATTGCGCTTTTGGCGGGCACATTTGCCAAATTTTCCGTGAATTAGATATAGCGCCTATCCCTTTAAACTTCCTGTTTGATCCAGATTCCATGCTGATTCGGGTAATTTCACAACAACTGAATTTAAATATTTTCGAACTTCTTCCTACAACAAAAAAAAAATAATTTATAAGATACGCTGACTCGAAAACAAAAACAGTTAATTGAGTGTAATAGCTAACTTGGAAAAAATCACGCTATGCCGATGCAATTGAAACACTTCACTTTTTCATCACAGTTACTATATTAACACAATATATATCGTATATCACTAACAATCTGCAAGGCGCACTGAATCGTATAATTACACATCAAACAACCACTTGCTATGAACTCTGGTGCGAAACTGTTTCATTGTGTCAAACATTGGGTCCTTCTCCCTTTGGAAAATTCTTCGACTCGTGTCCCTTCGAGTTAGTCCCTTCCTTCCATCATAAAACGCACATTTTACAGAGGAACCAAAAAGCTGGTACCTATTGACCAACTCCTTAGTAATACCTGGGTGCAAACCTCTCATCTATACACTAAAGGGTCATAGAACCTCCCTGTTGAGAATTTCCAAACGAATTTGGGTCTGTGTTTACTTCCAACGAAACCTCTTTTTTCATAGTTTGAGAGGTTTTATAATTTTTTTGCGTCTCATTTCTTCGAGATATTTTTTGAGGCTTCAAAATTGCTTTGAGAAAAAGCGGAGGAAACCAGAAATTTTAAGCGTTGTATTTTTAACTGCCCATATATACAAAGTTAACATAATTATCCCTTGGTTATAGTCATACTTGCATTATTTAAAGCGTGACATTTCACGAAAATTCGTTAAGCAGGTGAGTTTTCCCAAAATAAAAAGCAAAAACAGTCAAATATGATTTTATGAACCCCGAACATGGTCTTACGCAATCTTTTTTTAGAAAGATCTATTGATTTCGTTCCAGATTCGAATATTAATTTTCGTGGAATCCGATTTTTTTTATAATTCAATGATTTTAAATTAATTCATTAACCAAATTATACCTAATGGACTGTAAATGAACTTTATATTACAATTTTATATTTATACTTTCATTTGCGTAATACCTATTTATTAATACAAATGTCAATACTTGACCGAAAATGTCTGAACGGACAGAAATTTTCATAAAATTTTGACGTTATTTTCGAAAGAAATTGTAAAAATTACTAAGATTCAGCTTTTATTAGTTAAATTATAAAACATTGAAATTTATTCATGATGAATGCTTCTCACTTCAATTTTTATTTACTCTTGGTGGTCAAGAAATATGATCATTGGTTTTATACAGTCTTTAAAAAAGTTTAGGAGTTAAAACGTGATAATATCTCGATCTGGCGCAGCGTCTCAGCCGCCGCCCAGGACCGTTTCTCGGCGCAGTACCGCTCTTTTGTTTAAATGTCTGTATCATAAGAACTACAATTGTTATTGGATTGGGGTATTTTTCAAAAAATATTTATATACGTACGTTTATATAAGAATATTTTCACTTGAAAGCTTACCTCTTTAGATAACAAGAAATATCTAGTTAATGCAGAAAAAAGTTCATCGTGCAAAAACAAAAAGATATTTTTTGTTTTTGTATTTTCACTCCTTTCCTTACAAATTTTGCCAAACGGAATTATTTTTGCAACCAACTTATATGCGGAAACTTATATTAATAGTTAATTCATGTCTTTTACTAACTGAATCTTGATGATTAAACCAAATTAGCAATTTGCATATCGGTCACGAGAATACTGTTCTACCACACAGAAACTTAATATATATTTAATCTCAAATATCATAAGTTGGTCATGAAGAAAGGATTTAGTTACTTCAACAAATTTAATTTTAAACGACCGGTTTCACTACGATCGTAGCATTATCAGGTGATAAAATATAAAAAAATCGTTCCATATATATAGGGTAAAATATGGGCCGGAGAGGGAGACGGGAGGGGTTACAAAGAAAACGAATGGAAGGTAATTGAATAAACGGTTAGGAAAAAGGAAGGTTTTGGAAAAGGAAGGCGGAAGCAAAATAAAGTTACAAAATGTTACAAAAAGTTACAAAAACTTGGTAAAAGGGCCAAAGACAACTATGTTGATACTAAGTATTTACAAAATATTCGGTAAGCTAAATATAGGAGAATGATTGTGGAAAATGTGTTCATTTAAGGGAAGCAAGTCTTCACAAATAATTATCTCTAGCTGTTCAAGAGCATCCAATTTGCGACCTTTAATTTCAAAGTGAAGGAATTTAGAGTTGAAGGAACTATTATGATTGAGGTTTAAAAGATGTTTCGCAAATTGCGAATTCAAATTATTTAAACGGAAGTTTTCTTTGCAACCCCTCTTGTCTCCCTCTCCCCCCCCTTATTTTACCCTATATATATATATATATATATATATATATATATATATATATATATATATATATATATATATATATGGAAAGATTTTTATATTTTATCACCTGATGATGCTACGATCGTAGTGAAACCGGTCGTTTAAAATTCAATTTGTGGAAGTAACTAAGTTCTTTTTTTCACGATGAGTTAATTC
This sequence comes from Tanypteryx hageni, assembly GCA_028673005.1. Classification (NCBI taxonomy): domain Eukaryota; kingdom Metazoa; phylum Arthropoda; class Insecta; order Odonata; family Petaluridae; genus Tanypteryx; species Tanypteryx hageni. The sequence continues at coordinate 199,539,122 of CM054114.1, read as the reverse complement.
CACAGGGTTGAGCCTCACCTCATTATTGATATCATAAGCTGGTATTTCAATATCTAGATATTTTTGATTTCGTATAATTCTTCCAATCGCGTCGTTGACAAATATATTGTATCGAGAATGCAGATAGTAAATTATGCTTTATCTCTTGAAATTGTTTTATGAAAACTAGAAAACATTTAATACATGAAATCCGAACAATTTGCCGTTGCTTTTTCCGAGAAACATTCTTTAAAATAATTGCTAGTTCACCTTATAGGCTTTTAGACGTTCATTCGTTGATGCCAATTAAGGACTAATTAAGGAAAAAATATTAATGATTTAATTACCAGAATAACATCCTAGATGCCAAAAAATAACTATCTAATACTTTGTATCATTTGATATATTTGATCACTGCACTACATATTCTCGATATTAACATAAAATATATAGTGAGAAAAAGTGGACTTAATTATTCAGCGCTCGATCAATTGTCCTTCCTAAAATCCTGATTAAAATGTGTTTTCCAATCGGAAACTATTTTACAACAAATAGCAAATAAATTTTAATCCTTAATCCCTATTCAATTTTAAGTATCGATTGCTAATTTAATTGAATTTTTAAAACAATTATATATAAATTGAAATTTACTAACCTGTAGCAAAAGATAAAGGAGACAAAAGCAAGAGAGCGGAACGATCCTTCCTCGATAACTTTTAGAGAAAGACTGCCAAAGTGTGGCTAAATTGCATACGTCGAGGTGAAAGTGCATACAGCAACGTTCATCCATAGGAAAAAACCCTAGCAAGGAATCGAGGAACATTTGTTCCAGGAATACACTCCACGGGGTAGATGCGTGGAAGGGGCAGCAAAACGACCACCAAAATTCCTTTCTTCCGAGCCTCGTTTAACGGTGGTCGAGAAAGTATCAGCAGGACATACCCATTAACTTGTCTTTTTAGAAATGCTCGTGGAACATCCCTCCAATAGGTCAGCAAATATAATTACAAAAACCACAAAATATCTAAGAAACACGTGTTCTCAAATGTACCCTAGGACCTTGCGGTTAACAGATTGTTCAAAGTAGAAGCGTGAGCATTTCAAAAACACGCATATTTGAATGTAAGGAAATACCCATTTCAGTCCCAATGTTAATGTATGCCCAGAAAAATAAAGGAATTATAAGTAGCAAATAACACTGCGAAAAAAGTGAATAGAAACGACTTAAATATTACAATTCAGAATAGGTTTTTAGAAGTATACTTTTCCATCTTGTTCGAAAATCGACGCATAACGACGACTATAAATTCTCGTGGATTTTGAAATTAAAAAAATGGGCGTTTATCGATTTAAATAGAATCCTAAAAAACTTAATTATAATTATATTATCCATCTCCTCATTCCACTGGTTCCCTCATATAACGTTCCTCTCTCGACTTATTCCCTAGATCTTTACCGTTACTTATTCTTTGGTCTTTACGCCCAATTTTCTACACTCGCTCTCCTCCTAGAAACTCCGTTTACCTTATTCATCAAAGCAAATTGCGCGGCGAAGTTTCGACTCCCTTCTTCCCGTGCACATGTGGCGGACCCAACGGTTTAAACTGGAAAGAAGATAGAGCGAGTGAGGCCCCAAAAGCCCAAAAAAGGAAGAGGACAAAGGCTCGGAGTGAGCGGGCTGAGTGCATAGAGATGGAGAATGAGAGGGAGTAAATGCGAGAGAGATAGAGAGAGAGAGAGCAGAGAAAGGCACAATGACTTGGAGAGAAGGAGCGGATGGCGAGGAGGAGAAACTTTCGCAAACCGCACCATTTCGCTCAACAGTCGAGGAGGTGAGTTTCGCCTCCTTCCTGCCTCCCCGCCTCGCCTCGCTCCGCCTCGCCCCGCCTCGCCTCGCTCCGCCTCGCCCCGCCACGCCTCCTCCACGCCACCCCTCTCCGCCCTCTTGCCACCGCCGCAATGCCTCATATACACTTTTCATTCCGAAAATGAGTGGCGCGTCTCAGCTTTGCAAAGGATTCAGCGAGCGAGGCGCAAGTGCGAAGGTGCGCTGACAGTCGGAGGTCAAAGGAGAACTTTCCGAGATAAATGTGTATTTTTCTCGGACATCACGTCAGAGGAGAGAGAAAGAGAAGAGACGTCAAAGAAAGGCCGGTGATTGGAGAAAACAGTGATGTCCGGGAAACACCAATTACTGCCTCTGAGTGAGGTACAGCGAGAAGGCTTTCGTAAAACGCATTGCACACATTAAATAGTGGTGGGAGAGCAGCAGAAAAGCTTTGGTGAGCTCAATCTCTTTCAGATAAAGCCACGCTCTAAATGCTAAAATGGTAGGCAGGAAAAAGTAGCTACGATATTGTTTTAAAATGTACAAACTCGGCGACTATCAATTGAAATAAATTCACCTATATAGTTTTTCGCTGTTTTCCAAATTTAATCTACATCGTATATTCATCTAATCTGCGCGTTATCGACCAAAAATGAAGTACATAAATTGCGATAAAAATTAGTTTGAAGGTGGAATAATACATACCGTCTACCTCTTTGACTTTAGATTCAAGAATATAAAATCAGAACAAATGAAACTACAAAACTCTTAAATACCACAAATTGATTGCTAATTTACCACAATTCATAAAATTAATGCATTTTTACAGATATGTAGATACTTTTGAGGCAGTTAAAAGACAAAGCCGTGATAACAAGAAAAAGTTCACAATTTGCGTTCCGTAACACATTAAAACGACGCTTACTCTATAGGATAGGTGCTTTGGAAAAAGATACGAACGAAACGGATGAAATTCAGTAATCCTCTCGAATTATGACCACTACTTACAATTAGAGATAGAGCAGGATTTGTCTCACTCCACTTTCTCTTACTCTCTACTTTTAGAGTTAATGCAGCACCAGAATCGAAAATTATATAAGAATACAAAAATTATTATAAAAAATTAGGTTTCAATGAAAAACCTGTTCCGTTAACACAAACAGATGCGTATACCGATGTATATAATATCAAATTAATCAAAATACTCATTTTCAAAATTGATTTTATGTCGATATTTAGACCGAATATAAACACTTTAACAAAAATGCATGCAAAGATACATGAACGAAATAAAACCGGACAGGCAACATTCATTTTGCTTTGAGGAAAAATTAAAAGTTTCTCGCGAATAAATAAATCCAGAGGCAGAAAGTGGCGGGAGCACTGGATCTATCATCATCCCACCTCGTTGGCCAAAGTTATACGAGCCATGAGAACCGCATTACTGCGTTTTTCTGGAAAGAGCGAAACGCTGAACGATGAAGGAAGCGGGTTGTAGCATCGTCACCGCCTCGCCAAGACAAAGAGGGGATTTTGGACTGCCGAGGGTAAACACGCCGTCGGAGCGTTTTCAAAGGTCCTAACTAAGGGAGAGCCCACCACTACGCCATCGCCACCGGACTCAAACAAGCTCGGCCGACGAGGTGAGCTCCGTCCCAGGGACCGGAGCCATGCGAAACGAATCGAAATAAAGAATCCGTAGAGCTCTGGGGAGAAGGGGAGAAGAACGAGGTTAAATGGCGTGGGCTAGAAGGATAGGGTTAAGAGAGAGCTTACGCGAAAACCACCGGTAGCCAGCGGTCCGCTTAAAGAGTTCCTTCCGCCTCTATTCTTAAAACCTCCTCTTCCAGCCTCTTCTCCCTTTCTATCTTCTCCCGCTGCCCTACGGGTGCTCGACAACGCCCCCCGTCTCCGAGCTCATGCATAATACGTGTAACCCACGAATTACACCTCCATTTCCACCGCCCAAGCGCTGAATATTTTAAGAGTTTACCTCTTCAGCGACTTCGCCACCTTCCTATGCCCTCCTTCCTTCATCTTTCTCTCTCTATCTCTACATCTCTCTCACCATCTCTCTCTCTCTCTTCATCTCTCTCCCCTTCATTTCTTCATCTCTCAATGCATATCCCTCTCAAGATTCAATTTCTCTATCTCTTCCTTTCAAATTCCACGATATTCTGGCACAATTTTTCAATTTGCCGCACTATTATACTTTCACTAAATAAACCACTTCCTCTTAATGCATACCCACAGAAGTTCTGCGTTTTCTGATTACTGTGAATTTCTGAAAATTCGTGTTATACGAGTTCGTTGCGCTCTAATTGCGTGTCCGAGGCGGCATTCCCTCTTTCAGCACCCCTGCCACCGCGAACCAGCTTCCCAAACCTCTATTACATTACTTATCTTTGATATTCTCACTTCTTTAGCGTCTTCGCTAATTCGCATTATTTGAATATCATTCCAGCTCTCCTTTCACGCTCAGGCTGCCACTATATATTCACTCATTGTTTCTATAGCAATTACCAATCGAACACACAAAAATTCGCATTTTTATTATTCGAGCTAGATGTTCTTCAAAAGATATTGTTTCGTTCATTTATCCGTCCACGAACCTGCAACATGGATGAAATGCCTCATCATATTACTTTCATTTGGTAAACGTTAAAAGTTTGCTTTATTTGTATTCATCGTTAACATTATCACAGCGTTTTTTATTGTCTCTTCTCCCATTTTCAATTTCCAGCTATAAGAACGTGCTCCATTCTCTCGTTTTTCTCAGCGTACAAACGTGATTCATCGGAATTTTCCTATTTTCTGGTTTTGATTTTAATCTTAAATCAATATAAATGTTGAATATACCAGCTCATATATAAGTGCATATATGTATATATTGACAAATAAATGTACTCTAAATTTCGTTCCCGTCACAGTCGACCTTGTGTACTAGGGGAATAATTGAAAGTAATATATATATATATATATATAGCGTGTCGGCTTTCTATTGCAAAGTTCGGGGGTTCAAACCCCTCGAATGGAGTTTTTTTTATAAAAAAACTATCATCAGTGCCTGGCAGTAGGCAGCAGTACTGTCAGAATGGTATAGAGCCGAAAACAAATGATGTTGGTTGGGTCTATATCCAATACAGCTGTAAGCGGGATCAGGACGATTTGAACGGCTACAGTACTGCGATGTGGAAAGCAAGAGGGAAACTACCACATTACAATCCCTAGTAATGATTATATGGTTGGAATATATGAGTTCTCTCGAGGTAAAACAATCCGGAGGTAAAATAGTCCCCCAATCGGATCTCGTAGAACTCTGCATCAATAATGACCTTGTAGTGACCAATACATAGTTCTAAAACCATAAACGAAGGTTATACACATGGAAAAGCCCAGGAGATAGAATGAGATGCCAAATAGATTACATCCTTGTAAAACAAAGATTCAGCAACAGCATAAAGAACGCCAAGGCATTTCAAGGAGCGGACACTGATTCAGATCACAGCCTTCTAATACTTAACGTGAGTACAAAGCTCAAACAAATAAGAAAAACGAGAAGAGAAAGACAGACCTGGGACCTAGAAAAACTGAAAGAAAGGCAGGATGCAGTCAGCATGAAGTTAAAAGATAACCTAAGAAAGTTGGAAAACAAACCGAAGACCGTTGATATAGAATGGGATGAAATTAAAACCAGTATCAAGGATACCTTGGATAAAGAGATTGGAAAACAAGAGAAGAAAATCAGAAAACCATGGATCACGAAGGAAATGCTGGCGAAAATGAATGAGAGACGAAAATGGAAAAACGTTAACAGTGAAGATGGTAGAGCCAACTATAGGCGTATAAACAATGAGTTGAGAAGAGTAACAGATAAAGCTAGAGAAAATTGAATAAAAGGAAAATGTGATGAAATAGAACAAATGGAGAAGTGAGGATGGCACGATATGATGTACACTAGAGCACTCGAGTTAAAAGATAAGAAATATAATAGAATTCATGGTAGGTATGGGAATTATGAATACTAATGGGAAGATAGTCTCAGAAACAAAGGATGTAGCACAGGAGGAAAGCCTTTAGAACAAGTTTCAGAATATAAATACCTTGGAAGTATCATAACACGAGAGGCAAAATGTACGGATGAGATCAAAACTAGAATAGGAAAAGCAAAAACGGCTTTCAGAAGAGAGAAACACCTACTTACGGGGAATATAAGGGAAGATATCCGCATGAAGTTGATAAAATGCTACGTATGGAGTATAGCATTGTATGGGGCAGAATCATGGACGCTAAGGAAAAATGACATCAAATACTTGGAAAGCTTTGAAATGTGGACTTGGAGGAGAATGCTGAAGATAAAATGGACAGATAGGATGAAAAGTGATGAAGTACTACGAAGAATAGGAGAGAAGCGAATGATTATACAGACTATCAGAAAGAGGAAGGCTAACTGGGTTGGACATTACCTGAGGAGAGAGAGTATGATTAAAGACGTGTTAGAAGGAAAACTAGATGGGAAAAGGGAAAGAGGTAGGAAAAGGTTTCAGCTGATAGACGATTTGAAAGGGAAAGAGAGTTATCAAGATATAAAGATGACAGCGGAAAATAGGAATATATCGAGAACCAGGTTTAACCAAGAATAATCACGGACCTGTCTACGGACCGACTACCTATGATGATGATGATGATAAATTTCAAGAAATAATGATTTTTGTGGAAGAAACGTAAATTATGCGTAGATTTTTTAAATGAAAAGTAAATTTAAATCATCTAATTAAAGGCTGAAGACTGCCAGGCATAGATGTAAGTAGTAATTTTAAGCATCGATATTCGTTGAAAATCTCTCGGGAAAATTTACGTCGGTTTGAATCTTCGATTTAAAAATAAATAAACGTCGAAGCCTACTTATAGCTTTCCATTACAGTGCTAATCGAACAATATGGTCTGATATACTAGATTATAGTATAGATAGGAGACTTTAGGCAGGAATTCATGAAATATCATGTAATTTTATTCATTCTTCGGTGTTTGGCGTTTCTAGAATCCCGGAGTGTTAAAATCGTTGCAACAATTTTGCTGCATGCCGGAAAGCAATCGAAAACGTTCATTCGCTAATCCAATGGAGAAAGGGAAAGTATTCTTCGCAGTCCCAGACTCTGTAGCCAAAAAAATATTTTATTGGAACATATTAGGTGAATTCTGATATCGGACGGGATTAAATGAATCCGAAGATAAATCGCAATTATAGGACACGTGCCTAATAAATTGATGAAATTATAATCAAGAACGTAACAAACTGTCATTCTTAGTTTTAAATAACTTTTGAGTTTTATATAGCTATTAAGAAATATCAAGTGACTTCATATCACATTCTTTCCAAATATTATCAGATAATTTATAATGTTGGTCCATACAGTACTACTTTCTATCCGTTTTTATTAACTGCATGAAAGTCATTTATTTTGTCCAATCATATATGCAGCACAACTGCTTTCTAATAATTCGAATTTTACCGCAAGGTTTCAACAGTTGCATCCAATAGGGCAAATTAAAATGTATTTTGTAATTATGCGTTCTTTGCACCAGGTGAACGCATATAGGAGAGGTCGTTTCCGCCCGCCCGTCACTATATTAAAACTCGTAACAGATGGACGAATTTTGATGAAATTTATAATTGGAGAGTTTTTCTAAAATTGGTCGACTGATTCCAATTTAGGTTGAAATAGGATTTCAATAATGACCACTTTACATCAAGACCTTCTTATATTTTACAACGTGCCTCTTTTTCAACTCGGGAACCGCTGGACTTATTTTGATGAAATTTGGTATTGGGAAGTTTTCCTAAAATTGGTCTACCGATTTCAGTTTTGGTAAACACTGGACAACAATTACGACCACTTTACATGAAGACCTACAAGTATTTTACAATGTTCCTTTGTTCCAACTCGGGAACCACGAGACGTATTTTGATGAAATTTGGTATTGGGATGTATTACAAAAATTTTTGGTCTCAAGGAACGCATTTGCAAACTCTCTTTACTCCGACATGGAGTACACCTTTTCATACTTTTTTGTTTAGCATCGTGCATTGTCTCATCCTTGCGCTTATCCTTAAATTTATTTTTCTTTCTTTCGAGGCGGAGTCGATAATATATCGGAAAATTTCTTATCAGCCTCATCATTTTCCGCAGTTACTAAAACGTCACCAAATATATAGTCCAAATGACACTTTTTAACATACAGATTCCATTTAAAATATTCAAGTACCATCCTATTAAATTTCACTCACTATGTTTAATCGAGATAATATGTTGTAAAAAATCACTATTGAGGAAATTAATTTAGCTTATTTTATTTCTTTAGACAAAAATTGAGATGTAAAATATGCGCTATTTATAATCAGAAAGCATGAAGAATTCATGCACCACCTGAGATGTTGCCTCTTGAACTCACCTTAAGCGACGGCCCTGATGAAACCATCCTAACTTCACTATAGAACAAGTAATAATATAAAAAAATATTTTTTATAAATAACTTATATAGATGATGACTTTATATCTATTAACGTAATGTTACTTTCAACAACTTAGGTTACATTTTTTAATATATTTACACGGAACTTGTTTGAAGCACTTATATATTCATTCAGCACTTGTATATTCATACTTATTTCAGTAACATCTTGCTATCGGCTGTCACGGATGTATATTCTCAAACTATTTCTCATTTTCCATATAATCTAATGAAATCATACATTAATGGAGAAAGCGTGAGTTTGTCTGTCTGGATTCCGATTGACTGTCGAGAAGTGACAGCCCTGCATCTAACGACAAGGAATTGTAATTTTAAAATAAAAATTTAATGTAGTTGTTTCTGAATTTAACCAATTTTGCATTAATTTCTAAGTCAGATGACTCTCTTAGAACATATCTTTACGATCTATCGTCTTAGCAAAATCGAAGATAAAACGTATGATTAGAGGAGACGAATGAAAATTAGCGCTGCAGAGGATATCCACATGCCATCTCACAACAAACGATACACAATATTTAAAAAGCAGGAACCACAGTTATGTTCAGAATCAATCGCAACATAAATTATTTTTTTATTAACTTAAGTAAATATAAAATTTTATGTAGCCTTGGAAATGCCAATCAATGAATAATAGTGAAAGAAAACATCAGTCTTGTTGCCAATAAACTGAATGAAGATAATTATTTATTTTGCTCGTTAAATACATAATTATGTTAATGAAGTCTGATACAGAGATTGAAATTGATGAATATTTGAAGGAATTTGAGGGCATTTTCTGGGAAAGATGCGTGTCTTTAATCTTTAGCTAAAAAGAGAAAAAAATATTTAAATTTATTTTATGAAATCACGTTTTGCATCTACTAAAAAATAAATAAATCGCTATTTCTATTCTGAGGCAAAGGTTGAGCCTACCCTATTATAACAATAGAACAGTTCAACCATTAAAATAATCTTTTGATAATTGCCTTCACGTTTCACCGGATATTCCTAGATCACTCATATATTTCGTAGGACTCACGAAGAAGTCTCCCGAAGAAATATTCAAATCTCTCTATAGAAATACAAATTAATAGATAGTGAAAGATAGCAAACAAAAACAATATTTCTAAATACAATGATTGCATCAAGTACCATTGATAAGAAAATGGTTAATAACATAGTCTTTTAATAAGTACCTCCAGAATTCACTGAATAATATTCCGTAAGACTTACAAAGGAGTATTCCGAAGAAATAATTCAATAATTTTAATTTCCAATAATAAGTTGTTAAAACAAAATCAGTTCTTAACAGTTCACTGAATAATATTTCGTAGGACTTACAAAGGAATAAGTATTCCGAAGAAATATTGAAATCTATGAGAATTGCCAACAATAAGTTGCTAAAACAAAATCAGTCCTCAGACTCATCAACGGATGGTAGATAATATGTTGCATTTACATTAATATGAAAAAGGGAATCAAATCTTTGTTTATGTGTGTTTTACATTGAAATAAATACTTGGATAATGTTTTTAAAATTCATTATTTTACACTTATCGTATCAAAAGCTCAATTCGTTTATATTTTAATTTAATATTAAAAGAAGGCTTGCAAAACATATTCCACTAAGCTACAACAATAAATAGATGACGGGTTTGTAAGTATTAAATTTAAGGCACTTCCCATTCTTCCTCCTTTTCTCTTTTCCCCTCTCCCAAACCTCCTCCTTCTCATTCTCCCGCCCTCTCCCCCTCTTTCTTTCTCTGGAAAAGTTAAATTCCTAGTCTCAATCTCGCCCTAATAAAGGTCATTATCTATCTCTCTCTCTCTCCTGTCTCCCTCTCTCTCTCTCGCTCTCTTCCTCAGTCTCCTCTTTCATTCTCTGGAAAATATACTTCCTATCAATCTCGACCTAATTACGAGCATTATCTATCTCTTCCTCCTTCTGTCTCCTTCCCTCTCTCCTCTCTCACTCCCGCTCTCTGTCTCTCTCCTTTCTTTCTTTCTCTCTCTCCTCTTTCACGTACTAAAACATTCAAATCACGCTTTCCTTACGCATATAGTATAAGGCTTGAGACGACAATACCATCCCGAGGTTTAACAATGACACGGTCGGCAAGGAAACATATCGTTAAAAAGCTTACATTTTTCTAATGAATATGATTTAAACGTACAACCTGAGCGATTTAGAATCGTAGGTGAAATGTGACGATAAGAATAAAAAACTCTATTTAAGTTTCTTTAAAACGGTCTAGGTCCGAAGACTGTAGGATACTTACTTCTAATTTTAATTTGCAAATGAGTAAAAGCCTGTAATTCGAAAAATCGATTTTGACGTGTTATCTTATGGAAAATATAAACTATCTACTGGAGTCGAACACGGGTCTTTTTTGAGGATTTACTTTTCATAAATGGCTTTTACTATAAGAGAAATAAGAGTATATTCCTACTAAATTTCAATCTTCTTATCTACTCCGAATGTTTGTTAAAATAGCATTAGAGTCAGTCGAAAATAGTTATCGGTCGAGCGTGGGAGACAAATGTAGCATATCATTTAAAAACTTAACTTTCATTAATAACGCATGATTTGGTGTAATGGTTAGTGCGTTTGGCTATGCAGTTTAGGTTATGAAGTTCGAATAACAAAATTGAAAGATATTTTTCTTGGCTAATTTTTGAAAAGGGATTAAAGCAAACATATATCTATTATAAATAGCTGCTTCTTACGAAGACAATTCTATAGCTAAAAGAATGAGGTTTCTTATTTTTTATTTATTTTTCGGTGCCGAATTGACGAATAAATATGTTTTTAATTGGAAAAAGCAGATGTTCAACAATAAAGAACTTGAACTACCATAGCAACCAGGACAATGATTTTAAATGGGAATTGGGAATCCGGGTTATAATAGCATCGCTTTAATGCTTTTTAATAGGGAATTTCTTATTGTCCCATTGATTTCAACCAAAGACGCATACATATGATGACGTCATAATTTTAAAACGCGATATGTTATTAAATAAAATAACGTTACTCCTTTCAATTATGTGGGTTGATGAACTGTATATAATAATAGCTTTAATTTAGTGTTTATAAAGAGAATCAGTGGATTGTATTATAACGCAATCTTTAGAATTAAAAAAATATTTCTTATGATGAAATATCTCTCTGAAAAAAGAATGTTTTTTCAAGATAAGATGAAATGCTTGCAGAATGCAAGCAACTTTTACTAGTGTGTGTGTATATATATATATATATATATATATATAAGGAGAGAAGTGGGGGAGGGAAAAGTACAGAGGGGGGCATCGAATGGACAGGGCGAGGGAGAAGGAAAGGTTAATTCGAGGTATGGAGCGAGGGAGGTGATTCGGAAGAATCGAAGTTAGCAGAGGGGAGTGAGTGATGGGAATAAGTCCGCTGTAAAGAGTGAAGAGTACTATCATTACTTGAACTTTAATTATTGCACGAAATGAAAGATAAAATTGAAATATGGTTTGACAAAACTGCAGAAACAGTAATGAAATACGCTTCTATTAATAACGACGAAAAACCATAATGATGTTATATCTAATCGCAATCAGGATATATTCTAAATGGAAAACTCAATAATCCGAACGCAAAAAATATCCTAATTTTACCATAAATTTTAGTGTAACGCATACGATACTCTCTTGATGATGACTACTGTTATTGCTAATAGTAAAGAACGATTCGAGCAACGAAACATGAAATACGAAAATTTGGACGCGAGCCGATTGCCAGAGAATTTGTAAATTACGGATAGGTTCGTTAAATTATAAATATTTTGCGAGAACTCTTGCCATTTATTACTTTATTATATGGTTTCCGCGTGGATAAAATGCTGCTGCCTTGGAGATGGCGGTGGTTTATTAACGAGTTTTGTTCTTTTATTAGATATTTCAAATCAATTTTTTAATGTGAGTTGGTCATGAATGTTTTATAACCAAGAGGAAAGGAATATGAGAACGCCTTTATTCTATATTGAATAGGCATTTAAGGAGGTTGCCCCAAATTTCAGTTAATATAGATTTGCTTGAAAACTTCTATATTGCTTCCTTAAACTATTCTTTATCGATTTAGCTAGAAAAAATGATTTCCTTCCGAATTAGTTTTTTTGTAAATTGCAATTGAAATTCGGAAAGATTCAAATGTTCCCTTATGCAGTAATGGCCGAAAAGACCGACTAGTGCAGGAAAAAGAATTTTTAAATGTTCAAAATTAATAAAAATATTTCCAGAAATATGATATATTATAAAATGATATTTAAGCTATCTGCCAACGTAAACAAAATAGCACCATACGGAACTTATTTTAGAGAAATTTATAAATTTATATTTATAAAACTATGACTTTTTATGAAATGCAGCACACTAGCGCCACTTACAATTAAAAACTTGGCAACGTTGCACTTGTCGTATACTGAATATATTCTTTTAATTCACACGAACACTACTAGTCTTATCATCAGTTCGAGATAAGAGTTTATATATATATATATATATAATTTTTTTTGTTTTTTTTTGTGTTCGTGTGTTTAACGCCCCCAGCAGCCTGCCAACTTGGTCCCCGAGTTGGTAAGTGTCCGCTAGGCTTCCTTCAACACCTTGTTGCCACCCTCATCACTACCTTTTCATTTCCTTAAGAATATATATAAATATATATATATATATATATATATATATATATATATATATATATATATATATATTCATATAAAAGAACTTCAAGCTCACCTGGTAATGCAAATTTATTCCAATAACATTTGTACATAAGAAATTTATCTCGTTTATGTAACAGATTATAATTTCCAGGACACTTCATATAGGAGACCAATTTCGAAAGTTCGAGTAAAAATGACCACAGGAGAAACTTAAAAATACGATCAGAAAAGTAGTTCTCCATTCCTGTTCCAAAGCGTTGTTATGATTGTTGTTGCCCGTGAGGAATATTTGCTCAATTCTAGTTTGCGTAGAACTCATTCTACTTCATCACATCTTACTATTGTTAAAGTTACTGTTCTTCATTTCTCAGTTTTAAAGCATCGCAACAAATTTTTCCTTCACTTATGGAGATGCTTATGGTATTTAATTTGGCTTAATAATATAAAATCCATAATATATTATTCCATAAATTTTTATATGAAAAAATGCATTTTTAAAATTGCAGACATTAAAAATACTTTCAAATTAAGAATATGGCAAAAATAACACAATAAAATCAATCTTGCCAGGATTTAAAAGTAGTAGAGATCCAAAACTATTCTTGGTGATTTTAGGTTTTCCATTGACATCTTTAGATAATAGAATATTTATCCCTTCTTCTCCACAACTTACTATTTATGTCTTTAATAATATGGAGAGATTTAATCCACATGCTATAAATATATTTAGCATTTCATAGGACAGAATATGTTTAGAAATCTTCAAGCTCATAAGATTTTTTTCTTGTTTTCTTCTGAAAGTTTTCTATTTAAAAAATTATTTAAGGAGATTGGGTTTTTAAAAAGAATTTCAAACTTGACATTAACTTTCTGGATCACTCTCTCCAACATCTGAACATCATATAAAACATCATGATCCCCAAAACAATCTTTATTTAATAAGTCCCGAGTCAACTCTGTCAGTTTGTATGACTTCGTTCCTGGGAGTGGTGACTTTAGTAAAGGGAGTATATCTACAAACCCATGAACATTCAGGATGAAATGATATTTTCAATTACACTCATTAATATCCACAAAAGAAAATAGCAATCAAATTTTAAAATATTATGTACTACCATAATTACATTTTCTCGAAGGCTCTCAATATAATCTAAAATCTTTATTTAACACTGGGACAAACACAGTGTCTTTACAGGAGACTTATTTTTATACAAGATATTATTTGATAATGAAAGAACATTTACCTCTGAAGCTGAAAATGATAATTCATGTTTCAGTAAAATATATTCAGAAAATGTTTCCTCATTATATTTTGACCAATTTGGCAAATCTCTGCTCTCTTACCAAATGCTGACGTCTCAATGTCAAAATACACAAACTTGTGTTGCCCTCTTAATCTTGTTGTTAAACACTACTCCACTGGAATCAATCCTATGCCTTTCGAATATGGTATGCCCTCTCATGCTTCTCTAGCATAATTGACCTGTCCTCTCTGCTGTTTCAGAAATAATCTTCTTCGCTTAAAGCATAATGAAACATTTTTAATTGATCTCTGGATTCTTTTTAGATATATTTCATACATACTAGTAATATTTATTCTCCGACCATTTTTTTGCAGAATGCAAAATGAGAAACGAATACTAAAAAGATCGCGGAGCATGAGTGTTGCGCTGCACCGATACTAAAAGTTCTCTTATTCATTATTCATTTTTGTGTTTTAAGTTTAAATATCTATTACATTTACATTATTTTCCAATCCGTAGACAATATATATAGTCTATAAATTCAATTGATTGTTTGAATCAAAAAATAAACGCCTACAATTACACGCTATCCGTTTGTCAACCAATTACTTGGTTAGTAGTGGTAGGAATATAGTAACAGAAATCCTTTGTTTATCATAGGAGACCGCAAGGTTTCATAATTTAAGTTTAAATGTAACGCTTTATAAACAGAAAAATGCATCGTTTGCAATATTCAAGAAGTTTTATAATTATATACATAATACCCTTATTCTTTCCGTCTCTCAAGAATATAAGATTTTTCCTTGGTTATAGAAGTTGTAGTATATGTGTAGTTTTTAACGGAATCAATCTCGTTTTAAAAATTACATACTTTTTAGATTTAGGACGAAAAAAGTGTTTGATAAATTATGTAGTTCCAATAAAGTGTTTATATATTTTTTATTTTCCACTGTCTGCATTCCATTGAGTTTTTTGTGTTTGTTATTTATTAATACTCATTTATCAAAATTATCCTATGATTTAGTAACATGTAGCATTTATTGTACGGCCGATATATAAAATATTTCTGATATGATTCTATTTTTTACATAGAAGACAAGGAAACGAAAGAGAAATAATATTGAAAAGGACTCGGAGCGGAGCCGTTTATGGATCATACCGGTAAAGAGATGTCACTTCTTTCGTTTCGCATCAACTTTCAATTAGAGTGATATATTTCCATCTCTTCACAATTAATATATTGCATTCAATATTACCGTTTAATCTATTTCAGGCAATGTGGACCAGTGAAGGGTCCTAAATACACTGGGTTCTAAATAACCCAGAAATCATAAATCCTGCGTTTTCAAATGTCTCGAAAAAGTTTCATTGACCAACTGAATTTTTATCCGAAATCAAAAATACTTGCGTCCAGACTTAGAAGCATTGGAATACATACCTTTTTAATTATGTCTTTCCGAGGAAAACAGTTAATATATACTCTGGAAAATTTATAAACCGCATTAGACTTTTAAAATATGAGGAAATAAGTATTGCATGACCAAAAACTTGTTGCTGCCTGTTTTTTTTTGTTTCTAGAACTTGTTTGAAAATAACGCCATCTTATTTGCAACACAAACGTATACGGTATATACCGTAAACCATTTATTACTTTCTCCTTACGCAGTATAATGTCAACCTTTGTTTTCATGAAAAAATCGATTTCCAGATTTCAACGGAAATGTAAGTTTTGATGCCCCCTGAACACGTTTTGACCATTTTCTCGATGATATTTGTGTGTGTGACATTTTGTGGGTGTTAACTTAATAACTATTAATCAAATAAACGCGAAATTTTATATTTAACATTTGTATGAATGTCGCAAGAACTGACTAGTTTTTGGTAAAAATTGATCAACCGAAAGTGGGTGTTCTTGTCACTTATCCGTTATATGGAAATATTTGCTTTAATATTTGATAAATTTAAAATGTACTGTAATAAAAGTTGTAGGAAATTTTATTATCTACAACTTTTGTTTAAAACAATTTCCCATATAATGCTTTGTTTAAGAGATATATTTAAAATTATATTTTTAAATGCCACCTGCACGCCACCTACCGATGATTATTGTTAACAATTGACGCTAAGTTACGTCTTAGTAACGCTCCTTTTTATTTTCTTAATTGTTGGAGCTTCGTGACTATATCCAATATCAGAAGGTTATGGTTTGTTTATTTCTGTACTTGGTATAAGTCTAAAATTTTCTCGCAATTTCCTTAAATATTTACTATTATGTAACTTATTTGGTGTTTTTAGAAATATTATAGGTATGGAGAAAGTCATGTGGTAGCCACATCAGATTCTTTTTTAAATATTGGCTTTAATATTTGATTAACAAAAAATACTGGAAAGTTGTAGGAAATTTAATTTTCCACAATCTGTGTTTGAAACATTTTCCCATATAATGCATTCTTTAAGAGGTATTTTAAAAATAATTTTTTAGCTGCCACCACCATCACCGGCAACTATTGCTAACAATTGTAGCTTAGTTACGTCTTAGTAAAGCTCCTTTTTATTTTCTTAAATGTTGGATATTCCTGGATTTATCCAATATTAGAAGGCTACGGTACTTTGTAGTCTTTAAATTTTTTTTGCAGTTACTAAAAATATTCATTAACATTTAACCTATTTGGAATTTTTAGAAATATTACAGGTATGGAGAAAGTCATGCGGTGGCCACATCAGATTTTATTTTCTTTTGTATACAAAATAATTTTTTTTTGTGATCTCCAATGTGTAAAATTATCCTAATTACGTAACATTGTAATAATTGGTGGCTTAACTTTTCTAGAACTTTAGATAAACTTAATTTACAGTAACAAATGTATTTAAAATTTTTAAAAATCCGGAGAACCTTTTAACGATCAAGGTTGATAAAAATTATTTAGCCGAACCATTAGGCCCACTCATCAGTTAAAATATGATGACGACGAAACTGATTTAACGAGGATGATAATTGTTTTGGATGGGATTAAAACTATGACTGTTCCCCATCCTGTGAAAACGTAGATCTTACAGATATGTCTTTGAGATGCTTTTCCATTAATTTAATTTATAATTAGCTTACTTTTTCGGGCAGTAATGTGCATTAATGAATTCTGTAAGATATCATTGGAAAACTATGAATGAAATTATGGCAAATGGTTTATTATAGATCTGTTACGGTAAAGGTACGTAATCGGGAAATATGTGCATTTACCGGTAAATGTGCACATTTACCACTGTCGTAGAGACATAGGGAGTGTCGAGTAATCGTAAGACGTTTTAGTATGAGAAGGAATATATTGACAAACGTTACATAGAATACAACAGGAGATCCGTAATACCCAACATGCTTACTCGGCTAAATCTTGCAAGGGAGAGGGGCGCCTTGGCGACCCTGATCTCGTAGGAGCTGCTAGCCAGTCAGTTCCGACGCAAACGTAGCCCGTGAAGACAGACTAGCCGGTCGAGGTTTGACAGAAACGTAGCCGGGCCAACGGACGAGGGACCGCGGAGGGGCGGGCGATCCTAGTCCCGTAAGGAAGGGCTAGCCGGTCAAGGTTGACGCTAACACAGCCGATCCTACTGACAGAGGAGTCGCGAGGAAACACCGCCCAGCCTCAGGGATGACCCGCGCTTATATACTAACATGAGATACAAAGGTCAAGCGCTAGTCATCCCCTGAAGTGGGTGATTGAGCGAGCGGGGAATCACCCGAAGGGCGCATTGCCCTGAGATAGCGTGCCTTAAGGGCCTGATTCACCCATAGAGTAAATAATGAGTGTGGCGCTGCGGCTGACTATACGATGTCTTTCGGCATCCTTACAACATCACCCCGGCGACAGTTGAGACCCCGGGGGTAGGAAAAAAAAAATAACCTGAATTCCACTCGCTCACTTCCTAGGGACGGGTACAGGATATAGCCGATTTTACATAATAATCTTAATTCAACCTCGGAAACAACGGTGCATGTACAGGAGCTATGCACGTTGTAGAATCTTGAGCACATTGTGGAATGTTATAAACAGTAATTGGGTTATTTGCCAGACTCGGCGGTACATTTTGAGTGCTGACCATTTGCAATGGTACATCTGCAGGCATATCAGGCTTCTTAAATTTGTAGTACAACAGTGAAACAATACAACAAAGTAATATTACAAAGATAGCAATGGTTGATATACCAAAATAATGAATTTTCTTTAAGCTCCAGTAAACTGGTGACAACAACTTAACATTACGTTCTATTTCAGACATGGAGATTGTCGGTACGTTATGGGTATCAAGCCGTTCGATCGACGTAAGAATATGCCTTAGATCGTTGGAACCGTTTGCTATGTCAAGATATGTTGAGTCAATTATATTTACATCGAATTTTTCAAGAGGTTCCAGAGACACTTCAACGTCGATGGAAGACCTGCTTCTGAAGACATTTGTTATTCCGGGCAGGTAATTTGTATCGTCGTATGCTGAGCAACCTGGAGGTATTTCTAAACTCCTTTGACCAGCTATACTTAAGCGTGAATATTTCTGTAGGCAAACGATATTAAGTGTGGTTTCCTTGCTTACGCTGTAGAACCATCGGCCAGGCGTTTCGCCCTTGATGTAGACGGTGTAAGGGGATTTAGCTTTTTCGCTTGTGTTGTCGAAAGCAAAACTGGATAACTTGCATGGTAAAGAAGTCTTTGTGATTGAGGACGACCAAGATATAACTATTCTTCCAATTATAGCCACAGTGACACCAGATGGCACGATTCCTATACTTATGTGCAATTTACGTGGTAGTACTCAAGTATTAAAAAAGCACTACAGGATCAATGTCGATGGTGAATAGCTCGACATTGATCCTGTAGTGCTTTTTTAATACTTGAGTACTACCACGTAAATTGCACATAAGTATAGGAACCGTGCCATCTGGTGTCACTGTGGCTATAATTGGAAGAATAGTTATATCTTGGTCGTCCTCAATCACACAGACTTCTTTACCATGCAAGTTATCCAGTTTTGCTTTCGACAACACAAGCGAAAAAGGAGGTACTTTAATTGACTCTTTAGTAACAGCTACATTCAGACCACTTTCCACATTTGAATAGTGACACCCATCTATCTTACAACCGGAATCGGTGGCAGTCTCTTGGACATCGTCAGTATAACTACAAGCACCATTGCTAAAATCAACGACTGACGGCAGGACATCGGCTTCAGCAGACTCTATTATACTCGATCCAAATATGTCTACTATATGCGCGGTCTTTCCTTCAACATAAAAAACTTCCCCACTTTCGCTATCAAATGATATCAAGTCGTTTGAAACTAAGGCAGAACTATTTTCGTTTACAGTGATGTTGATAAAGGATTTGGGTTCCGTGACTTCTACTTCAAAAGAGATTAAATCTTCAGTGCAATCTTCATGACTCTTAGTAATATTATTGCTAGACTTCAAATTTGTTTCATGACCTTCACTTATTTTTATTTTGCGATTGTCAAACGAAATACTACTCCCATAACGGATCATGAAGTCGAGGCCAAGAATTCCATCATAATTTGTATGACCGAGATTCACTATCAGGGCATCATGCGGGTATGGGCTACAGTCTATAAAAAATGGAACGTAGCACTGACCGATGATTGGTAAGGCATGACTTGAAGCGCTCCTAACTGGAGAGTGATATTCGGAAATTTTGAGTTTACCGAATGGAAAATTCTTACTGCTAACGATGGTTACGGCTGCTCCAGTATCAACAAAAAAGTTATATTGTACTCCTAATATACGAACTGAGACAGTCAAACCGGCTTCAGGTGTTACTGCCAGAATTAATTCATTCCCGACCGGTTGGCCGGGATCGGGCCGTTTCCCGAATTGTGGGGAATTAGACGAGTAGGACAATTAATTGGCCGATGCCCGTTCTGTTTACACACACCGCAGAGCATGAGAGGACAGTCCTTGGAGATATGTGTAGCGTCACCGCAATTGAAACATTCGCGAGATTGGCTCTTCTCTTTGAAACGACAGAAGCGGGCAAAATGTCCGGTTTTCCCACAGTGATAGCGGGTACGTATCCCGTTTTGTGTATTTCACACTTGGGTTCGAGCGGCGCGTACGTGCCTTTCTGAAGGAGGGTGTTGAGGGGCTTGTACGGCGTTAAACTGACTTGTGCAATTCAAAAGTGGCTGAGGCATTGGCTGAAAATGAAAATTTTGGGCGTCCTGATTTGTCACATATTGCTGATGCGGCGTGAACGGAGGCAATGTCATGGGTTGGCTCTGAGGGAACGGTTGGGGTGCAAACGCACAAGAGTGTTGTAGCGAGTTAATTTCCTGATTCCTGCATGTGTAATTCCTCGCGTTTGCTTCCTCGATGGCGGCATAATCTTCCGCTTCTAGGATGTTTTTGGGGTTACGGACTAAAACAAATCTGCCGACTTCCTCCTTCAACCCAATCAAAAATTGCGCGAGAAGTCTATTATCTGTCATTTTCTTTGTTGTCTCGGAGTTTGGATCGCTACCTGACTGAAGTAGTTTATGGGCGATATTCCGCAACCTAGTCGAAAACTCAGCGACACTCTCTAGTGGTTTTTGTATGCAGGTGCTGAACATTCTCTCAAGTGTAATTGGGGATACCCTTGAGGAAAATCTCCTTTTAAGATGTGTTGAGAAATTTTCATACGATTCTGTTACATGGGGGTTAGCTGTTACGAAATCGGCGGCAGTACCGTTCAGCCGTAGGCGGGCTATACCTAATGTCTGAGTTTCACTCCAGCCACTCAGGTGGCTGGTGATTCGAACACTATCCAAAAATTTATCGATTGTTATTTCATCGTCCCCACTAAAATTTGGGATAAAATGAATTTGGCTTCCTATTGCGGCAGGTTGTACTGCCGGCTGAGAACCGATCGCACCGTTTTGAGGATCAACACTACTGCCCTGGGGCTGTATAGTGTTTACGGAGGGCGTGAAATTAATTAAACCTTGAGTTTGTACTGGGTGAGACTCCCAAGGTAGGAGAAAATGGTGATCGCACCGTGACGTATCTGTACGCAACCAGTCCATAATGACAGAATTCTTCCGTCGCGTTTCAAAATTTTAAATGCATGAAAACATCTTACAAAACTCGACACTTGTAGTGGGGTCAAGTTAGAGTAAAAAAAAATTACTTAATCATCACGAAAACCGAAAAATGCATAAGAACGTTAATCAGTGGCCAACATTAGAGAAAAAAAAATTTCCTTTGCTAACTACTTAATATTGCATACCGTGAGAAAAATAAGTGAAAAAGAAGAAAATAACAGGAGAATATAAAGAGATTGGTTTAACTGTTTCAATGCTCACAAATGTTTGCCATTTTTACTCGTTAGATTTCTCGACCATTTGAAGGAAGAAAAAAAAAATGTCGGTTCGTTCGATCCATGCATTACTGCCTTCCGCCGCCTGTTTCCGATAGAATGTCGTTACATCCTTTGATCCGTTTAGCGAATCAATGTGACACCTACGGTTATAGGAATAAACAAAATTTGCGATATCCTCAAAATATTAATTTTATTTAATGTTAGGCCGTCAATCGCGGATTTCTTTAAAGTATACGTCTATACACTCGTCTATCCGAAAAATAAGTGAAATCGGTGATGTAAAATTCCAATTTTTAAACATTTAATTGTTGGTCTGCAAAATTTATCGTTGGCCTTTCAAAACTTCAATTCGAATGTATTTCTTAACGAACATTTCTTACTCCAACTCCATACGACCCCACACCTGACACCAATATGTCGTAGAGACATAGGGAGTGTCGAGTAATCGTAAGACGTTTTAGTACGAGAAGGAATATATTGACAAACGTTACATAGAATACAACAGGAGATCCGTAATACCCAACATGCTTACTCGGCTAAATCTTGCAAGGGAGAGGGGCGCCTTGGCGACCCTGGTCTCGTAGGAGCTGCTAGTCAGTCAGTTCCGACGCAAACGTAGCCCGTGAAGACGGACTAGCCGGTCGAGGTTTGACAGAAACGTAACCGGGCCAACGGACGAGGGACCGCGGAGGGGCGGGCGATCCTAGTCCCGTAAGGAAGGGCTAGCCGGTCAAGGTTGACGCTAACACAGCCGATCCTACTGACAGAGGAGTCGCGAGGAAACACCGCCCAGCCTCAGGGATGACCCGCGCTTATATACTAACATGAGATACAAAGGTCAAGCGCTAGTCATCCCCTGAAGTGGGTGATTGAGCGAGCGGGGAATCACCCGAAGGGCGCATTGCCCTGAGATAGCGTGCCTTAAGGGCCTGATTCACCCATAGAGTAAATAATGAGTGTGGCGCTTCGGCTGACTATACGATGTCTTTCGGCATCCTTACAACACCACCAAGCTCGGTAAATGTATGTTTAAGTTTCCAGAAATGCGTATTATCCGTACATTTCCCGGTAAATGTGCACTTTTACCGATGTGCCTTGGTAAATGTGGAAATAAGTAAGAATAAGAAATGCTACACTTTAACAATTACGTTAATTTATAACAAAAATCATCGAGGGCTCGGCTCCACTGGTATATATTAAGATGAACGCTTCCTTATCCGAGGGGGGAACACAGTGACGTGAGGAGGAACCAAAAACACTTCGACTAACTTACCCAACCTGGTGGGGCCAAGTAAAATTTCGTTAATTGTTCTTCCAGAATACTTTATTTAATTAACTTATTTATCGCTCTTAACAGTATACCGCCGCTCCAATTATTAAAAACAACCTGCCTGATTGGTAGGCAACCATGCATTACAGGGGCGAACTGTTTCTATCTTATGTGCAGCACCGGAAGCCCTACAACATATCCCAAATTGGTAAACATTGAAGACATAGATGGAGGAAAGTGGCCCGGTTGACATGGAATGCCCCATATTTCGAATATATTTGGAATAATTTTATGATAATACTGTCATATTTGATGGGTAATTACGTTAGTGTACTATAAATTTTTGTGGAAATCTCCTGAATATGCGAAGCTACAGGAGATTTATAAAGAGATTATCGTTCGACTTATTTGCCTACTTTTGAAGAAAAAGATGTACAAGAATTAAAACACATACGTACAGTATGGGACGAGAGATGTTCAATAAGAACAATGAGGGATAGACATAGAAATGGGTGGGTCAAATTTTGAAAGAGAACTGAAGACTGAAATAAATCCTAGAAGAGAGGACCAAGAGAAAGAGCCAAAGAGGTGAGGAGAGGAAAGGTTTATTAGACGCATAAAAAGAAGATGAAGAAAAAGAGCTTGAATAGTACAGATCGGGTCGTATGGGCCAACAACCTACCTAAAGGTAGAATAACTATGGTGATTATGTTCAAGAAGAGGAGAGAAAAAAAAATAGGTTTATTCAAGAATAAAGCCTCGAGTGAAGACAGACTGAAATCAATCCTCAGCGCATCTCCAGATCACAATGGACGTCTATGATGTTGTAGGACAAGGGGGTGGAGATCCGAGAATGCATGCTTATATTTTATCCCACTGTATAAATCTGGAGTATATCTTTGTACGGGGCATAAAAACATGGACGCTAAGGAAAAATGACATCAAATACTTGGAAAGCTTTGAAATGTGGATTTGGAGGAGAATGCCGCAGACAAAATGGACGGATAGGATGAAAAACGATGAAGTGCTACGA
Organism: Tanypteryx hageni; assembly: GCA_028673005.1. Taxonomy (NCBI): domain Eukaryota; kingdom Metazoa; phylum Arthropoda; class Insecta; order Odonata; family Petaluridae; genus Tanypteryx; species Tanypteryx hageni. The sequence continues at coordinate 199,515,209 of CM054114.1, read as the reverse complement.
AGAATAGGAGAGAAGCGAATGATTATACAAACTATCAGAAAGAAGAAGGCTAACTGGGTTGGACATTACCTGAGGAGAGAGAGTATGATTAAAGACGTGTTAGAAGGAAAACTAGATGGGAAAAGGGAAAGAGGAAGGAAAAGGTTTCAGCTGATAGACGATTTGTAAGGGAAAGAGAGTTATCAAGATATGAAGAGGACAGCGGAAAAATAGGAGTATATGGAGAACCAGGTTTAGCCATGAGTAATCACGGACCTGTCTACGGACAGACTACCTATGATGATGATGATGATGCATAAATCTGTCATTGATGCCAATAGTGGAAGGAAATTTAATACAAGGAAAGAAAATAATGAAATTAATACAACCAGCGCAAAGGATAAATAGCGCCTGAGTATATTATGTTGTACATTTCGATCGAGAAATTTTAATATCCGCGCTTGAATCAACCTTTCTGCAAATACGCATGGGTTACCGGCATGTTAATGAGCCAATAAGGAAGGATTCTTCTCGAATAGGTTTTTATATGCTTTTTAAGTGATCTGCGACTGGTGTGTCAGTGAAGAATCAATTATTCCTCTGCTTGAATTATTTAATTCAATTAAATTTTTAGTCAAAATTTGCTCCATCTATGCTAGAAGGTTTATGATATTTTTCCATTTTTGTCGACTACTGATAATGATAAAAGTGTTTCCTAAATCTCATGAAATTTGGTTCTATTTGACGCGATGATCAATTGAACTATAAAGCGCGCCATAAATTTAAAAAGTTGCCGAACACTCGTACGCTTTCCTGGAAACCAATCGATTATATTGACCTGTAATGATGATAAATTAAAAAAAACTCTAACTTGATACGTATTATTAGTAATAATTATTGAACAGCCAAAACCTCATTAACACGAACTCCAATGCAGAATAAAATCATGTGTTATTGTTTACCGAGTTTGTGATAACAGACTTATGTAAAAGAATAATAAAAATATTGCAGTTTTCTGCTTAAAATATCTACATACATATAACACATGAAAATACACACACACAAATATATATATATATATATATATATATATATATATATATATATATATATATTAACTTAAGGAAATGAAAAGGTAGTGATGAGGGTGGCAACAAGATGTTGAAGGAAGACCAACGGACACTTACCAAGTCGGGGAGCAAGTTGGCAGGCTGCTGGGGGCGTCGGGGTGACACGTTAAACACACGAACACAAAAACACGCAAGCTTATATATATATATATATATATATATATATATATATATATATATATATATATATATATGCAATATGGTCTCCTTGGGACTCTTCTATTTCCCACTCAGAAGTTCGACCATTTTCGCTTCCTAGCTGACACTCAATCTTATGCCCGCTCCCTTCGTCTGAAATTAACATTCAATTCCAATTCTTTCCCCTCCTCTAATCCACCCACTCCCTTCAACCATACTGAGCCCCTTTCCCTCTTCAAACCTCCATCTCAACACTTACCCCCTATACTCAACTCACACCACCCACTTGAGTAATATATTTCTTATATCTTCAATGCTATCTCTCACCCGGACTTCCCAAACTCCGTCGGCCATCACGACAATCTTTCCAGAGACGAAAGACACGCTTCATTCCAACTTAGGTCCAAGATAAATATCATAATTTTACCCGCAAACCAGGGCTCTACCTTGGTCATCCTCGAAAGGGAAGATTACAATCCAGAGGCTCTCCACCAACTCTCGGACCAAACATCCAACCGTCCCCTCACCTCTAATCCCACCAACCACCACGCCTCCGATATTTCCGCTTTCCTTCTCACAGCGGGAACACGTGAAGGACAATCCGAGGATGTAACCGCTCTACTGGTGCCCCCTAACCCCAGTACTACCAACTTTTACCTCCTTCCCAAAATTCATAAACCCGGAAACCCAGGTCGCCCGACTGTCGCGAGTTTCGATTCGCCAACTGAGCGAATCTCCGCCTTTGCTGATCATCACCTCGTCCAATAGCTCCCCTCTTTCGCCAAAGACACCAACCACTTCCTCCAACGCCTAAAAGCACTCCCATACCCTCTCCCATCAAACACCATCATGGTTATCTTAGATGTTTGTTCACTTTACACCAATATAACACAAAGCGATGGACTAGCAGCTCTTTGGAACTGCTTTAATAACAGGTTAGGAGAGAAGACACCATCTACTGTTTTCCTTACTTCCCTGGCGGAAATGATTCTGACAAAAAATAACTTCGCGTTCAGAGGGCACGATTTCATTCACATTAAAGGAACCGCCATGGGCACTCGGATGGCCCCCTCCTACGCGAACTGATTTTTGGGTGGATGGGAGTTCCAGTTCCTTCAATCATCTCCCCAAAATTCGCTTCATCGATATATTTTTTCTATGGACCGATGGGGTGGAGTCACTTAATTCTTTTATTGGGACAATTTCCACCCATTCTGCCCTGTCCTTCACTAATCACTCTTCTACATCACACTCCACATTCCCTACGTTAACCTTCTTTTCTGTAATGGACGCATTAGCACCTCGTTGCATATCAAAGTTACCAACCGCCTACAATACCTCCACTACGGGTCTAGGAAAATTAACCGCCAGCAATTCGTCGCCAAGGAAATTATCGCCTTGTATGGATCATGATGTTAACAAAGGCTGTATTAAAAACGCGTGGGCGGACTCTACGCCAACAGAGGAATATAAGAGCAAATAATCCAACTATAGCGGCTTTAATAAATACGATAGTTTCATTTTTACAAATTGTAAATATAAAGCATAATAAATCTTTAAGTTGTGAAATTCAACCAAAACTATAAACTATTTTAAGCAGACGTTGTTCGTGTACCAAAATAATAATGTGTATTTCTGTTGAAATCTCGAAGTAGATTTTTTCATAAAAGAGTACATTCTCTATACTCCGTTTGGAGATAGTAAAAAGGAATTTTTTTTTGAAATGGCATTTGCAATTCTCGATTTGTAATTGAACAAATGGATGTGCTCGAAATTTTATTCGGAAAATGTTTAAAAAAATTATTTGTTGATATTTAAATGGAAGAAGATCTAGCCAGAATTTATAATGCCTGTTCCTCTAACATTTTTCAAATAAGGGTCATGGAAAGCAAAATATATATTTTCTAATGTTGTTTATTTACAATGGAGTCTACAAAAATAACGTCATTACATTCCCTTTCCTTTCCTCTCTATCACCTACACCACTTTTTTCTCTTCATAATCTTAATTGTGGTTAAATTCCTAGTTAATAGATATCAATATTGCCTATATTTGATTCCTAGTTGATTGATATTAATATTACATATAGTTCATTATAATTTCTAACACGCCCCCCCCTCTACACACTTCTCCATTTCTCCATTACATCCTCCTCCCGTTCCCCCCTCCCTTACTCTTTGTTAAATTTTCTTCATATCATGATTTTTAAAATTCTCATTCGGTTGTCATAAACAATTGGCACATTACATTTAAATGTGGATTGCTTTCAATTTCGTCCCCGGTCAAAAAATGAAATATTATCGTATTTATTAAAACCGCTATAGTTGGGTTATTTGCCCTTATATTCTTCTGTCGGCGTAGAGTCCGCACACGCATTTGTAATATAGCCTTTGTTAACAACATGATCCACAGCTCCGTCAATGGGAACTAGCCTAAATTTACATCCTCCGCTCTCTCCTTCCCAGGTTTAAATCATCGCTTACACTCTCACTCCAATCACTTTTCCTGAAGCCCATCCTTTCCCCTTACCTCCAGTGTAACGCTTATTTTTTGTTTCCATTATTCTCTCGCCGATGTAGGGTGGTAACCCGTAAGCTTCAAACTACAGTCCTTCCTCTATCGCTGTGGACGTCTACAACTTTATTGTAAGTGTTCACTGGCTCCTTCATATCCCTCTTAACCTCTCGTTGTTTTTTATTTTATTTTTATCTCTTATTTCCGTATCGTTGTTTGTGCGTGCGCGTGTGTGTGTGCGCGTTCGTGGGCGTGCGTGCGCGTGTGTGTGTGTGTGTATGGGCAAACGATATATCAGAAATGTTTCCCGGGAAATATTCAATTTCTATTAAGTTATTTATTTTGTAACTAGTTTTATCCACCAAACAATCGAAAATTATTGAAAACATACCTCACTTGAGGTCAGTAGTTGTAATATTTACGTTTATGTTCTTTTCTTCGCTGTAGATAATCCATCTTCCATGCACGCGAAAGGAATTAAATGTGTTTTGTAATTATAGCAGGTATTATTTACTTCAGTAAACAATAAGACTATTTACGTTGACAACTATTAGGTAGTAAGTAAAAGGTAATAGATCCTTCACCGTAAAAAAATGGAAAGAGAAAACTCACGTACGCGCTGCAGGTCTCCGGAAGAATCGGCGGAACCTAATTCTTGTGAAGAAAACACACACACTCCAAGGAGGCACTCACATAGTAGACTCGAACCAAAACCAGACACCGATGTTTCGACAGCTACGCTGTCATCTTCAGTAGTGTCACAGTATCATTCGTTAAAATTAAATAGCGATTGAAATATTAAAATTAAACAGATTTAACTTCCTATTTATTTATCACATTTTTTCAAGGGAAATAAGGCTAAACTTCTTCAAGATATTATTGGCTTTTCCGCAGCATATCAGATTCTTCAGATTGCGTTACCAAAAAAATTAGCTTACTATGTATAGGAGGATTATTATTATTATTAAAATTATTATTTTAAACACAACATTTGCACAATTTCATAGATATCTATTACCTGCAAATTTAAAATGTCCACATTGAAGTTGAATGATGCAAATATTTACGTATTAACTTATTTCTTGACTGAATGGCATATGCAAAACTTAAGTATATAAAGTTAACCAAAATAAATTCATATAAGAGTTCTTTGCATAAATGGAAACAAAAGAATAATAATTATCATAGAATATGTAAAGAGATCATCCACTTAAATTAAGGTTTTCTTCTTAAAAACAACATAGGTAGGAATGAGACATTCTTGGCTGTACACCAAAATCCTTTTAAGCGTTCGATCGGTCAGAAGCGAGGTGTAAAATGGACTGAACTGAATTTGTTCATATAAATATGGCCGCCAAGTATATGTCTCCTCCAAGAAACCAACGCTTTGTCATCGCCTCCAAGAATATCGAATCACTACAAGTCTGATTTCAACCCGCCAAAAGACAAACAGTCTGATATAGCACAGAACAGCATTTAGAAACGATCTGAACCTGAACAAGAAATTAATTGTGGAGGCCTACGCTCAGGAGTTGGTTCTAAACTCAGTCTCAATACCACCTCAAGCCGTTAGGTCAAGCCAAATCAAACCATCAGGTCATGCTCAAGCACACTCATACCTGACCTCGGCGGGCGAAGATCAAATTGAAACTATGAATTTTGTTTGAGGACACTCAAGAGCGCATCCACATTTTCGATATCCCCTTTTAGGAATGTGAGAAAAACCTTTTCCTCTGCATGGTCAGATACTCGCAGGCACGATTTACGGTGCGGAGATGCAGTAAGCTGTCTGAAACTTGTAAGTTTGAGCATTTAACAGTCGTATATCCTCAGAATTGCTATTGCAGCAAGGTACAACGCTTTTCATCGTGATCCGTTCAACTAAAACTCTGTTGCAAAAAATGCAAACATATTTTGACACAATGAAAACGTCCGAGATTGCCATCTCATCCCGTTTGAGGCTCACATGAAAGATGAAATTCGACTGAAGGGTCGCGAGTAGTTAGAGCACGGAACGAAAACAGTTGTTGAAGCACCCTTCTTGGGGTCTCACTGCATAAGCGTATTGAACTGATTACACCGACTACCTCGTCTCTACATCCCGGAAAAAGTCTTAGACTGAAGCAAGTTTTCGTGTTCTTGGTTCTTGAATTTTGTTCAAAGTTCGTCTTAAGCAAATTTCACGACGACCAAGATACTCACATACATTAATTCATACATTCAGAGCCAGAGTAAATACTTGTTAGCGTACACCGGGTATTCGTGTCAGCCGAGTTTGTAATAATGATTTACTGTATTTGGGCCAGAAGGAAAAGATTCGGAAGAAATATAACAGATGCCGAAACTGTAGAAATGCACCTAGTTAGAAAATTACTCCTTAACACAGATTAGTTGATATGACAATATACAGCTAAAATAAAATGATTCGTGAAAGACGTTCGTGGATCCATATATTTTAAGAATTTCTTTTTAAGATATCCTTGAGGTGTGCATCAAAATCTGATCAAAATTCTCAGACTGGGGCATCGATCATATGTAGGGTACGACGCAGTCGCCTTTGAGTATTATTTATACCTTTAAATATCAAACTATTCGGCCATATCGTAATTGCAAGCCAACCATGATTTTTAGACTAATCCCTTAAATTTTCCTTCGTGTTTGGTGGATAAGTAAATTTAATAGATTTAAACATTTAAAACACAAACAAATTTATTACACTGGTGAAAATAAAAACAAAAGCTATGAAATTTGATTATAATAAATAACAATTGAATGATGATAAATACACTTTTAATAGCTGAAAAATATCCTAAAAGTTAATTTCTTATTAATTTATAAAAGTTCAAATTTTATTCCGTTTAACTTAGTTTCTGCCATTTATTCAGTTATCGATCATTGCCTTCTACAATTGAAGGATGGTTTCAAGGCTCTTCTCCCAGAATGAGGTAAGTATCATAGCCATTTAACACGCTGGAAATATAGCGATAAATTCTAAACTCGGTCCAAATTAAAGCCAAGGTTCATCTTTCACGTTATATTCTAGAAAAAACACTCCAGATTAAGTTAAAGAATTTACGTTATTTTTGATTTGCATCTCCAAACCTCATAAATAACGGTTGGGTCTGGATTATAAATTTCAAAAAAGACAATACAAATGAATAATAAGATGATTATATAGATAACGACTAACGTCGATCGAGTATAATAGTGGTAGTTTATTCTGAAGTAATTTTCTACTGACATGAGCCACAGCAAGAGAAATATTACTAATATATTTATTTGCTCAAGTTGATATTTGTTTGGAAACGTCAACTATCTTGATTAACTATGAAAGGATAAATTTGGAGTTCGACTGTTTTAACAAAGTACGTATTCTACGTTAACGACTCAAATCATCGGTAGATGGTCGAAGCCGGAATTGTTTACTGATAATTCTAAAGTAATTGTTACTGACTAATAAACTGTTCTGCGAAAACTGGAATAATTTTCACTACTTCATGGCGCATGAAGCAACACAGTTTTCTTCTGTGAAATATATAACAGTGAGCTTTATCAAATATATTCCCTTGAAGTTTCACGAAAATGCTTCTCTCGCTTTCGGAACACCACCAAAATCCATGAGAGAGATAATAGTAGCAATTTACGATATCTTTCTCATCCTACAAACCATTAAGTCACTTCTTCTTCAAAGATGGAAGGTATCTGTCGAGACAAAGTCGCCCTCACACCCTTCCCACTTCGGGTGGATACGAAACATCGTTAAGATATGGTTGAGCGAGGTCAGGGCGAGGGAAAACTCAGAAGTTCAGAGAGAATTGAATAGGTGGTCGTTATTAAGCGCGGGAAGCAGGGAGAGCGTCGTAAAATATTGTGCATAACGACCTTTTCCGTAAAACGCGCTTCGCTCAATTCTTTTTCCCTGGGAGGACCATTTTCTGCTCTCCCTAGCCGCCTCCCGCTCACCCTTCTCCTCCGGCCATATCCTCCTCTGCCCATATTTCCTCTTAACCTATTCAACTTTACCCTTCACCCGCCACCCTTTTATGGAGATCATTATTTCCCACTTGGTTGGTCACATATGGCCGGATCAAAGAAGGCAGGGGAATTTTTCAAAAGATGAGAAATTAAACGCCAGCCTTTTCATGTGCTTCATGTTTTTTTAACTGTGGTTTTCTATCGATCTTTCGTTGGACTAAAAGAGGAATATGTAACTGCAGAAAGAATTAGAAGAGACGTTATTTTGACTTCGCGAGATATTTATACTCATGCCTAAGCAAACGTGCGAGAAATCAAAGCATGTACCGCTGGAAAGGGATCATCACGCGTAAGAGTCCAATTTCCCACGTCTAACACTATCTATACTATAAAAACGTAATGATGCTCCTACGTGGGATTTTTTGGCGCATAATTTTTAATCCCATTTAAAAATTACTTACGTAAGTCGTACGAATATGAAATTTGAAAGAAACAACGTCTAAAAGAATTAAAATTCTGTTTTGTATCCTAGATTATTACATACACGTAGAATGGATCCAAAGATTGGTTTTGAAGTCGAAAACTTTGCGTTTTTACGCATTAATCTTTCTTTTTCAAAGGAAATCGCATTGCTGATGATTTCTGCATACAGTGAACCCCTAAAAGGTCCTCCTCCTCTCCATCCTTTCGCCGCTGTAAGTTTCTCTACCGTCAAATTTTCGAACTATTAATATTTCGAAATTAAATCGACGTTGTTATAGCTGATATGAAGAAATTATGAAAGGGAGCATTGCACTAAGACGTTTGTCGTTAACATTTCGTTCTTAGAGCGGAGAGATACTGTGATAACGGTTTTGATTTAAAGATAAAGCTAGGAGCCTACGGAAAAACTATCCGGAAACTAAACGGCGGCCGTTTAAAATATTAAAAAATTTATGCTTCCGAGAAAAAAAACTTTATCAAGAAAAAATATGCGTCATGATGATAGCTCCCCCGAAATATTATTTTCAGCTTAGCGAGGCGAATAGTACTAGAGGGCGGGGTTGACACGCGTAGGGGCAGCGCCCCTAGTAGAACAAGATTATCTCATTCTTTCGTATATGGTATTACTGGCAGAAACGCCCGGCTACGCTCGGGAAAGTTTCTTTTAAGTAGCAAACGATTTTTATTATTTATTAATTGTAGTAGCTCTGCTCCTATGCTCCACTTTAAAAATCTTGATTTCATTATGGTATTTTGTATAAACCATATATATAAAATTTAGTTGACATCCGTTGAGCCAATTCCTTCCAAATCCATAGTTACTGAAAGAGTTTAATTTGCAATTGTGCCACCACTGTTTAGTTGGTACGGTCCAAATATGCTATTATGGCTTTGGGTGTGTGTGTGTGCGCGCGCATTATAAATATTATAATATGGTTAAAATCGATGCGGACAGTTCAACACAAACACTTATGAAAAGAAAATTTTTATTACTTTTATTTTGGTAGCCCTGCTTTGTATATCTATCCTAAAAATCTTGTTTGTTTTTTTATCTTGCACAACTCCTTCATACAAAATTTCGTTTAAATCAGTTCTGCCAATTCCTTCCAAATTCATAATTACGAAAAAGTTTAACTTTGCAATTGTGGCACCCCCTACTTATTTAATCGTATCAATGTATAGCATTTTGGCCATGAATTTTGGTGAAAATTCTATGTACCAAATTTTGTTGAATTCAGTTAAGCCATTTCCTTCCAAAAGCATAACTACAGAAGAATTTATTTTGCAATTGTGGCACCCCTGCTTGGTCTATCCGGTCCAAATATGTTATTTTGTTCATGTATTTATTTGAAGATTCTATGTACCTACTTAATTTGGTTGAAATCGGTTGAGCCAGATCTTCCCTGATATATAAGTACAGGCAGACGGACATTGCCAAAATTTGGACCGACCGTTCTATGGCGACCCGTCGAAATTGTAAAATTTGGATCGACCCTACATTACGATCCTCGACCTCGTAGACCGATTTTATCCATTTTAGCCTCGAAAATGTATCTCATCAAAACATTGATATTATAAGAGAATTCATCAAAATCGGTCTCTTGGTTGCTGAGATATCTTATAAAAACCGGCATTTAGACCAACATTAAGGACTTTCGGGTCCCCGTAGGCCAATTTTGATTATTTTTGGCACTGCAACTTTCAGGATAAATTTGAAGCTGCTGCCAAATTTTGAAGCTCCTACGTTTATATCTGAAGAGTTATGGCTGCCACAGACAGACTGACAAACATTCTCTTTTATTTATAGGATTTACTTATAACTCTCTGTATTGTTCACCTTATGGAATGTTGTGTATAACTTGAATTTTACTCTGATTATGAAACCAGCCTTACATACGTGCAGCCTTAGATCGAGCTATAAGAAAAAGGCTAAAACTCTAAATTGATACCAACAAACAGCGAACTAAAAGGCTGCCAGAACAAATCGCGAACGTAACCACGGAAACGAGGAGGAGGAACAACAGAACTAGAGACTAGCAAATCAAGTTGTAAGAAAAAAGTCCATAATTTAACACTAAGGAATATTACAATGACTTTATCGAATTCTTATTTTGATTATTCGAATGTAATAAATTTCGAGCACTTCAATTTTGGGTGCTCTGCCGTTGGTTTTCAACGGGCAAGTCTCTGGTCCAGCGGTATTCAAGACTTTTTTCTCTTAGGGAAAGGCGAGAAATTTTTAAAAGTGTGAAGGGTCGGAACGGAAAATGTTTTGCCATGATACTGTTAATATATTATTACAGAATTAATTCATTGGAACATAATACAGGAATGTTAAAAATCAATGTGACTATCTACTGCACTTCAAAAACTGCGCTTAGTCCCCTCCTGCCAGCTATATTTCTATGCTTGCCCCCACACAGAAGGGACAAAGCCGAAAAAGGCACCGAGTTTTAATAAATAAAACATTAAAAGTGTAAAACATTTTTTAAAATAATAGAACGTAAAGTTCTAATTATATAACAAGCTCAAGGCTCAACCCTTCTGGATTTCCAACTCTCATGATCAAACTGAAGGTAGCCTCCTGTATTATACTCATCATGAATTTCCATCAAAGCAATGGAGCACGCTATACATATATCATCTTGGAAATGAGTAATCACATTATCGAATCAAGTAATTCTCAGTACAAGAAGTTTTTTGCTTAGCGGATTCCTCTGAATCCCCCTGAAAACCTTTTATGATTCTCGATGACACGAAACCAATTTTCAATTCGTCCCGCTTTCGGAATCGCAGCCAACAAGAGCCAAGGGCATACATTGCAAAAAATGGAATCTTTCTACTGGTTAATCATGGCTTACGTTATGCGGAAATCTCACGTGTTAGATCCGAAAAAGCCATCAACATTCTCGCTCAGATCGCTTCGTACCGGGGCAAAGATGAAAAATACACGGATATTGTGGACTATAAAGTATTATCATAAAATTAGCGCGTTATTTCATCAATGATTTTACTACTTCATAAAGATTATCATTATAAGCTAAGAGTTAACCAATTGGGGCTCTGGACCCTCTGCAGGATCAAGGAAATATATTAGTACGTTAAACGGCATAAGTCAGTCAGTTTCGACTAAGCAGCATCATTAAGGGAGAGGAGCAAAAAGTGTTAGTTTCGAAGTTTCGCATTTATTCTGTATATTTGACATCCATTTCGTCATATGAAAGTGGTAAAAGTTACGAATCATACTTATGGTTTTTAAGTGTACATATACTAAAATGGTTTTATTATAAAACCTTACCCACTATATTCATCCAATAAATTTGAAAAATCTAAATTCTAAGCAAATAATTTATGACGAACGATATCATAAAATTACTAGTCATAATTGATATAAGTTTATTAGTTCTGTGGGATCAATACGACCCAAAAATATTTTTCGACATATAGAAAAACAGAAAGATTACAAGCTTTCGCCAATATTATAGTACCATTTTATTAACTTATCTGATGCTTTTCAGTTTTTAGGCGTTCTTTACCAGCGAAGCGATAATAGCGATAATACCTCTTATGGGCAAATCTGGTCCGTCCGTTCCGCCCGTCCGTCGTAACCTTCATTTATTAAACCGCTGGACGGATTTTAATTTAAGTAAGTATGAGTGATCGTTATTAAAATCTATGTCCCAATAGTTATTATCAACTGAATCCGTCTATTAGAACTTCCACTTCACATAATTACTTTAATAAACTTATACTCGTATCTCGTTAAATGGCATCCGTCAATGAAATACCAAACATTTCTCTCCCTAGCTCTCATATGGTCTGTAAGGTATAAATTAAAAAATTATTCAGATAGAAAACAACATTTGCTACAAGAAAATCCGCAGGGCCTTATACTTATGAGTTAAAGTTTCGGAGAGAGAAATTCTAGAAATTCCGACGCAAATCATTGCATATTTTGTTTAAATCGATCTCTAAAGGCCGATTCACACTTAACGACACGGCAAAGACACGGAACGACAACGACACGATGGCCTCCGATTGTTGCGAGAAAACTAATGCATCCGTCCACACTAGGAAGCCAACGACGACACGACGCGCCACAAACACGACACCGACAATGCTAAAGAAGAATCCTCCGCCGCGTCGTGTCTTTGCCGTGTCGTGTCGTGTCTTTGCCATGTCATTGCCGTCCTAGTGTGGACGGGTGAATTGGGTTTCTCGCTAAAAGACGAACAGAGACTGGGGTAATTGTCGTGTCGTTGCCGGCCCGTGTCCTTGCCGTGTCTTTATGTGTGAATACCCTACCTTCCTGTTGTCGTGTCTTTGCCATGTCATTAAGTGTGAATCAACCTTAAGGCGGTTCTATAGGCAAACAACAATGAAAATCTGTGATTTTTTTATCACACGCCCTTATATGATCCATGAGGTATAGTTTCAAGAAATTATTCGGATAGAGACCAACATTTACTACAAGATACTATATAATTACAACTTAGCGCTTCGGGGATAAAAATTCGAGAGAATCCCAAGCAAAACATCGCATATTTTGCTTACATCGATCGCGAAGATGGTTCTCTCAGCCAGCAACAATTAAAAATCCATATATTTCTCTCTCATTCTCTTATATGATCTGTAAGGTATAGATTAAAAAATTTCTTTGGATAGAAAACAACATTTACTACAAGATAGTTCCAGAGATCAGATAAATACGACTTATAGTTTCGGAAATGAAAATTTGAGAAAATCCCGAGCAAAACATCGTATATTTTGTTTACATCGATCACGCAGACGGTTCTCTCAGCAAACAACAATTAAAAATCCATATATTTCCCTCCCATTCTCTTATATTATCTGTAAGGTATAGATTAAAATATATATTTGGATAGAGAACGTTTACTACATGATAGTCCCCGAGACCATATAATTACGACTTATAGTTTAGGGGATAAAAATTCGAGGATCACCCAATCTTTCGATACCGTTTCATACGTATTTCCAATTAAGAACGACTTTGAAATCTCCGTGTATTCCATTTATGGAGTAAACTTTTCCATCTTGTTTTTGTTTGGAGAACATTGATTTTGCTATATTTTCTTTTTCATGTAAAACATATATCGTGAGTATTGTGATCATGAAAGAATTTGACTATAAAATTATAGTAACAAACTATAAAAAGAGTTGACAAATGTGACCAGCCTTTTGTTAAAACGTTGGCAGAAAAACTTAAGAGAGCACCGTTAGATGTGTTTTTCTTATTTTTTAATGTAGCCGCTATCAAGACATTTGTTGTTTACAATCCAAACTTCAAGAATCAAAATATCATAGCAAAACGAACAATTTTATGTTCTTTATATAGATTAGTAAAGCAGCAAACTTTCCAAAGAGACTATTTTCTGAAATATCTCAGATAACGCATTAGTGGTCAACAGAGTATTACCAAAGAAGTCGGTCCCTTATCGAAAGGTCTTTCAGAGGAAGATCTATATTGTGCCCAAAGAACAAGAAACGGAATAATGATCTACTACGAAGCAAATCCTTCCCGAGGCGAAATTTTGCGGCATTTGTAGTAACTTGTGAGTGATAATAGTGGGAGGAGAGACAGATAAAATCTCAGGTAATTTTTTCTATCCTGAGATAAGCAAAGCAATTCCAATTAGTCTTTCTTTGGAAAAAATTACCATATTTCCTGATCCATAAGACATACTTCATATTTTCAGACAGGAATGATAGAAAAAAATTAATATATGCATTTAATTTCCAGGAACAAAGACAGTATTGCTATACATGAACGAAAATTCCGAGTGGAATTTTATCTTTCGGACGAGTTATCTTTCAAATATTAATAACTGAGGAAATTTTGTCAACACAATTTGCAGGAACAACGATATAGTGGGTCTCCTTACTACCAGAAGTTTTTATCGTACCTGTCTTAACTTCTTTAACGTACACTGCTTTGATCGATGTAACATCGAAAACCATATGTACTTCGTCCATGTTCCCTATTTGTCCTAGCTCAAAACATATTTTCTTTATCATGTTTATGGTATATTTATGGAATTCTATAATCTTATTTTCATATTCGACAGGTATTATGTTCGCTATTCTAGTTTTGATACGCATTCTTAGATCATGCATTTTCTTAACTATTTCGCACCTCGACGTTGTCCCAGCAAAATCTGCAATACTCCTTCCCATTGCTATTCTAATCACTTAAATCATTTTCTTTGAAAATCTCGTGATCTATTACTCAGCTATTAACATCTTCTTCTAGCTGTGATCATTTTGTAGCGCACCAACGCAAAGGTTTTCTTGCGCTTGCTTGTATTCATCAAATCTTTTGCTTCCTCCATTGCCGAATCATTTTTTATGTTGGAGGACCATCATGCCTTTCAGCTGCTCTGTTCCCATACTATATAGCGTGCCGCAGGACTTACAGCTCCAATGTTTTACTGTAAGAAAACATTTTCTCTATTGATCCCATGGAGTGTGCACGAGAACTTGCTATTTAGATCGAAACGTAATTACTGCTCGTGGCAATATAAGGGAACACAGAATATAATACGTTAGATAACATTCAATACACCCTAACGAAACACAGGCCAATATGATATATGTACTGCCAATAAGCAAATCACCGGTAAAACAGGCCGTTCTCCCTAGATGCAATGTTTACATTTGAGATTCACTTGTGGAAACACACAAGTTACGTCTATAATTGCCAAGTCAACGCCAAAATCGTTTTATAAATACTGATACGTAATTTAGTCACAAAGTGATAATTTTTTCCCTCTACAATGATGAAAATTATTTCGTAACCTTTATAGCTTGTTTTATAAAAGAACTTTGATATTGGCTTAGGAATATTTTCTTTTTCTAATATATAAGATAATTCTGCAAATTATCGACGTCTCTAAATAATCAGGGTGCATGTTTTCTCTCGACGCATAAGGTGCAGGACGATTTAGTTTGTTTTTTAGAAAAAGCGCGTCTTATATGCCTGAAAATACGCCAATTCAACCGTACCTTCGGAGCGACGGAATCTCGCCTCGAACACACTTCCACCCGGAAAAAGCTCATTTCAACATGAAGTACGTTTTCGTCTCCTCTCTTCGGAATTGTTTTCACTATCGTCTGCGACAGACTTGCTAATTTTATGTTCGCGTCGACCCTTTCTGGGAATTGGATCGCCTTTTTTGGCGAAATGGAGCCATATGGAGAGGGAAAGCGGAAGAGAGAGAAAACTGCGACTCATCTGTTCCACTTAGACATGCTATCGATTTCAACATCCGATGGACTTTATGGGTAACTCTCACAGTCACCGCGGACCCTATTTACTTCAGAGGTCCTCGTTTCCCTGTCACCCGGGTGCAAACTCGAAAGAGTCCCATCATCTAGGGTCGTGCTATTTTCTCCTGCGGGGCGAATGCCAGACGTAGTAGCATTTCGTACAGTAAAACTGACATTCGTATATATTTTTCTGTTTTGTAAATGAAGTTCACCCTCGACATTCTTGGATTTAATATCTCCGGTTTTGATTATATGAAGGGATCTCTGTTTAATACATACATTCGCGAGAAATAAAATTTTCTATTAGCGGATGCCCTCCTTCAAAACCATTTGCTTTCAACACTCACGCTGTTTAGTTGTGTTTATTTTTATCAGATTATTTTTATACGCTTCCTTCAACATCGTAGCTTTTTTCCGTGAAAACGTTGATGTTTTCTGCGTAAGTTTTCGGAAATTATAGATGGGCGCTGTATACATTACACAACTATTGTAATATTTATTCTCTGATACTCATTCTTGGTCATCAAAACGTGATCCTGCAATGCATCATGAACCTTCAAAAATGAATGATTCATAGCTAAACATGGAATAGCATAAAAATGTGGGATGAGAAGCATTCCGCCGATATAAACGTGTGAGATTGGTTGTTTTTGTGTAAATACTGCGAAATGAATAATTACTAACTATATGAAAGAGAGGATTTCTATCACATTTATGTGTTTCGCATTTATGAGCACCTTTAAGCGCTTCAAAGATTCGGTAGAGTTTTGCATGTGGTTGGGTCAGAAATATCCCACTTATGCATCCTAGGGGAAATCATTAATTTATTTTGGTTCTGAACAGGGAAAAACCTAACATCCTCATTTCCTTAAATCGAAACCTTGCTTTTCTTCCGTTGTCACGGGGCTAATAAACTCGTGCGCCATAAATATAAGGAAATATATTGCTGAATCTGAATCTCCCGTGAAATATAAAAAAAGAATATCGACCGTGCTCAGGGTATATTTGCCGAAGAAGAAACTACTCGTATGCCCTATAAAATGACATATTGTATAGTCGACATATTCGATGCCGACATATATTTTAGCTCAAATATGAGCCGTATACATATATAGATATTGACAAATAATACCTTATCCACCAGACAACTTTTGCAATATTTTAACAAAATTGACTTTAATGGCTTGTATAAACACCATTATAATATATATATTCATTACTATTTATTCCATTTATTAAATCAGAGAATATTAAATAGAGAACTTTTAAATATTGTGGTGATATTAGAAATATAGGTAGCCACTGTAAATATATTCTCGCTGATGTTAATGTATGTGAATATGCTATTACCCATGTTTGATTTTACAAATTCCCAAAAAAATATTTTAGTATTATAATAGCCTATTATGAAATAAGTATCACATCACCTGATTTGTCTGCAAGATTCATAAAACGATTGATATAAAAATGATAAATACGTGACGCGATACAAAATTTATGCGAAACCAAACGGCAAAGATTATTGTTGTCAAACGCAATTATTCATTCAGTTGTTTTAGTGCCGCGCAGGGCAATGCGGACCATCCAATGCAATGGCGACTGGAAAGAGAGATTCATCCAACAATTTACCGAAGTGACGCAGCGCGACATCACGCAAGAGATACTCACGGGGCAAGAGAGAACTAAAGGCATAGCTCATGCTTGCCAAAATTCTTTTCCCGCTACTCAAACAGGGATCGATCCCCTGTCTTTCCTCTCCACCTCCCTTCTTCCCATCCACCTCCGCACCGCATTCTCCACTCCTGCTTCCACCGCCTGCATGTCCTCACTTCACTCTCCCTCGGACCGTGCTAACCTCCCTCTTCCTCCAATGCTAGGCCCCACTCAGCTACATCCCCTTCTCACTCCCTCCACCTCACTCCCTCCCCCTCACTCCCTCCTTCTCTCTCCCTCCACCACACTCCCTCCGCTTACTCCCTCCACCTCACTCCCTCCTTCTCACTCCCTCCGCTTACTCCCTCCACCTCACTCCCTCCTTCTCCCTCCCTCCTTCTCACTTCATCCTTCTCACTCCCTCCTTCTCACTCCCTCCTTCTCACACCCTCCTTCTCACTCCCTCCACCTCACTCCCTCCTCACTCTCTCCACCTCACTCCCTCCACTCACTCTCTCCACCTCACTCCCTCCACCTTCTGGTCTAAATTTCGCCCGAATAAAGACGATTATCTATCTATCTATCTATCCACTCACTCTCTAGCGCAGTGTTTCCAAACCGACGGTTTGCGTACCTCTAGGGGTCAGCGAAATATACTTATCTGAAGGGTTAGCGAGAAAAATTTGGTAATAACGTCTTTTTCACTTTCTTGGTTCTACAATTCTTACCGATGTTTTAATTTCATTCAAATTATATGTATAGTTTTATTTAAAAAATTTCTTATGCTTCAAGGATTATATTTGAATTCTACAGGGTACTAACTGGAAACTGATGCCAGTATCAGAGATTCTGATTTTATTGTGAACGTTTACATATTATGTGCTATATAAACATTTTATGAATTACATGCGTTCATAAAGATTTGTTTTTACAAAATTTACTCTCCATTTTAAGGGGTTCGCCGCCAAAACTGCTGCAACTCAAGGGGTTCTCGAAGAGAAAAGGTTAATCCAAGGGGTTCGCGACAAGAAATAGGTTAGCTCAAGGGGTTCGCAAAATGAAAAAGGTTGGGAACTGCTGCTCTAACTCATTCTCTGCTATGTCTCCTCCAGGACACTTCTCGTTCGCCGCAGCTGCATTTGGCGAAGAAACAGGCGTTAACATTCCCTGTGCTGCCACACGGCTATCACTCAGAAGAATAAAGTATGCCGAACATTACGCGTGTCACGCGCAACGAACGAGAACACTCTCGCGGATAACGGGAGGCAGAGAGGGAGGTGTAGGAGTGGATAGAGACGAGTATAGGAGCCGGGGTATGGGACAAGAGGAATGGCGTGTCGAGGATCGGCGTCTGAGGCAGCGCAATACAGGTACCCCATGTTGTAAGGTGTAAATTCTGATCATAGGGTGAACGATGTCTCTTATATGACATCATTTAACTACGCCTGGCGAATTTTAGAGCCAGCTCGGAGGAGAGTTTAACAGTTTATAGGTTAGGCGGGCATTTAAAGGTCAAATGAGGAAAACAGCAACAATTAAGGGAAATCGTCCAAAATCAAGTTCTACGTCGAGGAAACAAAACTAATTTTTGTCCTTCTTAAAAGATCTTCGCCTCCATTTTCACACTGTCTCTGTTACGCAAAAATCATACATGAGCTAGCAATAACATTAACAAAAATATTTTGATCGAAAAAACTGTATTAAAAAAGTAACCTATCGTCCAAAATATAACAATAAAGGGCACAATTTAATCATTCGTGTTACTTCTCATTACTTTGTTGTATTAATATAGATTGGAAATTCGAAAAAAATATGGAATCAAACATTACCTTACTAAACGCCGAGAGCTGAAGGGAGAAGCAGCGAGGAATAAAATGGAAATCCACGGACAAAAAAATAAGTCGGAACCCGTAGGTACCTTTTCTGTGTAAAGCGATGCGTTCTTGAGAAGTTAGTGAGTCTATTATATTATAGACTAATGAAGATGGCTGAATTACGTATTGCTCTCAAATCAAGAATGAAACGAGTCCCGTTTCCTGGTTTCACGGAGTAAAACGGTTCTCATAGAATGCAAGAGGAAGCAAGGAAGTGAAAGGAAGGCAGGAAAATGGAGGAAGGATGAGAGAGAAAGTGAGGCGGATATATAAGTGTGAAGGAGGGAGAGAAAGAGGCTCCGGAAATAAATAGATTCGAAAAAGGTACTTATTCGTCAAAGGAAGAAGACGAATCGATTTATTGAATTCGCAATTACATAATGAATTAGCGGCTGAATGAAGGATAAATTACCACTTGAAAACTAACTTTTCTCTTGCAGTTTTATTTTTTAAAAAATAGCAAAATTTTTGTGTATGCGTGCGCGTTCGTGTACGTGTGGAAGGAAATGAAAAGGTTTTAGTTTAAATGCCTCGACAATAATTCCTATTGCGTTCAATCGCTTTTGGATTGATTTCATGCAAAACCATATCATTTGAAGTAAAATTTATTATTACTTAAGAGCGGAATCGGACTATAAATAAACAATTCTGGTTTTACTGATTATTTAATGTGGAACCTACTCATTTACCAATTATTATTAATTATCTTCATGTCAACTTTGAAAGGGACATGTGCTAATGACATGTTAATACATGCAATTCAACATGCCAATGACAAAGGAATCCATCTTACTTATACTGCAAAATATAGAACCAATGCTAATTTTAAATAAAAATGAAATTAAAATATATATTAAGAATACGTTTTCCATATTGATAGTGCGTGAAATTTTCTGTTTTATATTGATGGTTATGCAATATCTACATACAGTTTCAGATTTCACCTATCCCGAATCTACCATATTTACAACGGGATGACGCACACAATTTGATACATCTACATCTACATCTACAAGTTACCCTGCAATTCACCAAGTTGGTGGGTGGCAGGGGGTGCAATGCACCAAATCCTACCTAAAGATTGTCTAACGCAATTCGAAATTTCCTATTGTGATCTCTTATTGTCCTCGGAAAGAACGAGCTACGAGCAATAAAAATGTTGAGCCAACTTCTTATAGCTACTGGAGATATATATGTAGTATTGTCAATATTATTATAGCCTATTATTCACGTATTTTTTCAATAGAGAAACATCGGAAGAAGTAGCAACGGCATACGTTAGGAAGCCTTTGCCCGGAATATTAATGTCTTACCGAGCACTAAGTCCAAAAATTAGACATTAAAATATTGCATTATAAAGTTCCATTTGAGTTACTGTAAACATATTTACTTGATATCGGCGCAGGACTGTGACTAACTGCTCTATTTCTGTGATTAACCGCTCTACCTCCGAGTCACCCTGCTTTTCTTTGTGTTTCGGTTGTTTACTTGCACGGCGTTATACTAGAGTGCATTGTGAAATTAACATGGCTATAGTTCTAACATTTTTATCTAACACGCTAATCTCGATTTTACATTTCACAAAAATAGGAAATTTAATTTGAAATAGAAATGAAAATCACATATGTACTTCGAAATTCATTTATTAAATATTTTAAAAACACGTAATTATTAAACACATACAAAAAAATCTCTTTTTTGACTTAACGTTAAAAATTTAATGCATGAAAATAAATTACACAAGTTTAAAATTGTAGATATAACGCGCAAAGCACTAACGCCGCCAAACATTAATTTTCCATAACTAAAATAAAGACCCTTTTCAAATTTCTAAACTCGATGGATAAAGCCTTTACTTTGTGGAACTCTATAATATATGAAAAGGAGAAAATAATTAGTATAGTGTAGTATTTTTTACTATGTGTTTTCTCCTTTTCATGGATCATCTAATCTTGTGCAATCGAAAGTAAAGTTTACCCATCTCTTTCTTAAACATAGTTTATATACAACATGTGAATAGGCTTAAGTTACAGCAACAGAGAAAGTGTGAGAAAATATATCTCTACTTAAACTGGTTTCATTGCGGCACAGTGCGTCTTGAAAGGTGGTTCACGTGACCTTTTTGTTTATAGATAAATGCGCCTGGCCTTGCCAGAAGGGACAGTAACGCGTAAAAGCCTCAGTACAATATGAAATTGGCTTAGTTTTGCTGACGAAATCGTAAACGCTAAAGGGTTTATAAAACCGCAACTTAAATAATATTTCATTTACTGCTACAATGCATTTTGAAATGAAGAGTTAGACAGTATAATAGGTTTCAAAAAACAGTATAATAATTCGCACTGAAGTGTAATGACTAAAAAGATTGCATTCATTTACATGAATATTGCGGTTTAAGTTGACAAATTTCTTAAAATTAATCATTTTCAGATTCCAAATATTATTCCGCGAGATGTTGAAAATCAAGGCTGTCCATATCACCTCCTACAAAAAACTCGATCAAATGGAGAAACGTGCAAAAGAGATTGGTTTTGCTGGAGTGAAATAAAACAATCTTTTTTGTGTTCCATGTTATATGTTTCACAAAAGAGGCGTAGGCAGATCGGTTGTTGCTAGCCCATCAGGATGGAATACCAAAAGAGGTTGGAGGAAGCTGAAATACCGGATACCAGCTCATGAAAATGAAATAATGCATGTTGTGGGGAAGTCAGCAAGTAAATCAGCATCATCAAAATCGTCGATTAAATCTTTACCCTTGAATGAATTAACATTTTGAGCGAGTTCTGGAAGTCATACTTTTCCTATCTGAGAGAGGATTGGCATTTCCTGGTCCCAACGAGCAAATTAGCAATGCGTACTCAAAATGATAATTTTCTTGGAATTATTGAAATATTCTGTAAATATGATCCAATTTAATTCGATCATGTGAAACGAGTTCGTGAATCAAAGGAAAGCCACAAACGATATCAAGTTCACGTATATTCAAAATAAATTGATCGAGTTTGGTGGATCATTTGTTCAGAAAACGATTCTTGAAGAAATTCGAAAATCCAAATATTATTCTATCATCGTGGATGCAACTCCAGATTGTTCACAAAAAGTGTAAATGGCTAGTCATTCGGTATGTAAAAATCACTGATAATTCAAAGTTTTATATTAAAAACGATTCATCTGCTTCGATTCTTTCCAATAAAAAACTGGGAAGAAAATCGCTTTACGAATTATAGAAGGTCTATAAAAATTTGAACTGGATTTCAATGCGTGCACTGGGCAAGCATATAATAATAGTGCTAATGTGGCGGGAAAAATACAATGGCATACAAGCTATTTTGCTTGAATGTAATCCTAAATGCATCTTCTCTAGCTGTGGAAACCACAGGTTGAATCTTGTAGGAGTAGACAGTGCTGAATCACGCAAGGAGGATATAAAATACTTCGGAAGGATTCAACAAATGTATAATTTCTTTAGCATCAGTCCGCGAAAATGGGAGGTTTTTAAAGAAACATCTCCACTACATCCAAAAAATGTCGCTACCTTTCAAACATGAAATCCTTGGATTCCACATAGTACATAAAATAATATATTCAACCCTTATTTAATATTCGAAAAAAATGATTTTTTAAATTACTTATTTTCAATTTTTACTTTCTCATATACGTAGTATATTGAGAAAGTATTGTTATCATGAAAAAATTCGACTTCGAGATTTTGATGGAAATACACGTCTTAGGTGTCCCGAGTCCAAAAAAATTGTTTTCGCCATGCCGTCTGTCTGTCTGTTTGCCGATCTAGGGCCAAAACGAGTTATTATTTCTGTACAAGACGCTCAGCGCACGCGTCAGAGGGGAGTTAATTTTGGGAAAAAAAGTGCAGTTAGGTCAAACGAATATACGTATATGAGAAAGTTTGTGCAATATATATTGCGCCATTTATTTTTCTTTCTACTCAAACAAAACATTGTATATTTTTATTCTTTTCACCATTTAAATTTAATGTTTGTTTTGACCTACCAACCTTTTCTATTGAAGGCAACGTAAATGAAAGAGATAGATATTGGGGTTTTCGTTTAAACTTGAAGATGCATATACTTTGCGGCCTTTTTCAACTCCCTAACTATTCTTCTTTCCTTTGAACACTAGTCCTAACGTAAACTAAAAGACGATAAAATAAAATATGGAATACTAAAAAGTGAAATATTTTTTTTGTTTCAAGTTACATATTGTCTTTTTTATGAAATTGATTGTACTTTAAAGTCAACTCTGCAAACGTTTATACAGATGTAGAAGAGAATGAATTTTACTAATGCTTAAAATTATGGCCTTATTCCTGCTGACCGCTTTTGAATTCGGAGTGGTCTAGGAGCTCTCGCTCATTTGGACTAAATTTATGAACATTTGTGTTATTATGCAAACGCTTTAGCAGATGCTCTCAATAAACGGAAAGTAGAGAAGAAAAAAAAGAGTTAACACACGAGAAGAGCAATTCAAGCGAAGCTTTAATTTTGGCCAAAGCAAAGGAAAGCCACATTACTAAAATGACACAGCTGCGCACAATGCATTTCAATTAAGAATGATACGCAGATTGCGAGGAAAAAAGCTGAAAATTCTAATTTTTTCTAATATGTATGCAGTGCAATGCAAAAGTCTCTATTATTTTGCATTTACAAGTTGAATTTCTTACGTTATTAGTTAAATTACTGTAACTATAAATCTCTCTCATTCAAAATTATATCTATAATACATTATTCTGGTGATCAAAATAGATGTGCATTCCCATTCTGCAATTTTCTGCTCAAGTATTAAATATATCAAATTACCCTTCTTATTTATTTTAAATTAAATTCCTGCCTTGCATTTTAGTGTGATTATATCAGAAGTTTTAGAAATAGAGTAAATTAATCTTCTAGGAAATTTACCATCAATTTAGATCTTCATTCAGTTTTTACGTTAAAATTGGCATGCCGTATTTGTTGAAAATTTCATTAAATTTTAATTAAGCATTGAAGATGTGCACAATTGTATTCTTATCATTGTAGAATAGAATCAAAGTAAATCTTGTAAAATATTTAATAATTATGGGAAAATCTTAATAAAAATCTCTGCTATTACAGCATTAAACAGAGATTTTCAAATTAAGAGACTGTTCCTAATTAAGGACTGGTTCCAGATTTAACAAGGATCTTGATGTGCAAAAAAACAAAAATATTTTTAATTAACTCTAGAATGGTAACGCTATTTTAAGCACTTATTGGTAACGCTGCGTCAGTTTGACTCACCTAAACTTGGAATAAGGTAATATCATTAAAAACTGTTTTAAAATGATTTTTATTAACGCCAAAATGTAGTAAATGTTATAAATGTGTAAATTAAAATTAAGGGCACAATTTTATTTTGTGCTCGCCACAGATACGCTTCTTGCATTGTATGCAGAGAGAGGAGGGTTTTCTTCTTTTGGCATAATGGCACAAATGACAATAGATTCTTGATATTTGTCGCCGTCGCTTGATGTGTTTCAGTAACCTTTTTTTCCTCTCCTAAGGCTTTGCAAATCAGAGGTTTCAGATAATTAATTAAGTTTGTCAAACTGAATCAACTTTTTTGCCATTGGTACGTCAGCCCCTTGTGCAACACACATAAATTGTAGCCGGTAACAGTGACTGGAGAAAAATCACAGCAAATAGAAAACTAACTAGAAGAAGCACTGCGTTTGAACACGAACAGCATTACACCCATCTTTTGTAAATGTGTGAGTTAGAGGGACTCACGTTACCATTCTAGGGTTAAATTAATAGCTTTTACCGTCTAATCAATTCCGGTAAAACTTTGGCAAAGTCCAAAATTAGCAAAACAATGGTAAATTTTCGAGAAGATTAAGAACTTGCGACAAAGTACGGAGAGGAAATCATTAAATTAGTAAAGCAAATGGCAAACTAATACAAGCAAGTGCTCGGAAAATCCGCGTCGCAACGAAATGCGAATGCCATTTGTCATTTCGAATGAATCTCAACTAATTTGCCCATGCAACAGCATCCCCCTTTCGGCAAAATTTCCAACTTCATATTATTCCGGTCACGATAGCCGACGGAGCAAAGGCAACCAGTGGCGAATTTAATTTACTCGCGCGGAACAATAAAGTGAGTCGGCGGTGATGAAATACACTAGTTTCCTGCTCTTAAAAAAGTACGACGCACTCTAGGGTCGACTTGGGTTCGCCCGCTACAAGAACTAACCATTTCCATCCTCTCTTTCTCTCTCTCGATTTTTACCTTTTGGGTGGGTTCGATTCGCTCAGGGTTCCCCGGCGGCGTATTGCCGAAGACGGAAACACGGCCAGGAAATGAACCCCGATGTTCGGGGGATGTTTTCAGCAGATTTCGAGTTTCACGTAAAGGGTAAACAGGGCATGTGTGACGGGTGTGATGAGAGAGGGAGTGGCGTGAGGAGTGAGGCAGGTATACGGAATGGCCTGTGGAAGAGAGAGAGAGAGAGAGAGAGAGAGAGAGAGGTTGGGGGAGGTTCCTGCAGGAGAGGAAGGCATACACACGGCCGGAGTGGAGGCAGTATTTGAGTAATTGGGGTAAGGGACGAGAGAGATAAGCAAGGCGGGATAAAGGAAGAGGAATGCGTACGTGCGCGTGGGCGGGTGAAATAGAGAAGGAACGCATTAATTAACGGCTGACCCAAAACAATACCGGGGCGATAAAATAACCGCATGCTGCCCCCACGTGCCTTCTCATCGATTTTCTACCGTGGTGGGCGCCCAACCAACGTGTTCCGTTCGCCTGAAAACTGCTTCCAAATTTTTGCCGTCGTTTTCGGTTCCTATTTCTTCTAGTTGCCACTTCGTTATCTATTTGCCAGAATTCCTCGACACTTGGCCATTGAGTGTTCAACGCCGGAGAACCACTTGTCCAATTTCTAGTTAGCGATTCTTACATGCTCTGCTGTGGCCCGTAAATTTCTATCCTTTATGTAGTAATTTACGCTTACATATGTGAGCATATATATGTACGTTATTAAGCTATTTTTCGTTCAGTACACGAGCAATCCTTTACTCATATGGATCGATGCCGTTTCCAAGGTATCCCATCTGTCCGTGACGAGTGACGTGATCTCCTCCACGCCTCATTCCCTACGCACTTAGCTCACGTTTCACTTGTTCCCTCGCCTTCTTCTCTCCACTTCTCAAACTCTTCCTCTTTCCAATTTCCCCTTCCCTCCTCTCTCCACTTCTCAATCTCGTCCGCTCCTCTCTTTTCCCTCCCCTCCTCTCTCCAATTCTCCATCTCCTCCGCTCCCCACATCTCCCTCCGCTCATCTCTCCACATCTCCCTCTTATCCTCTCTCGATTTAATTATCCACTTCTCTCTCCACTTCTCGCTCCCCTCTCTCCACTTCTCACTCTCTTTCTTTCTCCACTTTTCCATATCTTCCTCTCTCCACTTCTCCGTCCCCTCCTCTCTCAACTTCTCCCTCCCCTCCTCTCTCCACTTCTCCATCTCATGTCCTCTCCACTTTTCCCTCCCCTCCGCTGTCCACATGCCCCCTTCTCTCTCCACTTAATTCTCCACTTCTCTCTCCACCTCTTTCTCCCCTCCTCTTTCCACTTCTCCGTCCTCTCTCTCCACTATTCCCTCCCCTTCATTCTCCACTACTCCATGTCTTCCTCTCTCCACTCCTCCCTCCCTTCCTCTCTCCACTTCTCCATCTCTTCCTTTCTCCACTTCTCACTCCCCTCCTTTCTCCACTTCTCCCTCCTCTCCACTCTCCACTTCAATTTCCCCTCCTCTCTCCTCTTTTCCATCTCTTGCTCTCTCCACGTATCCCTCCTCTACTTTCTTCATTTACCCATCCCTTCTCTTTCCACTTATCCATCCCCTCCTCTCTCCACTTATCCATTTCTTCAGCTCTCCACTTCTCCCTCCCCTCCTCTCTCCAAATCCTCCTCTTCTCATTTCTCCACTTAATTCTTCCCTTCTTTCTCCAATTCTTTCTTCCCTCCTCTTTCCACTTCTCCCTCCCCTCCTTTCTCCACTTTTCCATTTCCTTTTATCTCCACTTCTCACTCTCATCATTTTTCCGCTTCTCCCTCCCCTCCTTTCTGCACTTTTCCATCTCTTCCTCCCTCCACATCTCCCCCACTTCTCCACCTCGACCTCTCTCCACTTCTACCTCTCCAACTCTCCACTTCTCCATCTCTTACTCTCTCCACTACCTCCCCTCCATTCTCCACTTCTCCATCCCCTTCTATATCCACATATCCCTCCCCTCCTCTCTCCACTTCTCCATCTCGTCCACTCTCCACTTCTCCCTCCTCTCCTCTCTCCACATCTTCCTCTTCTCCTCTCTCCACTCACTTCTCCACTTGTCTATCTACTTCTTTCTTCCGTCCTCTCTCCCTTTCTTCCTCCCCTCTCTCCACTTCTCCCTCCCCTCCTCTCTCCACTTCTTCATGTCTTTTTCTCTCCACTTCTCCCTTCCTCCACTCTCCACTTTTCCATCTCTTTCTCTCCACTTCTCCCTCCCCACCTCTCTCCACTTCTCCATTACTTTCTCTCTCCACATCTCCCTCCCCACCTTTCTCCATTTCTCCCTCCCCTCCTCTCTCCACTTCCCTTCCCCCTCCTCTCTCCACTTCACTCTCCCCTTCTCTCCCCTCTTCTCTCCACTTCTTCATATCTTGCTCTTTCCACTTCTCCATCTCTTCCTCTCTCCACTTCTCCTTCTCCTCCTTTCTTCACTTCTCTTTCCCCTCCTCTCTGCACTTCTCCCTCCCCTACTCTCCCAACTTCTCCCTCCCCCCTCTCTCTACTTCTCCCTCCCCTCCGCTCTCTACTTCTCCATCTCTTACTTTCTCCATCTCTTCCTCTATCCATGTCTTCCTCTATCCATGTCTTCCTCTCTGCATTTCTTCCTCTCCACTTCTCCCTCCCCACCTCTCTCCACTTCTCCATCACTTTCTCTCTCCACATCTCCCTTCCCACCTTTCTCCACTTCTCCCTCCCCTCCTCTCTCCACTTCTCTTCCCCCTCATCTCTCCACTTCTCTCAATCTCAATCTCGCCCCAGATAAAGACCACATCAATCAATCAATCTCTTCCTCTCTCCAGTTTTCCTTCCCCTCCTCTCTCCATTTCTCCTTCTCCTCCTCTCTCCACTTCTCCTTCTCCTCCTATCTCCTCTTCTCCATCTCTTCCTCTCTCTACTTCTCCATCTCTTCTTCTCTACACTTCTCTCTCTTACCTCTCTTCACTTCTCCCTCCCCTCCTCTCTTCACTTCTCCCTCCCCTCCGCTCTCTACTTCTCCATCTCTTACTTTCTCCATCTCTTCCTCTATCCATCTCTTCCTCTCTGCATCTCTTCATTTCTCTACTTATCCCTCCCCTTCTCTCTCCACTTCTCCTTCTCTTCCTCTCTCTACTTCTCCATCCTTTCCTCTCTCAATTTCTCCCTCCTATTCTCTCTTCATTCTCCTTCCCTCCTCTCTCCACATCTCCTTACCCTTCTCTCACCACGTGTGCATTTCTTCTTCTCTCCACTCCTCCCCCTCCCCCTTCTCTGTCCACTTCTCCCTCTTTTCCTCCCCGTCTTCTCCCTTTCCCTACCATTTCACCCAATTACATTGCGCTCTTGTTCTTGCATCTCAGGTACTATCGTTCCGCCTCGCACACTGACGGGGGCTTCTAGCAAGCAAAACACTCCACGTGCCTACGATCCTCCTGCATTCCTCTCTCCCTCTCCCATTTCTTATAATTTCATTCTCTCTCTTTCTTCTTCGCACCCGCTGTTTCTATTTCCGCCACATTTTCACCCAAAATCACTGACAGTTTATTCCTCCTACCGTTGCTTCCACATTCCTAACTGTTATTCCAAACACTCTTTACGTCTGTAATTCCTCCCTCTCTCTCCATCTCTCTCCTTTCCGTTACCGCTCCCTCCGCCAGGTAAATTGGACGCACTGACGTTGGAATGGGGCAATTGTTAGGCACGCATGGGAACGTATGGACAACTAAAGACCGCGGGGCGTTTGCTCTGCCGTTTGAATAATTTGGTAATGCGTTTACGCTTTCGGGTTGCCTCGTTTACCAATTCACGACTTCGAGGGCCCGACTGGTGGATAGAGAAGGGTCGCGCGGTGTGGGTAGGCTGGATGTGGAGGCTGGGTGAGAAGGCGTGGTGAGGAGGCGTGTTGGGGAGGCTGGGTGGGGAGTCTGGGTGGGGAGTCTGGGTGTGGAGACTGGGTGGGGAAGCGTGGTGGGGAGGCGTGGTGGGGAGGCGTGGTGGGGAGGCGTGGTGGGGAGGCTGGGTGTGGAGACTGAGTGAGCAAGTTTGGTGGGGAGGCGTGGTGGGGAGGCTGGGTGGGGAGGCTGGGTCGTGAGGCTGGGTGGGGAGGATGGGTGGGGAGGCTTTGGAGGTGGGAGGAGTGGGATTTCACTGGATGAATGGTTTCGAAGAAAAAACGCAGGATTATAAAGGAAACATAGAACAATGCGCTCATGAATAAGAAATATTATTGTCTTTGGATAATTGTTCTGTAGCGTAACTCGACAGTTATTTAGGCCGCATTATGTTTCCCGCCCGTTAAACGGGCCGTTGTTAAGGTTTCCACCGTACTGTGAGAAAAGAATCCATCTCATCCGAATTAAAATGGTGCGGTGAAATTTTAATACAAAGCGTTTTCCGGTGATGAATGCGTTTCATTTTACTGTAACTTTCTTGCTTTTATCAAAAATACACACAAAGAGCAATTTTGAGTTAGCGAAGATAAGTGGTACGATTAAATATGCATGTGTACAAAATAATACTCGCACGCTGAATTCTGAGTGACAATATTTTGTTTTACTTACATCACATTTAATGTAAAAATTTATTCATCGGTCGATGCGATGAAAAAGTTTATAATAATTTTATATATAAGCAAAAATATTGGTATCCATCGAGTTCATTATTGACTCCATGTCGATGAAAATTTTTGTGCTAAACTTTATTATAATTTGTCATATTTTAAAATAATCGCTTCTTATCACTTTTCAATTCTTTTATCTCATAAAAATCGATAATCAAAGCTAAAACATTTAAACACGAATTGACCAAAATGAACTGATCGTTAGAGACCAAGAAAGTGAGCAAGAACCGCAGCGATGAAAAGGGATCGCTGTGAAACATCTAATGAAAATTGAGGTTAATGAAACGGTTCCATAAAAATATTACATTTCTTGCCCAAACAATATCGACAAGGAACTCTAAATACAGTTTATGACTCATGAATTCTAAGACTTTTGCTTGGGTAATTGTCTTGCTTTTTGTACACAACGTCTTGAATCTGCTCTATCCCTCGTGAATGGATAATAGGGTCTTGCAGGAGTGAAATACGCTATCTTCCTCAGAAGCAAATTCCATGATGTTTGTTTATGAATATTTTGAAATTATGCTTTCACGAATAAAGAAATGAAATGCATGATTCCCTATACTAACAAAGTTATGGCTTTTGTGTTTCGGCATAATTGAATCTTATACAAAGAAGACATTCTTCGTGCTATCTTGAGTTTTTAGCCAACGATAAGGAAGGATCGTCTGGAGATGATGTAGTTGTTACTCTAACGTAAACTTCATCAAATGGCCTTGGTAGAAGGATGGGTTGCGTATCAACCTTACATCGCTAAGTTCGCGGCTTCGAATCTTACTTTGAGCATGAATGTCCATACTCCTTGTAAATATAGATATAGAAGTCCTGTTTACGAGATAATAAAAATTAATATATTGATAAAATTTAGTGGTAGTGTTCGAAATAAAGATTGTGTGTGAACATCATGACAAAACTTAATTCCCAAACAGTCTCGAGTATGAATCAGATATATAATAAGGCACTTACAATTAAATTAACCTAAAAACGTTAAATCATACTTAAGATTCAGAAAAACAATATATTAAACTACTCTGCAATTGATGAAGAAAAACTAAAATATTTAACCTGAAGAACTTTGTTATCTTCTATAATAAAAACAAATCCAATGTCATTCTATGCTTCATTTTGAAGAATTAGTACGGTTTAACGATCAGGTCGATTTTAATGTATCTGTTGCCAGACATGAACCGACTCGCTGTCCATGATTAAGGCCGTGGTATCGATTCCAGGAGAGATAACTTTCTCTATTTGATAAACGTGATGCCAATCTCCTCTGCAATGCAAAAATAGTTAAAATGTTGGCTCGAGATCGGGACTTGAACGTGTTGACAAAATAAACGCAATTTAATTTTCAATCAGGGAAACGAGTGAGTTCCTAATTGGGTTTAAAATCTTTCCAAATACGAAAAAGGAGCCGTTTTCAAGGATTTAAAAAAATATATATTTTCCGTGATCACTTCAAGACTCCTTAAGCTTGCCAAATAATTGCTTATTTCCTCATCTAACGACCAATTAACAAACTATAATTGCTTATACATTTGTGCACAGGGTTTTCCAAAATTATTGCAACTGTTTGAATTTAGGAATTGATATTTAATGTATATTATTTATGATGTTTTCGCCACAGATTATCCTGTTATTTTGAAGCTGTCAGTATTCAATTTCCACATAAATTGAGCAGCAAAATTTTAGTAACTTTAGTCAATCTTTATCCATTGATAAGCTGCATTACGGTGCATTCTACAATGTTCAAATATGTGAAAATTATTTTGTAGAGGAAAATATTTAAAACTGAGCAAAGTGCTTTAAAAAGTTTTAAAGATCTACTCGTGCCCCGAACAAGATCTTTCTGTTGAATGCTTTCTGGAGTAAGCAGCAATTTTTTGTCATCAATCATGTCATAATTTAAAAAAAAATTAAACAGAAACTAGGATGTGTTTGAATTGATAGTTTAAAGCTGCCGTATTAGTGACTTTTTCTGAAATTTTAAAAATTTCATATTTTTCACCGTAGGTCTAACACAGGCTTACCGAGTTTAAACTTCAATTATCGCTAATTTATCAACCCTGATTTAACGATATCGTATGAGTGAGCCATTTTCACCTCGCATTTTAGTAAAAATAAAAATCTGATGTGGCCAGCATATGGCATTCTCCAAACAGAAAATTAAATACGAATGCAATAGTACATACAAGTTGTTCTCGGCAATATTTCCCTCAAGAACTATCGGCAATTACATTCGTGACTAATATTTAAACACACACACACTGATATAATCGAGAAAATCCTATTTCGGAGACTTTAAAACGTTTAATTTCGTTTATTACGTTTTCACTATTTTCTCGATGTTGCCAATGTGTGTATCTGTGTATGTACACAGTGTATGTGTCACATGAATTTTTCTGGCGTTAAAATTCAAGAACTACTAATCATATCAGTACCAAAACTTAAATTTATGATTTTTATTATAAAACCAAGATTTGATTAGATTTTGCCTAAAATTAGTCAACCACAAAAGGTTTACTCTTTTATTTTTTTCTGTTTTCCCAAATATCCCTTTAAGAGCCTCATTAATGTAAATATTTGCCATTATAACCGTGGGACGCCGTATAATTTTATATAAATTTTGCTTGAAGAATTTTTTATCGAAAGTATTATTTTATAGATGTAATATTTCAATAATACACCTAAATTTATGCCAAGTGCATTAAAGGTCGCTGCGTTTACGTTGTTATGATAAAATTTTCGAATTTTGGATAGCGTCGGTAATTTTTATCCCAATAAAGATTATACCATTACCTTCTGGCGTCAAATTTTGAAACAAATATTCTTGAAATATTGAAACAGCACATTTAAGCGCGATTCTTTTGTTTAATATCTTTACCATGGTAATAGGAGGCGCATCAGTATTTTGTTATCCACAGCAAGAAATTACAATTCTGTTTACTAATTGTATTACCAATATAAAAAGTTATTTAAAGTATTTGTCATTGTGAAAATATTCCGTGTTTAATAATTTCTCACGAGTACAAGTCCTTCTTCCTAAGGAAACCATCGTCGAGAACAAATTATATGTAATATTGTACTTATAGTACTATATTTCATGTTTTTCCCAAAAAAATCGTAGGAATGAGCAACAGCTTAAAAAGAAAAGCAACTGGCGATTCCCAAAGCCTTCGAGTGCCAAGCAAATGTGAAGGTGATAGATATTCAAGGTTCGAGTCGTGGAATGTTATAGTTTTAATCGAATCCGATTTTTGTTGCATAAAGTATAAATGGATTTGTGGCAAAACCATGCTGACTAAACATATCCATAAGCGATTTATTGCTCCCCCAGGACTTTTTGTATTTCCGCGAGTTAATTGAAGCCGCTGCCCTTGATTAATTAGAGCACGCTCCTGGGGCTTTGAGGAGCAGTAGCCTCTTTTCCCAGAAGGAAAGAGGAAGGGTTGGAGGGAGAGGGGAGAAAGGAGAAGGGGGAGGGAGAGGGGAGGAGGGTGAGAGGAGGAGGGAGAGAGGAGGAGGGAGAGGGGAGGAGGGAGAGGGGAGGAGGAAGAGGTGAGGAGGGAGAGGGGAGGAGGGAGAGGGGAGTAGGGAGAGGGGAGTAGGGAGAGGGGAGGAGGGAGAGGGGAGGAGGGAGAGGGCAGGATGGAGAGGGCAGGAGGGAGAGGGGGGAGGGAGAGGGGGGAGGGAGAGGGGAGGAGGGAGAGGGGAAGAGGTAGAGGGGAGAAGGGAGAAGGGAGGAGGAGGATTGGATGAGGGAGAGGGGAGGAGGGAGAGGGCAGGAGGGAGAGTAGAGGAGGGAGAGGGGAGGAGGGAGAGGAGAGGAGGGAGAGTGGAGGAGGGAGAGAGGAGGAGGGAGAGGGGGGAGGGAGAGGGGGAGGGAGAGGGGGGAGGAGGAAGGGTAAGTGGGAGAAGAGAGGAGTGATTGATTGATTGATATGGTCTTTATCTGTGGCGAGAATGAGACAAAGAAGACCCATCATCCAGAAGGAGGGAGAGAATGAGGAAAGAAAGTAGTGAGAGAGGAAGGGGAGAGAGGGGAGGTGGCGAGAGAAGAGTGTGGCATAGGGAGAATGGGGAATGATTGGTTGACGGGTGGTTGAACTCCCGCCGAAAGATGATTCAATCTCGTGCAGCGAATTGGAGAGGACACAAGTCCGAAGGGTGGAATGGGGATGGAACAAAGCTATTGGGGATGTGTTGTAGTCACTTCGAAGGTTTTCACGAAGCCATAAAATACCTCACTGGCTCCAGACAGTCTACCGATTTCCAGAGGGGGGGGGAGGGGGTATAGAGCGGTGATTCGGTTTGAACTGAGTCCAAATGAGCGTCGTTGCATCAACATTGTGAAGTTTAAATGCGATGAGTTGATTGTATTTTTATCACGCCATAACCAAAATGATGCACGTGAGTGTACATGTAATGCGCTTTTCCTTTAGTTTTGTTTAGATATTACGAGATAATCTTTCTATTGCTCACGGCTTATAAGATGTTCTAGAAAAAAGTTCTCCTTTAAGCCACATGGACTATTGATTCTTTCGTTTATTACATATGTAATCGCATCAAATAATATAACGCACCTAAACGAGAGGATTAAAAAAATATTTTTTCTCTCTATGTGATTGTAATAGAATACCTATACTGAATAATTTTATCAATATTTTACATACTTAATTATACTGAATTTATTCAAAAAGCTTTAATAAATGAGTTACACAAATTAACTTAGCCACTAAAAATTCGCATTCATGATAACTGATTCTAACTTAACACATCGGGACGATTGTTGTGGTATTACATATGTCAATTTTGTTCATTTTTAATTGATAAATTAAGAGTTTTGAACGAAATTTTTAGGAGTGGTAATTTTTTGTGTTGAAATTTCGTATGTATTTCAATAAGTGAAGCTTTATGTAATACGACAGATCCAAAAATGCTATCTCGACAAATATTAGGTTTTTCTGCATAAATTTCAAATAAATATCCATTAAAATCATCAATAGCATAGAATCATAAGCAATGCTCATAACAATTTGTACGTCACAGAAAGCAAGTCACGATATAAATTCTGCGTGGTTTCTGATTACATGCCAGTCTCAAAACACAAATTTATAAGGCGCTCCGCGTCGATTAGGGCAAACATGGCACTTATCTTAAGGCGTCATGCTATGGAGTTTAACATGGAAGGAGGAAGATGACGTATTCCCGCTTCCTTCGCTCGATTTAGAGATTGATGCCTTCCAAGGGCGCAACGGAGCTGAGAGGAGAGTGCGGGTGCTGTCGGCTAGATGGCGCGCGGCTGAGTTGGGAGGAGGGTGTTTTCGGGAGTAGTTTAGGTTAGGCTAGGGTACCGACGGGCGATACACAGCTGACAGCTGAAGAGATATCCATCCAAGATATCCGCCGTTCATCCAAGATTTACCCATGTCCATTCAAGCAATCTCCCCCGCCTCGTCACATCCCGCTAAACACGTGTGCCCCATCCCCTTCCCTTTAACCTCCCTTCTGACGTTTCTGATCCTTCCCCCGCAAAAAACCTAATTTTCCTGACAACCTTCCGTCGCAGTTCCTTGTAGCGACAGATGAGGGTAACAAGGATCGACGTCGGAATTCCTGGTGAGTGTAAGCGTGGGGTGGGTATGAGGTGTTGGGGAAGGGTGAGGAGGAAGGGGAGGGGGGGAGAGGTAAAGGGAAGGAGTAAAGGGGGAGGAAGGGGGAGAAAGGAGGGAGGAAAGGGGGAGGTAGGGGGAGGAAAGGGGGAGGTAGGGGGAGGAAGGAGGGAGGAAGGAGGGAGGAAGGAGGGAGGAAGGGGGGAGGAAGGGGGGAGGAAGGGGGGAGGAAGGGAGGGCGCCAACTTCTAAAGAACGTCTCCCTCTTCCACACGCACCTCCCCACAAAATACGACTTGCGGATAGGAGACCCAAGGGCTATCTAATGTTTGATTCTTGACGAATTAGTGGAATTCAGCAAATACTCAAAATACTTGATAGGAGTTTTGTAAGACACGTATAGTTGTCAATAAAAATAAATTAGCATTCTATAAATATTTACATGCAAAGGTTAAAAGTACATACTTTTGAGACGGACAGATATGTAGAAAACGATTATATTTTGTGTGTCCCTAGAAGATTCATTGGAGAAATTTTTACTAAAACTTCTTAGACCATACAATATAAAATTTTTATTTTAATCACAATATGTTTAAAACATTTTAAATTACGAACTTGTTTACTTTCCAGCCGAGAAAATTGAATTGACTATTTATACGACGGGCAAAATTAATTTATCCCGTGCGATATTAAAGATCGAATATACTTAATACACCGGGTTAACGATTGACATGAGACGTTAAACTCCATAAACATAGAATTAGACTATCGCTTTGCAAAATGTTGATGCCACACGAGGGTTAAGGTATAAAGTTGAGTTTATTTATTAAATACCGCTTGGAAACATAAATAAGCGCTGCACTTCGAGAATTCACAACATATTTCGCTCTCTGCATTAAATTAGTAATTGAGCAACATTGAAATATTAATTTGTAAGAAGGTTGTTAGTATAATATGGTTAATTATATTAATTATATCCCAACATTTAGTTTTATAATTTGAGCCGAACTTGATTTGATTTGTATGGACTGCAAAATTACGCAAAGTTTTCAGGGAGTCAGTTTACTTTTAAATTATTTATAATGATATATTTGGAATTATATTAATTTTTACGATATTTAGAAATTAATGTTACATTTTATGTTTTTGGCAGATGGATGGAGTGCGACTAGTTCGGCTGACTTAAAAGGAAGCCACTGACGCATACAGTTTGAGAGCCACTGAATCAAAATAATACATATCAAAGCAGCAGAATAAGAGGTTAAATTATGTTTAAACTTCAAAGCTCTAGGCGATACATTAAAAATCCTCTCGAACTCTTTATATGTTGTTCATTAGCGCGAGAACATTTTCACGTGATTTCTTTGGAAACATGTGACAGTCATAATCATTCAGAGCGGTACAATTACGCTCACGGCTCCGTCCTCATCTCCTTTAAGTACTCAGAGAATTTGATTACTATCCAACCGATTCAAATATTCCCCCGACTCTCTCTCTCTCTCTCGCGAATTCACGAGCGGATAATAGCAACCGGAGTAGGGACGGCAAACTTTTTAACAAACGGATTCGGTTCGAACATTTTATTTTAGTGGCGTGGATGGAGAGGCGGGACGGGGAGAGAGGAGAAGGGGAGAGGGAATGAGGGGAGAGGGAATGAGGGGAGAGGGAATAAGAGGAGAGGGAATATGGGGAGAGGGAATGAGGGGAGAAAGGGAATAAGGGGAGAGGGAATAAGAGGAGAGGGAATTAGGGGAGAGGGAATAAGGGGAGAGGGAATTAGGGGAGAGGGAATAAGAGGAGAGGGAATAAGGGGAGAGGGAATAAGAGGAGAGGGAATTAGGGGAGAGGGAATTAGGGGAGAGGGAATAAGGGGAGAGGGAATAAGAGCACAGGGGTTAAGGGGAGAGGGAATGAGGGGAGAGGGAATGAGGGGAGAGGGAATGAGGGGAGAGGGAATGAAGGGAGAGGGAATAAGGGCAGAGGGAATAAGAGGATAGGGAGTATGGGGAGAGGGAATAAGAGAAGAGGGGTTAAGGGGAGAGGGAATGAGGGGAGAGGGAATAAGGGCAGAGGGAATAAGAGGATAGGGAGTATGGGGAGAGGGAATAAGAGGAGAGGGGTTAAGGGGAGAGGGAATGAGGGGAGAGGGAATGAGGGGAGAGGGAATGAGGGGAGAGGGGGAATGAGGGGAGAAAGGGAATAAGGGGAGAGGGAATAAGAGGAGAGGGAATAAGAGGAGAGGGAATTAGGGGAGAGGGAATATGGGGAGAGGGAATAAGTGGACAGGGGTTAAGGGGAGAGGGAACAAGGGGAGAGGGAATAAGAGGAGAGGGAATATGGGGAGAGGGAATAAGGGGAGAGCGAATCAGAAGAGAGGGAATGAGGGGAGAAAGGGAATAAGGGGAGAGGGAATAAATGGAGAGGGAATAAGTGGAGGGGAAATAAGGAGGTTGAGGAGAAGGGGAGAGGAAATAAAGGGAGAGGAAATAAAGGGAGAGGAAATAAGTGGAGAGGAAATAAGGGGATAGGGAGGAAGAGGAGAGGGAATAAGGGAAGAGAGAATAAGTGGAGAGGGAATAAGTGGAGAGAGGAGAAGAGGAGAGGGAATTAGGGGAAATGGAAGAATGGGAGAATTTACTCAGAAACGCAAACCAATTTCCCCCGCTGTCCCCGGCGATCCAACTCACTCCACCATCGGAATTCCTCAGCTTCCATACTGACGCCCGTCTATCTGAATTCCTCACGCGCACAGATGCCTCTCCTCCCTCTCCCAATCTTCCGCTCACTCCTCCCCCTCTCGCCGCTGCTCCCACGGGCGCGGTCACATTCCGAATACACGCTCCTCGTAGCGCGTCTTCATTGTGTGTGGCGATCACGGACGCCCACCTGGGCCACTCGGCCTCGACTCCCGCTCTCCGGGCACACCCCTCCCCCTTCTTCTCTCTCTTCCGACCGCATCCCACTTACACTATCCGAGGCCCCTCGACCCCCCAATCAACCTCTCTCGACTCACTTGCTCCCTTCCCCTAATCCTCCTCCCGACGTCCCACTGAATCGGCCACTCACTCTTTCCACCGCCACTCTGCACCCCCCTTTGTCTGTCCTCCGGCCCCCTTTCGCCCTCTGCGTCCCCCTTTGCCCTTCCCCAGCCCCCCTTTTACCCTCTGCGTCCCCCTTTGCCCCTCTCCCGCCCCTTCTATGTCCTCCACTCCTTCGCTCGCTCCATCCACTTCTTTCCTCTAACACACGGAATGCAACGAACCCTTTCCCTCGACACTTTACCCAATTCGCAGCGTAACCACCCGTTCGGTCCACGAACAACTGTTTTCTGCTCAACGTGTGTTTATATACGGGCTTTTAAGCAAAGCAAGCCACCTATTTATAAAGGTAACCCAAACTATTAAAATGGCATCTGGGCATTTTACTCGATATTTTATAATTCATTGAATTATATATCGAGCAATTGTTAATTTTTTCTAATTTAAATGAGCTAAAACGTTTTAAATAACAAAAAAGGGTTGAGTACTATGGAAATATAATAATGTTGAAAAAGATGGACTCTAATTGTCTCATTTTCAACATTTTAAATGTCGTTAAATTTTTCCCAATTTAAAGTTGCAGCTTTTAACTCCACTATTAGGATATATTGGTAAAGATATATATGACACCAGTGCTAATAAATTTATGAAACATAATATCTTATAAATTCTCAAACCGAATATCAAGAAATTTATAAATAAATATTATTATGCCTGGAACGTTATAATGGATAACAATTTTTGAGAAGACGAGCCTACGTTTCATGATGTTATGCTAAGTTACTAATATATTCATAAAACAAAATAAATTGCATCCTCGTAATAATAATGCAGAATTTTCTCTACGAATGATTATTCCCCATTTGTTAGGAAGAACTTCTTAACTTACTACTAATTAATTCAAAATACGTAAGCGCCACAATACCAATTCACAACTTCAGATAGTATGCTATAAAAGCATACATGGTTACAGAAAATGATGCTACATGCCTTAAAATAAGCAAGAGGAACAAGATGTCCAACAAACCAACTGGTGACAATTGAATACACGAGAAATGTCCATAAAATTCAAATAATATGCAAAACAAAATCACCGTGCATAATGTGAATTGCAAAGTGGAAGGATAGAGGTACGCCGTGAACATTGGAATGGAGAGTGAAAGGGTTATGGTTGTGAGAGAATGCAAATGGCGGCTTATAAATGTAAAGAGGGAGAGCGAGAGAAATAACAGAGAGAGAGACCGAGGAGAAAATTCCAAAAGGGGACGGGAAAGAGAGAGAGAAAGGGAGAGAGGGAGGGAGAGAGAAAGGGAGGGAGAGAGGGAGGGAGAGAGGGAGGGAGAGAGAAAGGGAGGGAGAGAGGGAGGGAGAGAGGGAGGGAGAGAGAGAGGAAGGGAGAGAGGGAGGGAGAGAGGGAGGGAGAGAGGGAGGGAAAGAGGGAGGGAGAGAAGGAGGGAGAGAAGGAGGGAGAGAAGGAGGGAGAGAAGGAGGGAGAGAGGGAGGGAAAGATGGAGGGAGAGAGGGATGGAGAGAGGGGGGAGAGAGGGGGGGAGAGAGGGAGGGAGAGAGGGGGGGAGAGAGGGAGGGAGAGAGGGATGAAGGGATAGAATGAGGGAAAGTAAAAAAGAGGTAAATGCAGGAAAGTGAATGGGAACGGGGAAGAAGGGAACAAAATGGAGCGAAGAGCAGAATTGGCGAAAATGAGGGGAGAAACTGCGGGCTCTTTTTTCCCTTTTCCCTGTCATCTAGGATGGAGGACCGCAGTGACCGCAGATGACCACTGGTAAGGGCTTATTCCGGGTCGGAGAGGGAAAGGGATGGGTCTGACTGGTCTGAGAGAGCCATTTGATTCGGTATAGGGGTGAATGTTCCATGGAAGGGTAAAAGAGTAGCGAATAGGCCATCTAGCAGGAAGTGTTGGAAGAAAGCGAATGCCGATAATGGGATGGGCCAAGAGAGAGAGGGGGAAAAACGAGACTGAGTGAGTAAGGGAGGGAGGTGAAAGGTATTTGTGATTGAGAGGGAAAGAATGAACGCAAGGGATATGGAGAAGCGAGGCTAAATAGGAAGGAGGGAAGAAAATGAGAGGAAGAAGGGAGGAAGAGTGAAGAGGGGAAGGTTTTATTTTTTGAAATTTTAAGGAAGAGATGCGGAAGTGCTAGCAATTAGGGCGGGAGGGAAATGCAGCTGGAGGCGCCAGAGTTTTAAAATGCTTAAATGGTTTCACAGACGAGCTGAATTAGGTTGAAATATTTCTTTTCGGTACGTGTTAAGAGATGTAGAATCAGCAAAAGAGCGCTTAAAATTTGAAGGAGAATGCTCAATAGGCGGAGAAGATAACATTGCTTAGGAAAGGGAAATTGGAATATTGTCTTAATGGCGATGAACGAGAATTGGAATGATGATTCAAGAATGAGGAAGCGACTTGTGTCATTATGGTAATTATTTCGGATTCCCAGACAGTGTGTCCGTGTTTCGACTAGATATAAGACCAATAAGTGACCCGCATTTCAACCGGACTCGCGTGCGGTGATTGGGAACAACGGAGTTCCCTAAGGTGCGATAAGATAAGGAAGTCGAGCACAGATCTCTCGCCATCCAAATTTCAGTTTGCGATCGTTTTTATACCAAAAACGAAAAGCTATTTTTGACGAAAGATTTACGAACGGTACATTAATAAATCTTTATATAGCGTAAGACTTTGGTATGTCTAGTAATTGAATATAATCCCATTCTCTCTCTCTCTCTCTCTGAATCTCTCATACTGTCCCATGTCTATTTATTATTTAAATTTATTTTAACTTAATAATTTAGTCATACATATCCGTCATTTTTATGGGCAACTAGCTGAAAGTATCGGGCGTTGCTTGGGTTATTAAGTGAAGACAAAAAATGTTGAGTAAGATTTGAGAATAAAACAAAGCAATGAAACCAAGTTAATTTTTATTGAAATACATAATGGTATGCCCATTTCTTGTCTCCCTATCTTTTACCAAAATAAATAATTTTTTCCTGCATCATTTATCAACAAATTTGGCGAATTTGTATTGTTTATCAAATAATCATAATAAACAATCGATCGGGATCTCTTTTAAAATATAGTAATTTCACTCGAATTGATTTCCAGTGGAAGTAACTGCATCATATTATGTGGTCATGAATCTCAAAATCATTAAAATCTTGGGCAGGAATTGCAAGCTCT
Source organism: Tanypteryx hageni (assembly GCA_028673005.1). Classification (NCBI taxonomy): domain Eukaryota; kingdom Metazoa; phylum Arthropoda; class Insecta; order Odonata; family Petaluridae; genus Tanypteryx; species Tanypteryx hageni. The sequence continues at coordinate 199,473,419 of CM054114.1, read as the reverse complement.
AGAGTAGGGGTCGGCAACCTTTTCACCTAGGAGGGCGCAATTTATATTACTGAGGACGTGAAGGGCGCATAAGCAAGATCAATTGATATCTCTCTGTATCAGTGGTCGGCAACCTCTTTATCTATGAGGGCGCAACTTTAATTATTGGGGTCGTGAAGTGAAGTAACAATAGTAGATGTGTACCGATATTTATTAAAATGATATTTTTATATATATAAGAGAAAAACTATTAAAGACTTTATTATAAAAACATGAAAAATAAATCAATGTGAAACTTGGGACTGCATATCTTCAGCCAACTTGCTATAATTTGGCACATAACTCGAGATACCTGATCTTAGGCAGTTGTCTAAATTGTAATCGGTTATTTCAATTTCAAGTGTTCCATACTAGAAAAAATGGACTCGCAAGTGTATGTTGAAGCAAAGTAAGAATATATTTTTAGGGCACATTTTCTTAATAATGGATTCCGATTTTCGTCAACTAAATTCCAAAAGTTTTCATCATATTTATGTGACCTTAAAATAATATCACTCTGCATATTTATTATTTCCATTTCTAAGTCCACGGTGCTAACGATATTAAAGTAAGTTCGAATATTAATAGGCATATCATTGTCCATAAAATTGAACGGATTAGCAAAGAATGTAATTATGGGTTTTACTTCAGAAAACTGACGAAACCTAAAATTAAATTCCTTCAGGAGAGTTTCAATGTGTTGTGAAATTGGTTCAGTGGTAACATTTTCATCAGTCAGACTCAAGAATATATTTTAAATTCGGGAAATGTGATAATGAATTTCTCTCTAGGTGAGACTTTCACAATGCCAATTTACATCTGAATGCATCTGCTGCACTTATCATTTTTGCGATGTGTTGATTTTTCCCTTGCATATCCATATTCAGTTCGTTCAATTTTGTAGTTATATCAACAAGAAATCCGAAATTCATCAACCAAGCTTTGTCATCCAACTGTGCATAATATTCATTTCTTGGCGTGAGAAATTCCTTTACCCCCTTTAAGAGATTTATAAACCTCACAAGTATTTTGTCTCTGCTGAGCCATCTAACTTCGGTATGTAAAAGGAGATAATCGAATTCGGCATCTTCACCTTGTAAAAGCAGTTTAAATAATCGGTGTTGCATTGGTACGGCTCTTATGGAATTTATTATTTCTGCTACTGTTTTCATGACATGTTGATAATGAAGAACATTTCTTGGTGTATAATGCAGTGATGTGAAATAAATTTTGGAAAGAGGGGGTCTTCTGTACATAACGCAATAAACCCATTTTTACAACCTGTCATCGAAGGTGCACCATCTGTAGTAAATTCAGTCAACTTCATTAATGGTATATTACTTTCTTGGACATATTTTTTAAAACTGATAAAATTTCTTTACCTCTTGTTCGTCCCTTTAATGGAAGAATTTTAAGAAATTCTTCCTTTCCTGAAAAATCATTAAACACCATCTTCACAACCATAGCCAATTGAGAAGTGTCTGATATGTCTGTTGACTCATCTAGTTGCAACGAGAAGAAAATACATTTTTGTAAATAATTTGCCAACTCTTTCTCCATATTGGTTGCAATAACTTCAATTCTTCTTGTAACTGTTCTTTCTGATAACTGAATCGTATTGATTGCTGAGGTAATTTAATTTTTATTTTTAAAATCTTCGAAAAGTGAGCCAGCGATTGCTAACATGACTTCTTTCTAGCCATCTTCAAAAGGCTTTCTCCTCTTGGCCAACAAATGCGAAATTTCAAGTGATGCAATCGTTGCTCTTTTTGATTGCTGCACTGGTCTGGTAAAAATGCTCTGCTGTTTAGTTAAAATAGATTTCATATCAGAAATTTTCTTTTTCCTAATCTCAGAGTTTAACGGATAACTATTATTAAAATTTCCGTGGACCGTATTAAAATGTCTCTCAACATTACTTTTCATTGACAGTGCGACACAAGCATTGCACAATAAACAAACACCTTTTCCTTTCAAATAAATGAATTAATAAACACAACACACTGAATATCGGGAAAATATCAGAAATATTGTGAACTGATGGTCAATTTAAATTGATTTATGTATAACCAATGAAGAGGGAAATGAACAATCACTGGGTGATATTGTAAGAGACGAAGAAAAATCTCCCAAACCCTGTACTTAGTTTACTAAGCGAAGAACGGAACTCCGAAACCAACGACTTTCAACAATAACTTGAGGCAAGTTATGATACAAGACGGAGGACAGAACTCCGAAACCAACGATTTTTGACAAGAACTTGGGAGTTTCACGCGACACAGGAAAATAGTTTTCCCGTATTGAGCGCCTACCTCCAAATAGCCTGAACCGGCTAACGGAGCTATAACACACCACGGGTTGAGAACAAGGATATCAGAATCTGTACGTGGAATTTCAGTAAATTATTGAGAAACAGGAGTAGTAGTATACCCGCTACTGCAGCCAGACCGCTTGTAAAGCCAGACCGCTTGTAAAGCCAGACCGCTTGCATAGCCAGACCGCTTGTATAGCCAGACGGCCATGTTGCCGCTTTGGCGCCAGTGACGCCATGTTGGAATTTCTGCGGCACTATAAGAGCTAGATGCTGCATCCCCTCACCTCTGATCCTTGACGTCACTATGTCACGTGTTATAAAATTTCTGAGTCGCTAAGGATTTTCGGCATCGCATCTCCCCTATCCCTATCATACCTTTACCCTTGTGACGTCACAATATCACGTGGTGTGAAATTTCTGTGGCCCTAAGGGCGAGCATCGCATCTCTCTCTCTCCATCCCTTACCATTGCTGCGTTATGATGGTGGATAATATGAAAATCTATGCGGTACTCCTGTCTCGAGTGGGAGTGTGAACCTAACCTGCTCCTGACGGGGTGTGACGTCGCGATGGTGGATGTTTTACCCCCACTCCTTGGGGTCAAAAGGAGGTGTTTATTTAAAGACCTTTACGGCACCCTAACCCAAGTCTAGAGAGAGGATACGTGAGCAGCTGATGTCTCCTCCGCCCCCTCTCCTTCCGGCCACGCGCGACGACAAGGGGCGTGATGGAGGCTATCCCTAGGTTGAAGCGACGCTTCGTGGTCAGAGGCCCCCTCACACCCTTTCCCACTATTTTCGCCACAGACGTCACAAGTTATTCGGGGGTAGGCTCCGGCCTAGGCGATACGAGGGACACCGACCCTAACCATCCCGAGCCTTTGCATGGAATCCGCCGCTACTCAAGAGCAGATGTTCTCGCGTCGGAGGGCGGCGGAAGACTGACGATGATGTTTCGTGGCGTTAGAGTATGCCCGACTCGAGTGTGGTGGTGGGGGGCAAGAACATTTGGGTGTTTTTCCCCGCCGCAAATAGAATGCTTATTTGAAACTTTTATAATAAATACCGAATAGGATGGTATTATTTAAATGAGAATCATAACATTTTTTATTTTGTCCACATTTATTTCATAATCATAAATACAAATCACCAATATTCAATCAAAATTTATTAACATGTAAAGTATCATTTTCATCGTTATACAAACAACAGGTTTGTAACGATGATAAATCATATTTATAATTATTCACACCCTTTTCATTCTTTAACATATTCAATTTTTTGTTGTGGTTTCATAATTCTAAGTACAAATCATCGAAATTCAATAAAATTTATTAGCATATAAGTATGACTTTCCATCATTATACGAACAACAGGATTGTAACAACGAAAAATCATGTTCATAATTATTCACACACTTTTCATTCTTTAACATATTCTTCAATAGATGGGTAACCATAATATCATTTTTCTTCCTATTTTCACCAAAAAACTTTAACACGAATTCCTTTTCAAATCCCCTGCATCTGAAGTAAAGGTACACCACACAGTATTTACCGCATACATCGGAGGTAAAACTCTGGAGAGGAAAATCGTTATAGGTCCACGTAGTAGAATTTCTGCTGATGAACTTCTGGTGATTTTTTACTGTCGGTGGCAAGCCGTAGCTATCGAAATATTCAGCGCTTCCATCTTCATCAATGAAGAATGATATCCAATGCTTACACTGGGTCCGTGTTTGAGATAAACGCACAGGGGCGTTCAGCTCGAATTGGCAGATTATTTGAAGAGAAAACGCCGGTATGTATCTGCTGAAAACTTTTTACAGTTTTTTATATAGACTCAAGCTCGTAAGAATCCATTATTGTGTATCGTAGTTGATGTACTTGTTAAACCAATTAGTAATATGAAAAACGTTTGACGTAGCACACAAAGTTCTTCTCTATATCATGATTTTTATGGAAACATCTAGGCGATTCTTCGGTGAAACTTTTTAGAGATGGACAGCCAAGGTTTTTTTTATCTACCACCTATCTGCTAATGAGATGAGATAAATATGCTGATTTTCGATGACCTTTGCAAAATATATTTTCGAATCTCTCGGCAATCAATCGCAATTCTTTTATAAAGTCACTGAACACCACACAACCATCATCCCAACCTATACCGTGATGATGTAACTCCAACCAGCCGTTTTCTTTTATGCGTGGAAATTTCAAAATATGTTTAGGGTATGGTGGGCGTATAAGCCAGTGCTGAAATAAAGTCAGGCTTTCGTCAAGAATTGCTATTTCTTTTAAAACATAGCCTCCAAAGTTATCAGCGCATGCTTGAAAATCTACAAAGAGGGTCGTCATGGTGTGTAGGCGTGCGGGTGAGAAGGTAATGACTTAAAATTGAAATGTTCTTATATTTTAACTTCCGTAGTCAATGAGGATATTCCGGTGGCGATCGATTTCGATAATATTATCGAATTCGGCGTATATTATGCAATTCAAAGTCTCTGGAAGAGATTCTGCGAAGCGTACATCCATGCGAAGGCTACCCTGTCTTATAAGGTTCCAATGTGAACCGTTATTAGATGAGAGATCCGGTGTTAAATCAAAGGCTGTAAGACAAAAACCATGTGGGTACTGGTCACGCGAAATCGAATTTCCTTCGTTAAGGAAATGAATCCCCGTGCCGCTGAACAACGTGTGATAAGCCGACACATATAATTTATCCTCCGTATAATCCGTTTGCAACGGCTTTAACGGTATTTGCTGCCCGTCTATATAGAGGGATAAATGTGTCATTTTAAAGTGTTGAAAGTTAAACGGGTTTAAAGTTATGTCCCCATTCAAAGCCCTATTGGTCACAAACCCTATTATGCATCTCTTTGGCAGTTGGCCTATGAATATGTTGTCAATTATTTTACTTTGTATTCCTGAGGAGATTGTAAGAACTTTTACATCCACCCTTGTCATAGGGTATTTGGCTGTTGTCCTCTCCAACGCTCTACTATGGGCAATAAGAACTGTAGGGTTGATTCGGACGCGCCTCACCATAAGGGTTGCATCAAGTATTTTTATCTTTGCATAATTGGATTCTCCTATTAGACAGAAATTATCTCTCGAACGAATCAGATTTACACGAAGCTCAACACCATTTAATAGAAATTTGTCTTGATTGAAGATATCACTATGTATAGGCCCGATCATATCAACCGGCTTACTGAGTTTGGTTAACTCTTTTCTTCTCACTAGACCGGCGTTGGTATTATCGATGCTGTCCATCAATTTACCCAAATCGTCATACCAAAGCGACATTGTTAAATGTGACTTCTTTGCTGCCGGCCCATAATTCAGAACCGTTTCGATATACGATCTATAAAGGTAAGTATTGCTGGGAGGTGTAACCAATTTTTGATTCAAGTACGCGTCCACTTGGGAGAAGATGCTGTGTAAAAAGTTATTTACAGGCCCGACTTGTTGTTCAGGTGTCGTTTCTGTGCCGTCTTGTTTTACGATTCTCACCGTGATGTGGAGTAACGTTTGCGAGAGATCGATGTACTCATCTCCTTGTCCGGGGACGACGAATTCTATGGGAGAGTCGTCACTCAACGAAGATAATGGTTTGTAATGTATCCATTGTCCATTTTGAATGCTCGTTTGAGTCGGCGGCAGAGTGAAAAGATCTAATTCGGACTTTGCGCACTCACAAGAGTGTGCGTGTAGAAAAGCCATTGCTTAATCAAATATATCAATGGGGTGTTTCACAACCCGTCTCCGAAGAAGATTTCCTCCGGATTCTGATTTCCTCGTCTTCTTCTTCTTCTTCCCTTTCTTTGTTGTCTTTTTCTTGAGCTTACTATTACTTTGCTTCTTAACGCGACGACGTTTCGACGAAGAATGAGGTTGTTTTTTGATTCGTTTTATTTTGTACCCCGAGCCATTCATTAGATCGTCAACTGTTTTCACAGCCTTTCTTTTCAGATTTTCTCCTGCCTCGTCGACTCGATTTCTTACGGTCTCTCGAAGCGGCTTATTTTGAACAAAATCTCCAAGCAAGTTCAAGCCTGTTCGAAAGGCTTCTTTTCCCACGACTTTGAATCCTCTTGCCAAGAGAGGCATCGCCGTGCGAAAGAGACCGCCCAAAAAACTTCCAATGCCGTGGCCCCTCTGATAAGGAGAACCTCTATAAACACTGGCGACACCCAACCCGGCTTGATTCCCATAATAAGTCACATATGGGTCGCAAGTACCGTCGAATTTTATTTTCCGCGCCACCCTAACCATCCTTTAAATTTTGCGAAAATGAAGTTTAACGCACGACGTCCCGAACTCAAATGGGATAGATTCGCCGGTGTCATCTCTTATGTCTATTTCTATGCAATCGAATTCTTGCCGCATTACGTGAACATAGTGTGGCGTTTCAAATATAATCATTTTCTGAGCCCCATAAACATACTTCCTGGCATCCAAGTTTGCGATTCTTAGAAGCGGTTCGCACGTATCTCCGACGATTTGGGATTCCACAATGTCGCAGTAAACGAACAGTTGATGCGGGAATCCTAAGAAAATATTCGCAGGGTGATTCGAGATATCGCCGTTAGTCACTTCGAGTCTCGGATCAAACCCTAGTTGGAGAGCCAACCGCGGCGAAAACGATAGCATAGTTTTTTCACCGCTATGAATCACATTCAAGTCCACACGTTTCACTTCTTCTTCTTTTCTATCTGGTGTTAGTATTTTTATACGCCTGGTATTTTCTTCTACTTCGAAAATAAATCTCGAAGAAATAAGTTCTTTGTCATTTATTTCGCGCACAAGATCGTGGATAGTTTCGTAATTCCCAGGTTTTAATTTTAGTTTTTCGGCAGCGCCGGACTCTTTCCATATTCGAATAGTGTTGTTATTGTTACTCACCGTGAGGAGAGAACACGGGTATTGAAATTCCACCACACCCACCATCCACCGACCCTTTAATTCAATGCGTCGATGCAGCTGAGTTCGGAATTTTGTTGTTGTGTTATCGGGGAAAGAGTGGCCTGAGCTATTGCTCGGTAATGTGATATAAAACTCATCTTTCATTTTAGCACTTTTATATCCTTAATTTTAATCCACGTATTAAAACTATCAGAGTAACCTACCCACTTGACGAGTGCTTCCCTTCTGGTGCCTTTTCCTCTGTAAGCGATAATTTTATCTATTTTGTATTCATGTGTAGTTGAGACACGGATGCGCTGTAATTCGGATTCGTAAAATGTGCCTTCGATTTACTCACAGCGGAGATCTTCTATAACGTAGACGATTGGTGATCTTTTAATAACCTTTTTTATTTTGAACACCTCTTCTGACCAGTTATTTTTATATCCTTTATCGAACGTGGATTTTGTTCTTCCAATTCTTACCACATCCCCAGTAACATACCGCGGCGTCTTTAGTTTTCCTTTCTCCTTGGCGCCGAACAAGTTTTTCCCAACTTCACGTATATTTTCGTCGTTGACATCTACAGGTGCCATTTTAATGGCTGTGTGGGTGGCATGGTTATACCCGTGTAATAACTTTGATATGCTATCAACGTAACGTCGGGTGTTAAATCGCGTGAAAAAACGCCACATTCGTGTTTTAAGTGTGCGGTTCAAACGTTCCACCACGCTCGCTTTAACGTCGGGGTTTTGTGTTACATAGTAATTTATACGATTCTCTTTGAAAAATTTTCGAACCATTCGTGACGTGAATTCCGTCCCCTTATATGTTTGGAGATGTGTCGGTTTACGCTTGCTTTGGTTAAAAATTTTCTGAAAAGCGTTCTTCACATGCGACCCCATTTTGCTTTTCAACGGTATCCCCCACGCATATTTACTGAATACATCGATCACCGTGAGTAAGTAGTTATAACCATCATTATACTTTTTCAAAGAGCGCATATCGTTGAGGTCAGCCTGCCAAAGCTCATCTTTCATGGTTACAATATACCGATTTCTCGTAAATTTTCTACGGATCGGTTTATGAAGTGTATACGCATCTACACCTTTTAACCACTTTTTAACTTCTTGCGGCGAATATTTTCCACGCATTTCACTTACTAGAGCTCGTGCTCCGGCGAACCCTGCAGGGTTGGCGGGGTTGAAATAAGCACCAGCGATACTCATTATAAGCGAAACTTTGTCCAACCTTTAATATTATAAGGTGAATATCGAAATTTTGTTTTTCTCGCGTGAAGAGGTGGTGATGACTTAGACGGTGTGGATGTCTCTCGTCGAATGAATGACCATCTCCTACTATTACCTATATATTCTTGTGGAACATTCAGCTCGCGTAAAGCATCGCAAAATATTTCCCAACCTTCGGGGCTGCTATGCTTGCGAGGGCGTACCACATCGTTGAGTAAATCTGTTATGTTTGAGCGTGGGAGAACTCGCCCCCGGACACTTACAGCGCCACTTTCATCCCATGAAACAATATCACTGCGGGAAAGCTGATCATACAACCGCCGCGCTTTTCTCCGAAAAGTTTGCGGTACGGAGTTTATAATCATATCATCGCCTGCAAACATCCCTTTCCCCCGCTCTTTAACTATATTTACTGAGTGTGTGCGCCTGGAAAGCTTTCGGAGTTTGCTCATCTCTGACATGCATTATCGGTAAGTATATAGGCTTTTTCTCTTTTTCCACCACGTTTAAATATTTTTGCAAAATTTCTCTATATTTTTTCCACTTCTCCTGATCTGACACATTTTTCTCGAGCAATATATCCCTCATTTCCTCATCCATGCGCGATATTTGAGAATTCGTATCCCCCTGTCTAAAACGATTGAGCGCATCAGGAGGTATTAACATCATTTTCTTTGCGTGCTCCATGTTCACCGAAACAATGAACCGATTGCACCGGTAAGTAGGGAGCTCAAGAGTAATGGAAGGAATGCGCCACCAGATTGAATTATAACTCGTTTTTTCTTTTTCCAACACTCACCGCGTTTGATCAGCCTTCGTAAGATCTTTTTGTGCCGAGCTAATTCGCGTTTGTACTCCGGTTTGAGGGCGATATTCCCTTTTAATACGTTAAGAGCACACTCGCAAATCACCACGATTAAACCTTTATCGGCCGTTTTTAAAATCGCGACTCTTTGAGATGGTTTGACTCTACAGAGAGCTCTGAGGATTTCCTGACAGTTCCTAACAGTGCGAGACATCTTCTCCGACTGAAAGATATCCCGCCGTGCTGCGGTTTTTGTGCCTCGGAATATATACTTGGGTAAACCCGTCTTCAGGAAGTATCTTCGACCTTATTCGATATTCATCGGGAGTGCATTGTTTTAAGTAGAACAAAATATATCCGTGCGGAATTGACGTGGCATCTCTAAAAGCATCTTGAATGAATTTAGGGTTTTCTGGGTAAATTTGCCTAGAAAGATGGAGGATTTGAGCTCTATCTCGCGTATTTTTGAAACATACAATGTAATGGGAATTAAGGGATATATCGCGTCTACCTACCCCTTGATGAAATAAATTTTGTGTTATAAAAATAACACTCAAACCCCGATGATGAGAGCCTTTAGTAAACATATCCACGACACGATGATCAGCCTCTCTCATCATATCATCAAGGACGATTAATCGAGATCGTTCTAACTCACCACTCATATCGTCTAAGTCGGGTATTCCTTTATAAAATTTTACCGTGGTATTCTTACCCAAATTTGCCGGTATAGAGTGCACCTCTGAATAGCACCAAATAACTTCCTCAACTCTGACATCGACCATGGCATCGATCGCATTTATAAATTTTTCCATGAATACGGATTTACCAGACCCTGTAGGACCGGCCACGATGGCTGTGAAAAGGTGTTTCCACGGGATTGACAAAACTATAAATGAAGGTTTGAAAGGTATGGTTCAGGTTTTATTAGAAATCAACACAAATTTTGTAGAAATGATTTATTTATTTATTTATTCGACAATGAAAAACGGGCAAGAATTATCCCCAAACATCCCGTATGGTCCGAACACTGAGGAATCTGCATAAACGGATACACGGACAGATTAATAGATAAGTAAATAAAAGGGTTACATCAATTAAAACGATAAATGCTATAACAATTCAACAGAAACTTCAACAATAAATTTCAACAACAATGACTTCAACATTAAAATATAAGTAAAATAAAGAGTTGCATCAACAACAACAACTTCACAACAACAATAAATTTCATCATTAAAATCAACAGTAAATACAATAATACCAAGCTAGGACGAATACAACAAAATAGAAAAGCAAAAATAGGTAAATTACAGACAAATTTAAGTAACCGTATCAATACTACACATTAATTAAAACATCAAAAGAAATACACAATAACGAATGCATTTTCATATCCCCTGTAATGTTGGGTTGCCGGTATTTGTCAGAGTTTGTATTATCGTGATTGGGAAATATTCTTTAACTATGCATCATTACCGAGGCAGATTTTAAGAAAATGATGAGTACCGCCCCATCTTTACCAAAAAAAAAATTACTATTACTCTATAAAGTAACACACACAAACACACACACACACGCACACATACACACACACACACACTCACACTCACATATATATATATATATATATATATATATATATATATATATATATATATATATATATATATATATATATATATATATATGTAAATAAATAAAATAGATACATAAAATGCATTCGGTTATAATTCCGCTGTTAAGAAGCGGATTTAAACCGAATGGCAATGTTCTGTATTTACCGACTCGCCGCCTTTTTGTATATACAAGTCTATAAATCTTCCTTTCCTCTCGCGTCACCACATCATGAAATTATGTTCGGCGGATTTGTCGCGGAATATCAACAGTTACTGCAGGGGATCCATTCACAACCATCCCTTTAAGACTATCAAAACATATTGCATCTTTATTTGAACCGTTTATGGCTATCCCTTTAACCTTGCATACAGTTTTCGTGGAACTTGGGTCACCGCCACAAACAATTCTGTAGGCATAATTTTTTGGCCCACCCGACACAAATTCTGAAATGTATGAGCCCTTCCCATAAACCCCCAACTCATCGGTCATCTCACCTAAGAAGGTCCCCGTCGGTGGTGACCACTCACCCTCTTTCACCGTAAAAATAACACTGTCAGTGTCCCAATAGATCGCTCTCTCACCCAATTTCTCCAGATACTCGTATAAGACGAGTCTGGCGTGGGCGGTTGTATAGCAAGCTATCGGGACACTAACATTCGGTGAGTTTTTTCTCCCCTCCAATCTGTCTACGCAATTGACGAAGACCGCGTCCTCGGTAATTGGTAGAATGCCTTGAACTTCAACATTTGGATCTGTCAATACTTTATAAAAGGTATCAACATCATTGATTATTATTGTGCGGGCGAAGTCTTCCCTTTGGCCAAATTTACCCCAAAGAGAGTTTAATATCAACTTTGATATCGACCTCAATCCCGCGTTGAACCTTACCTCGTCATACTTTAACGTTATGCCCTCTTTATCTTTCAAGTCCTCCAAATAGCGCGTCTTATCACTATCCGTGACGCATGCTTCCGGCCAGCCGCTAGCTTGTTGCTTTATTTTTAAGAAACAATTTATATACCCTGTGAAAAGTCCACCTTCGTCCTTCGAACGGTCATAGAGAGTGACTTTGTAGTTCCAAACCTCATGCATTTTCAAAATTTTATACCATTTAGTTACTGCTTTTTTAATTTCGTCAGTGACCCAAGTCCCCACGAATTTCCTTTCAAACTCATCCTCATGCAGACATTCCCCTTGCACCTCACCCTCAGCACAACTCCTACACAATGGGAAAAGGAGCTTCCCATTTAATCTCACAGGTAAAACCGGATGGTATATATCGCGCGGCGGCAGCACCGTGCATTTGAGAATCCCCTCACATTCGTTCAGCGGTGGACATTCTGCCCCAACGTGAATTTGCGGATGTCCTACCGGATATTTCCGCCATTTGTTCACGAAGGGGTGTAAGGAACAAACGTCTAAATATTTAATATGTTCCCCAGAACGCGCGCGGTGATACAATTTCGCCGCGTTTGTTCGACCGCCAAAGAAAGCATCTCGAGGTTTGAGAGGTTCCTGGGCGGCATAGGGGTGATAATCTAGAAACTTTTTTACCTCCGGGTTCGATTGTAGATATTCTACGAACTTGCACTCCCACATCTCGATTAATGAACACCCACTTTTTAAAAGGTGCTCACGTCGGTATGTGGTGGCCTCGAACCTGGAACCCATTGTTTCATTTTGGTTGTTCGAAATAGGGGCATGACGGTTAGGGAAACAATCAGGGCACCCATGATAAAAGCAACCGTAAAATTCAAAAATTGTTACGGCGCCTTCACTCTCCAAATACCCATCGACTCTGTACCCTGCGTATTTTACTTCGCGACCGTTTGCAGCATGGTTAATTTTAATTTTCCGCTTCTGCTCCTCGGACAGCAACCACATAATTGCTACATGTGATTGCCTGTCTTGCCATAGGTAACCTCCAGAAGGCACAACACCTATGGTATTCTCCTTCAGGAAATTTCTCTTATAAGCTAAGAGACATGCGCTCGCGATAGTCAAAGCCTCGATGAAAGGGCGCACCTTTATCAAATGATAAAATTGCCTGCTAAAGACGCAGCACGCGGCTCTTAGTATAGTTACATCATTGGAGCAATACTTCCTTAAATCCTTTTCAAAATGAAACACAGTCTCAGACTGCGTATCGTACCATTTGTCAAAGACATCCCTTTCACCGGTGGTCATCGTATCGTACCCGAAAGATTCCTTACCCGGAATCGCACCAACATACCCTCTGTTTTCCAATCTATTGAAAAAATGAGGGAAATACCCCTTTTTAATGTCTACATCTAAACTAAACGTCTTAGGTAATTTGGAGAGAGCCATGGGTAGGAAATTTAGAGAGTCTATAAACCTGAGATTTTGGACATCCATCGTTATAATTTTCGTTCCAGTCATTATAACTTTGGGTGTCCATTTATTATTTTGAACGATATATTTCAAAAGGAAATGGCCGTCATACCCCTTCATGTTATGGGCAATGCAGATAATTTTCTTGAAATAGGTCCTCGGTAATGCTAAATATTTAAAGAAATCCCGAATAGGATCACATGTGTCAAAAATGTGTTGTCGAACACCACATGTTTGACACACATGATCACTATTCATCACATCTGCACAGTCAGAGCAGCTCTGCTGTGTAACGCACAAAACGGGGACGTGCTCGTATGCCCCGTTGTCGGTGGGCTTATCTTGTCGACATTCTAGATCGTAATAAATGTAGAGCACTTCATTTTTTTTCAGAATTCCCCGAATTGCGTTGCATAAAGCAGAGATGCCCCGGTAAACAAACCTTCCGACATACCGCACAATACGCCTCACCGCAGCGGTGCTTTTCGCCTCCAGTATTTGCTTTATACAGTTTATTACAACCCTGACAATATTTCCTGGATTTACATAGAGCACCGCCGTTTTTTTTTATGGTTGCTTAGGCAAACCGTCCCAAAAAACCACCGATTGAGTTCAACACATTTAAGTTTTTCAATATTTTCTGCACATTTGGGTTTCTCAAAACATCGGCCGCAAATGAGATCACATTTGTGCTCCTCTTTGTGATAATACGGCTTGTGGCATTCCCTACAGTAGTAGGAACATGAAAATGCACCCGTTAACGATGTTATCACGTTGAAATGCTGATTTTCAAAAATCAAATCGATATGCTGCCGCGGCTGACTTTCCGTAGACTTGGGACCCTCGAAAATGACATCCCGCCCCTTTCTATCACCGAAAATTGTTAAGGAATAATTTTTAATAAAATCTTGTACTTTTTTAATCTCGTCAATCCCTCCCCCATCAGTTAAATCAACCCCCGAATCCCTCATTAACGCGATTGCCCGCTCCCTCTGTAGATTACCCCCATTTTTATCTTTTTTAATAATGCCCCTTGATCCTCATGTAAGGATACGCCAACCGCGACAGCTCTAGCTAGTCATATGGTACTGTCGTCAGGTATCACGATTATGCTACGTTTTTTGACAGAATCCATTAAAATGCATAGAATTTACATGTGTACGTCTCCCGCGGCCCAAAGGCATATCAACGTGGCTAATTTCCACATTGATATGCCCGGCCGTTGCAAAGGAGTCGTTGCTTTGCACAACGTTATAAATAATTTTTAAAATGGCCTCGACATCCAATTGATCGGCCCTTCTAAAGGGGAGATGTGCCCGCTTTTCTGGTGTTATACTATTATAAATAGCTAACCCTAGCCGATCGTTTCCCTTAGTACCGTCCTTAATAAAACCCACAATGTGGTTAAAGCACTTCTCCACCCAGACGATGGGGTTTAAATTCTTCGGGGACTTTTTGAGCGCCACCTCAATCACCCTCCCCCTCAGTTTAAATTTCTTAAAATAGTTTATCCTTTCTTTAACCAAACTAAAATGTCTACCTTGGGTGTCGTCGCCATCGCTATCGCCTTCGCATGTTGTTTCATCGCCATCACTCCCGGTGCCAGCCTCATCCCTCGAGGACACAGCCGATGCCTCATCCCTCGAAGCCGCCGCCGCCGCCTCCTCCCCCGAAGCCACCGGCGCCTCCGTAGTGATGTTTTCCGACGACTCCGGATACTTAACCCCGTCTTGCCCTCCCTCCATCGGTTCTGTGGAGGCTGAACTACCGCCGCCAACACCGGCTTGAATGGCCCCGGCCGTAATTGCATCTGTCACATCTGTTAAACGAATTTTACGTTAACAAATTAATTTGATAATAATAATAATAATAATAATATACACACACTTGTACAGCAACAAAAATAATGCTAATGATATTAATAATAATAATAACAATAAAAACATCCACATTACCAGCCTTGGCCGCTTCCTCCGCCCTCACGCCGCCTTCAACGCTGCCGGTCGATGGTAGCTTTGGGTCGCTGCTGTCTCCACCTAATAAAATGAATTTCATGTTATTGTACGATTCTTATAAATAATAATAATAATAATGATATCTGCCATCATCATCTTTATCATAATCGTGATAAATGTTATGATCACAATACCTTGTTTGGCCCGGTTCTTTGCGGGCCCCTCCCCGCCCTCAACAGCACGACGTTTAGCGGCGCTGCAGCCACCATCGACCCCATCGATAACATCTCTCAGATGCTTGTTACCGTCGATGATCGCCGCCGCTTCCGCATCTTCAACCGCATTCGCGCTCGGCTGCAACTGCTTATGAGCCTTTTTCGTCCCCCTTGCCACAAGGCGTTTCCGGGCCTCGTACATTTTCGTATAAGTACGACATACGCCGTACAGTGCTTCCTCTTGAAACCCTGCGCTTATAGCGAAGGCGACGAATTCCTTAGCCTTTTCTGCCACAAATGATACACCCTTGCCCTCCATAGTTGCTTCGAGTATTCTGAAATGCGCCAGTCTAATACCTCAGCGGTAGTAACCAAATGGTGCTGGTGACGCTTGTTTTATACCGAATTTGGTGGGGTTGGTTTGGGATGGGGCGGCTTGTGGTATCTGGGGGAGGGCACGCGCGCAGTCGTTGAGATTTTTCGCCTAAATACGCTAATGCCATTGCGGTGTTGTGCAGCTGTTGGATCACTAGTTATGGTCAGGCATAAAAGACAGATTTAACGTTTCCGGAATCACCCTTCTACGCCGGATGCGATTCTTTTAAAACATCCCAGCCACGGCTGCTTGTGAGATATGATGGCGGGTGGCGCGTGGTCGTTGAGATTATTCTCCTAATATACATCAATACCTTTGCAATACGGCTGTGGCCGGACGCACAGCTGTTGCGACATTACTTATGGTGCCTGTAAAAGACACATTTTAAATATTACACATGTTTCCGGAACCATCCTCCCACGCCGGATGTGGTTCTTGAAAGCATTCCAGCATTCATCGCGTCTAGCCATGGCTGCTTGTGAGCTCTGATGGTGAGGTGAATGGTCGTTGAGATTCTTCTCCTAAAATACGCAGAATACCTTTGCAATACGGCTGTGACCGGCTGTACAGCTGCTGCGACACTAGTTATGGTGTCTGTAAAAGACACATTTAAAATATTACACACGCTTCCGGGGTGTGATTTTTTTTTAAATATCCCAGCGTTTGATCGCGTCTAGCTTTGGCTGTTTATTTGATATGATGGTGGGATGCGCGTGGTCAGTGAGATCCTTTACCGTACGGTAGCGGCCATATTACACAGCCATTTCGTCATTAGTTACGGTTGTTCGTAAAAGTCAGATTAAATTATTACCCACGCTACCGAAAAACACCCTCTCACGATGGATGCGGTTATTTAAAAGTCTATTTCTCGATGTCACTCTGCACCTTGGATATTTATATAAGCGTAAAATTAAACATTCCACCCCATAGTTAGCGGTGTCGCAAGTGGGAGTTCTAAACACTATCCGCCTTTAAATACCCTACTATACGGCCTACGTTTTCATCACGACCGTCATTCGCTCTTGAGCTTGCGAGGAGTTAACATCGTGCTGTACAATGGAGACTTCTGCCGCTTCTTCTTCCCCGGGAAGGTTTTCAAACTTTAACCCGACGAAAACCTTTAAAAGGTGCAAGCACCCAGTGAATCCTCGCGGAAATCTACTTCGAGAATTCGGACGTGGAAACTTCGGGAAGAGAGATTTCTACGCGTTATCCGAGGGCAGTAGCACGCCGAATAACACATCCTACGACAAGATGGACCGTCTCCGGGGCTACGAAAAGTCTTCGCTCGTAATGGCTGTAGAATACGCAATCAACGCATCAGATACAAAGAAAGTGCGAATAGGGCTGGACTTTAAAAGCAATTTCAAACGCAACGCAACGCAAACGGTGTCTCGCTCTCGCCGATACAGTGGAGGGGCTTGATGGGATATAATGATACGGTTATGTCTTTTATAAAGGGGGGACTTGGGTGCAGAACGCCGGATATTGTATTTGACGACTTAAAATTAATATTCGCCGAACTATATGGGGAAAAAGTTGTCAAAATTATTAAAGAGGACAAATATAATGTGTGGTTGGGGAGTGCGTCATGGCTGGGCTTAACAACGATGCAAAATTGCATCGAGCACGCCTTACATCTGTGTGAGATATGGTATGACAGTGTTGTGCACCAGACTTTTGAAACAATCGTTCGCCAACTCAAAGAAAATGTAGTGGCTAAGTGCGATGGGTGCAGAGATGCGGCTTTAGAACATTCATGCAATGCAGCAGAAACTTATCAGAATGAACTCGAGAGCCTGAGTACGGTGCACGACTATTTTGTGGGGTCCTGTGAAGATGACGGCTTTGATAATAAAAGGTTTCTGTATGAAATTGTTACATTTTGTAAAAGAAAATGCATTGGTTGTGCAACAGAGTTGTTATACTAATTTGTGATTAGAAAATGCATAAGTTCTTTTATGTAATTGTATATAAGTGGTAATACAACCGTAATGATAATGTTTAAATTGTATGCAACAATATTAAATAAAAGTGTACAAAATACAAGTGTTATGCTTCTCATTTAAATAATACCATCCTATTCGGTATTTATTATAAGAGTTTCAAATAAGCATTCTATTTGCGGCTGGGAAAAACACCCAAAGGTTCTTGCCCCCCCCCACCACCGCACTCGAGTCGGGCATACTCTAACGCAACGAAACATCATCGTCAGTCTTCCGCCGACCTCCGACGCGAGAACATCTGCTCTTGAGTAGCGGCGGATTCCATGCAAAGGGTCGGGATGGTCGGTGTCCCTCGTATCGCCTAGGCAGGAGCCTACCCCCGAATAACTTGTGACGTCTGTGGCGAGAATAGTGGAAAAGGGTGTGGGTGGATGTCCGGCCACGAAACGCCGCTTTCACCCCTCCCCCAAATAACTTGTGACGTCTGTGGAGAGAATCGTGGGAAAGGGGCGTGAGGGATGTCTGGCCACGAAGCACCGCTTCACCCTAGGGATGGCCTCCATCACGCCCCTTTATCGTCGCACGTGACCGGAAGGAGAGGGGGCGGGGTTGCCTCTTGAATAGCGGCGGATTCCATGCAAAGGCTCGGGATGGTTAGTGTCGGTGTCCCACGTATCGCCTAGGCCGGAGCCTACCCCCGAATAACTTGTGACGTCTGTGGCGAAAATAGTGGGAAAGGGTGTGAGGGGGCCTCTGACCACGAAGCGTCGCTTCAACCTAGGGATAGCCTCCATCACGCCCCTTGTCGTCGCGCGTGGCCGGAAGGAGAGGGGGCGGAGGAGACATCAGCTGCTCACGTATCCTCTCTCTAGACTTGGGTTAGGGTGCCGTAAAGGTCTTTAAATAAACACCTCCTTGTGACCCCAAGGAGTGGGGGTAAAACATCCACCATCGCGACGTCACACCCCGTCAGGAGCAGGTTAGGTTCACACCCCCACTCGAGACAGGAGTACCGCATAGGTTTTTCATATTATCCACCATCATAACGCAGCAATGGTAAGGGATGGAGAGAGAGAGATGCGATGCTCGCCCTTAGCGCCACAGAAATTTCACACCACCTGACATTGTGACGTCACAAGGGTAAAGGTATGATAGGGATCGGGGAGATGCGATGCCGAAACTCTTTAGCGACTCAGAAATTTTAAAACACGTGACATAGTGACGTCAAGGATAAGAGGTGGGGGAATGCAGCATCTAGCTCTTATAGTGCCGCAGAAATTCCAACATGGCGGCACTGGCGCCAAAGCGGCAACATGGCCGTCTGGCTATACAAGCGGTCTGGCTGTAGTAGCGGGTATACTACTAACAGGTTAATGCCAAAAAAAACTTTATGTATTCGCGAAAGCCGATTCTGCGATATAAATACACTAATTTCAGCGATTTAACTGATATTGCAGACGCGGAGGAATCCTGGTGCATGTTTAGAGATATGATGCGAGAGTGTACAGATAAATTTATTCCGAGCAAACTGAAGCGTGATAGTGCAGAACCTAGATGGTACAACCAGGAAGTAAGAAGCGCTCTCCGACGTCAAAGAAAACTCCACTCTCGCGTAAATAACACATCCTCAACAGCTACGGTCGAACAGATTGCAAAAATAAGGCAGTAATACAAGGTGGCGCGATCCATTGTCATAGTAGCAATGCGTAATGCGTTTAACAATTATAAAAAGAAGGTTTTATAGGAAAACTTGAAAGAGAACCCGAAAGCATTTTGGCCTTACGTCAGGGAATTTCAAGGTAGGGGCCCCACTATTGCGTCACTGTGGTCGGAAACGGGAAACGTAGTTCACGATAGTACGGATAAAGCAAACCTATTAAATCATCACTTTCAGAAAGCTTTTACTCGTGATGACGATGAATGTGAAACCCCTATTCCTATGCGTCAGGGCGATTCGATGGAAGATTTGGTATTTTCGGAAAATGGCATCGCGCTCCAACTTCATTCAATTAAGCCAAATAAATCTCCTGCACCGGAGGAAATTCCCGCGCGTGTAATGAAAGAATTATCTGCTGAAATCGCGCCGTATTTGAAAATTATATTCGAGAAATCCATTAGGGAAGGAGTAGTTCCTAAATATTGGAAGGTGGCACACGTTACGCCCATCCATAAGGGTGGCGACGGAGAGAACCCCGAAAAGTATAGGCCGATATCCTTAACTTCATTATCGTGCAAGATACTTGAACACATAATCTTTAGCTCTGTAATGCGCTATTTAGATAGTCATTCATTGCTTAGCGGATGCCAACACGGATTCCGGAGAGGTGGATCATGCGAAACGCAGCTCGGCCTGTTCGTGGACGATTTGCTGCGATGCGGAGAGAAAAATACTCAGGTCGATGCCATATTCATTGATTTCAGGAAGGCGTTCGATAAAGTATCTCATAGGAAATTAATTGCGAAGTTAGAACAATGTGGTATCAATCCGAAAGTTCTCGGTTTGGTGAGAGACTTCCTCTCGAATGGGGAACAGATAGTTGTCATCGATGGGAAATACTCGTCCCCCGTTAAAGTTGCTTCGGGTGTTCCTCAGGAAAGTGTAATGGGCCCTCTGCTCTTCTTAATCTATGTAAATGATATCTGCTCGGTGGTTCGTAGTAAAATTAGGCTTTTCGCCTATGACACTGTTCTATATAAAGAAATAAAAAAACAGGAGGACCATCAGTCGCTGCGTGAAGACTTAAGAGCCATTTTAGCGTGGTACAAAGAATGGCAAATCGAAATTAATTATACTAAATGTGCCGCAGTCACGTTCTGGAAAAGTAAGAACAAATATTTAGGTTTCGAGTATGAAATAGATGAAATGAGTATTCGACAAGCTGAGTAATTAAAATATTTAGGAGTAACCATTTGCCGAGGTCTTTCGTGGGACATGCATATTCGTCGAGTTATAGGCGCGGCCAGCAAGAAACTGGCATTCATAGGTAGAATAGAACGGAACGCTACAGAGAAAGTACGTGAAACATGCTACTTATCACTGGTAAAACCGCAAGTGGAATACGCAGCGAGCATATGGGATCCGTACGAAAAGGGACACATAATTCAACTAGAAAGAGTACAGCGCAGAGCAGCCAGATTTGTAAAACAAAAGTACGAACATAAGGAAAGCGTCACCTCTTTATTGAGCGATTTGAACTGGTATCACTGGAGGACCGTAGATTGGACTCAAGGTTGAAACTTCTGGAGAAATATAGGAAGGAATGTCTAAAAGAGGAGGTAGTGGGAATAACTGTGGCACCAAGGTATATAGGTAGAAATGATCGAGACGATAAAATACGTGAGATCGATTGTAGGACGGAGCGTTATGTAGGCTCGTTCTTTCCGAGAACAATACGAGATCACAATAGGAAATTTCGAATTGCGTTAGACAATCTTTAAGTAGGATTTAGTGCATTGCACCCCTGCCACCCACCAACTTGGTGAATTGCAGGGTAACTTGTAGATGTAGATGTAGCCTTGCACCCGTAATAGCGATTAAAGGCGACAGGACACCTTCAACTAGCATAAACTAGGGGCAGAAAATTCCCTATCTTTTCGTACATTTCGTACGAGAACGTTTGTATGAATTGTCAGCACAGGCACAGCAATCACACAAACACGATAGCGGCTTCTCCTACTCTCGGCAAGTAATCTCCGAATTGTTGATTGTAAGTGCCCAGCCGATTCGCCTCTGTCCTACGCATAGAGTGTATCTCAGAGGTAGTGCAATGAATAGCCGGGGAAGGGCGGAGGGAAACCCGGTGCCGGCATTTACCTGCTCTTACGAAGAACACCAGGGGCGCGATCACGGATCTTTATAACGCGCTGGCGTTATCGTTATTTTTAGGTAACGCGACGGATAACGGCATGGCGATCACCGTTCTTTAAATTTTCGCGCTACGGAAGCGATTTCTTTATGATAACGCGATTCTTAGCGCTACCACAAATCTTTCGACCTAAGCCGCGTTATGATAAAGCGCTAGAAGGTAGAGAGAAAGATGGCGGAATGCGCACATCACATATATATTTATATTTCTTCATACGAGCTTATTTCAGTCTTCAGTGGTGTATTTCTTCTTTTGTAATTCATAAAACCTTTTCCTTATTATTTCAGAACGGAAAATATTCAATCTTCGTTTAACTAATTGCTATTTCATTTAGTCGCTTATAAGGCATAGAGACGGTAACGTTACGCTTTGATGTTTATGTTATTTAAAGTGATATTAATACGGATATTTAGCGATATACTGAATAATATTCTGACATTTCTGATAATTAAGAAGTTCTTATTTCCATGCTTTGACGCTGTTAAGATATTATCTTCAGTATTACTTATAGTAAAATACTCTATGTATATGTGTGTGTTTGGGTCTATCACAATTCGGAAATATTGATATAATTAAATACGTTTTCGTGTCAAACTAAGTATTTCTTATAACATCTTGGGTGGAGGTAGTTAAACATGTTGATGTTATCGCATGGTGCTTTTATTCTCTGATTTTTTCTTGATAATACTGAATTATGTGATGTTGATTAGTTTTATGCACGGCAAGTGAATGGATTGATGAATGATATTTTCTTAGAAATTTCGAGGGAATGAGTGCCAGTATATTTTCTGTCAGCACTGTGAAAAACTGAAATGCCATATATTGATGAGTAATCGTGGATGGGGTAGTTCACATAGTATTTAGTCCTATAACATTGCATTTGTTCCAAAATCAGCTCTATAACAATGGCCTTAGCATTGCTTGCTATTGATGTCATTGCGCAGGAGTACATCGAACATATTGATGTCATGAGAGTACAGAGGAGGAGACTTAGGGACTCCATGGATCCCTTTGCTCTGGAGGAGGAGCAATTTTGGGTGCCGTTCAGGGTGTCGAGGGAGATGGCTCACGACCTGAGTGATGCTCTGAGACCCCACCTAACAAAGGAACAGTCTCACGGGCTGTCAGTGGAGTTGCAGGCATTTATCAAATTTCGGTTTCTTTGTCATAACCATTTGCTATGGAACTCTGCAATATTTTCTATTTAAAATTTTCAATACCACCGTAATAGGTCATTTGTTCTCTCAGATTTTTGCAACGGGCTCCTATCAGAGATCTGTGGGCCAGGACTTTTAATATCAGTGTGCCAGTCAGGTATTTCTAAAATTTTGATGCATGTCATCTGGGCGATAAACCGCCACTTGGTTAGGCAGTGGGTTTAATTTCCTGCCACGCAAGCGGAGAGAATTGCTGCAAAAAGAAAATTTAGTTTCGGGACCAACCCCTTCCCTGTTGCCATGGCAGCAATAGACTGCACGCATGTAGCTGCCATAGCTCCTAAGCAGCATGAAGATGCCTATGTCAACCGCCACCATTACCATTCCCTGAATGTTCAGATGGTATGTATAAACATTACTAAAAAAAATAATCCATTACCCAAAATATTCTTGAGGAATATTTTAGGGGGCTTCGCCCATATTTCTGAAAATCTAGACCATTGCCTCATGACTGCCTTTTCATTGAAATGTTAGATTTCTGGAGCTGACATGGTGATTTACAATGTTTGTGCCAAATTCCCGAGGTCACGGCATGATGCTGGGATATGGCTGCAAAGTCCAGCAAGAGCTATAATGGAGCTGTGGCATGGCAGGGGAGAGAGATTAACATGGCTTCTGGGTAAACAGTTGCAACACCTTTAAAGGACTATAGATTTATTCCCTCTGTTACTGTCACCACCCCTCAGAATTCTAAAATTTAATAAACCTACCTATTTAGTGGTTGTCATTTATTGCTGCTTAATTTACTATATTCATGGTGGGAGGAGTGAGGCCTTAAGGGAAAGGTTATAAGTTCATACTTTTATACGATGCATTCTACCATAATTGATCCATTTTCTATTGAATTTTCAATTTTGGTATTTTGGATAAGCTCTCCATGATCACTGCTTTCACAAAAAAGGTGTGCACCAAAAATGTTATATTTATGGTTGGAATTGATGTTTTATGATATATATATGCTAGGGTGTTTGTTGAAGTAACTGAGTACATTCATTAAAAAATAATATGTAATTTAGTGAGCAAATGAAAAGACCCTAGTTTTGTACTTGAAATAATTTTCGGGTGAACGTTAGACATTTAATAATGACTATGAAACTGTTAGTCATGTTGAGACCATTATTTATAAAGGTGATTCTGGTTATCCCATTAAGCCATGGATTCTGACGCCACTACCACACGCACGCAGAGCCAAGAACACCTGAGTACAGGTACACGCTGGCTCACTCAAAGGCACGGTCAGTGATAGAAAGGCTCTTTGATGTGCTGAAGGCTACGTGGAGATGCCTTTCCCGCCAAAGGGTACTTCTCTATGAGCCTAGGAGAGCAGGGCAAATTGTAACAGCTTGTGCCGTGCTACACAATATGCGGCTCAAGTATCACCTAGCGGAGGTGGATGAAAGAGGGGATGAAGATCCAGCCTTCAATATGATGAACCCAGAAAAACCCCTTGAAGGCCGAGCTCGCCTTGCTGAAGGCCAACGTGTGAGGAGGGCAGTCATTGCTGAGCATTTCACTATTAGGAATTATTAATCTAAATTTTAAAATAATAAAAAATCTGGCGAATTCTACGCATCTTTGAGAAAGAAAAAGATTCAAATTCATCATTAAACTTTATTATTGATGGCCTCCACCAGCCCTTCCACGGCCTTGCAGAAGCGCTCTAGGAGGCCATTCCTATTTGCCTCATTTCTTGACTGTATTAGCATTGACTCCGACCTTTTTAGCAATGCTTTTTGTGTCAGTCCAAGCCTATATGATAGAAAAATTTATCTATTACATTAAATATCCTATATGATAAATTTGATGATGATTAATTAATGATACACCATACCTATTGCCAATGACCAATGTCTTTGGGAGGCCCGATTTTGTTTGCCTCCTCGGCAAATTTCTCCCACATTTTCATCAACGCCACCTTCCCATTGGGCCCACATAGTTTCCCTCTCGCAAAATCTTCATTGAGCATCATGAACTCCGCTAAATATTCTTTTTGCACCAATGAAAATTTGGCGCTGCGACTCCTATTAGTTGTAGTGTATAATAATTAATGAATTAATACTAAATCAACCCTCAGAATTAAATAAACAATACTATGTCACTTACTGTGTTTCAAATATTGAGAGATATAAAATAGAAATGTTAAAAATAAATGCTTAAAATCTCATTTATTTTTAATAGCGAATATTTTTTCCATATTCCGCCGGTGTAATTTGAATGAATGCAAATTTTAGAACATATTACAACTATTAGTACGAAATCTTTAATTAGGTAAAAATTGTTTGAATACAGATAAACTAATAGATTTACGTCACATACTCCCGTTTCGTACCAACATTTTCTATTCAAGAGACAAACTTTCGCAATCCACGAACATCATTTATGATGCATATTTATTGATTCGGTAATTACAAAATGACATGTTCCTTTAACAGTTAAAAAATGTAAGTAATGTTACTAACCTGGCGAATTTCTTCTCCTCCATACACCAATACCCTCTTTCTCTCTTCCTTTCCTCAAGTAAACAAACTTCGTTTAGGCTCATTCAATGTGGCTCAAAGGGTTCTTTCGATTCGAAAAAGAAAATTCCTCTTTCGCATCATACACGCTTGTAGCTGCGCGTAGAATTACTCGAACTATGCAATGCGATTCTACGACGCGTATATCCTATGTTCACCTTAGATATTTATGTTGCTGGCCCTTCTGTTGCGAAGTAAAACCTTCCCGTCCGTTTAAAACATACTATTTGCTTTGCTGAATGATACTTCCCAGTTCGCGTCAATGAAACTTTGACTGACGAATCTATTTTGTATAAATAATGAGCTATGGAATCAAGCAAAGAGATTGTGATACACTACGAGCAAAAGTAAATCGACACAAATGGTACATTGCCGCGAAACGTCTGAATCCCCAATCTAAACTCAACCCAAATAATATGAATCCCAGGATTTACATGTTTGCCTAGAACATTCAACTCGCAGTTTGGTATGTGATGGATAAATTAATGAAAAGTGATTTTATACATATACATGCAATCGATGCTTGACAGGATTTTATTCTCGTTACATTGAATTAACTATAAAATTAGAATTATAAAATCCTGATGTTGCTGTTTGAATGTAATAATTAGTCTCTAGAATGAATGCCGCTAACTGTGATAATATTGGGTTTCTAATTAATTGATAACATTAAATGGCAGCCTTTCCTAAACTAGATTATCTGTGAATGTAAAATTACGTGATAGATTACAACTGTCTGATAACGATAACCAGAGACAATAATGAGCAGTAACTACGAAACTACATACTTCATGATAATACGAAAATCTTTATTTGCCCTAAACAAAAACCATAACAAAAAACATTTTATGAATAAAATTATTTTTAACAGAAATATAATTCAGGTGATTCAAGTCAAAATGCAAGTTTTCAGCCGAAAATCATAATATTGAATGAAACATAGTGCACATCATTTACTTAGGTATTTCATGAAAATTTAAAAATAGAAAAAAACGAGGAAATATTACTAAAAAGTACATAGGTAGCTTATCCGATACTAAAAATTAAATCTGTGGACGAAAGTTGTTCACTGGCGATTGGTACTCGGAGCATGAACTCTCCAGCATCGTCATCACCATTATGGCTCGCGGATTTATAGAAGGATGCACTGACAATGACCAGTGTTGATAGAAACACCTCACGGAATCATAAACCGTAATCATTACGATTCAACTAACTTCAATGTTCAA
Source organism: Tanypteryx hageni (assembly GCA_028673005.1). NCBI lineage: Eukaryota > Metazoa > Arthropoda > Insecta > Odonata > Petaluridae > Tanypteryx > Tanypteryx hageni. Next base: position 199,446,835 of record CM054114.1, on the reverse strand, counting down.
CGGAGATATACTGTGGCTGATGCAGGAGTGAGAGGGAGGGAGAGAGGGAGGGAGAGAGGTAGGGAGAAAGGTAGGGAGAGGTAGAGAGAGTGGGAGGGAGAGAGGGAGGGAGAGAGGGAGGGAGAGAGGGAGTAAGAGAGGGAGGGAGAGAGAGGGAGAGAGGTAAAGAGAGAGGTAGGGAGAGAGGGAGGAAGAGAGGGAGAGAGAGAGGGAGGGAGAGAGGTAGGGAGAAAGGTAGGGAGAGGTAGAGAGAGAGGTAGAGAGAGAGGGAGGAAGAGAGGGAGAGAGAGAGGGAGAGAGGTAGGGAGAGAGTGAGGAAGAGAGGGAGGGAGGGAGAGAGGGAGAGAGAGAGGGAGGGAGAGAGGGAGAGAGAGAGAGGTAGGTAGAGAAGGGGGAGAGAGGTAGGGAGAAAGGTAGGGAGAGGGATAGGGAGAGAGGTAGGGAGAGAGGTAGGGATAGAGGGAGGGAGAGAGGGAGGGAGAGAGGGAGGGATAGATAGATAGATAGATAATCGTCTTTATTCGGGCGAAATTTAGACCAGAAGGTCCATTCTTACATTTAACCCTTCGTCAATATAATAAATACAAGAAAAAGAATAAAATGAGGTATAACAAAATACATTATATAAACATGTACCTAAATCATACAAATTAAAAAGATAAAATTGAATACAGATTTGTGTTTGTGGGGAAAACCTAGGTAAAAACAGACATGTCCTCTCTAGTAAAACCCACGCTGGAAAACACCCACTAAGAAGGGGTGTGTGAAAAACCTGCGAAAACCCTAGATAGTGTACATATGGTAATAAAAAACTACAACATTAAATAGAAAGGAGTATGTACAGTGGGAGAGTTCGTATATGCAGCGTAATTATATACCGTCATAAAAAAAGTACACGTAAAGGTAATAACGTAATGTAACGTAATGGGAGAGAGGGAGGGAGAGACGGAGGGAGAGAGGCAGGGAGAGAGGGGGAGAGGAAGTGAGAGAGGGGAGAGACGGGGGAGAGGGAGGGAGAGAGGAGAGAGAGGGAGGGAGACAGGGATAGATAGATAGATATGCGTCTTTATTTGGCGAGATTGAGACTAGGTAGTCTCTTCTTCCATCTAAACCATTGCCAATTACATGCAGGAAAACAGTAACAAAGAGAAAGAAAAATAGAACAAACGATTACAAAAAATTAATTACTATATCAGTACAATGCCAAGTTAGCGTTTTTGGAAATAAAAAGAGATAGAGGTTTGTTGTTTGTGGGGAAAAACAAGGTAAAATTAAGATACTATTTCCTAGTAAAAACCCCACTGCAGGAAAGCACCCACACAAGAAAGGAGGCGTGAAAAACTTGCGAAACCTACTGATAGCAATATTTAAAGATTTACAGGATCAAATTTGAAAACTACATACATTGAAATACACATAAACACAGTTTTGCATGAAAACTAAGAAAAGCACACAAGTGCACATTAAAGATTTACAGGATCATATTAGAAATTAGAGAGTGAGGGAGAGAGGGAGGGAAGGAGGGCGGGAGGGAGAGAGGGAGGGAGAGAGAGTGAGAAAGGGGCAGGGTGGAAATAGGGAGATAGGGGATAGAGAAATGAGAGAGGAAGGGGAAGAGGGAGGGAGGGATTGAGGGAGGGAGAGAGGAAGGGAGAGAGGAAAGGAGAGAGGGAAGGATTGCGGGATGGTGAGAGGGAGGGAGAGAGAGAATGAGAGAGGGGCAGGTTTGGAATAGGGAGATAGGGGATAGAGAAATGAGATAGGGAGGGGGAGAGGGAGGGAGGAAGTGAGGGAGGGAGGGAGAGAGAGAGGAAGGGAGAGAGGTAGGGAGAAAGGTAGGGAGAGAGGTAGTGAGAGAGAGAGTGAGAGAGGGACAGGGTGGGAATAGGGAGATAGGGGATAGAGAAATGAGAGAGGGAGGGGGTGAGAGATTTGAAGAGAGATGGGAAAAATTGTGCGTGAACAGGAAGGAGAGCAGGAAATGAGATAAACAGAAGATACAAACAGTTGTTTTGCAAGTCTGTGTTTCGCAATTAACGTCTAGACCGCGGTTAATGTTGATATTAGCCGTATGGCTATGAATATTGTAGAAATTATACGAGTGGAATTGGCTAATGTTATTTAATAAAAGTCGCGTACGCTAAAAACGATTCTTTCCCAGCAGCCACGTTAATAAAAGAAACTTTTGGAATTTGGTTGTCTATTTTTTATTGTTTCTATTCCATTTCTTTTGATAAAGTAATTTTTTCGATAACTGAAGTAATAATAGCTCCTTCTGTAGAGGTTATTTCCACGTCTTCCATTTTGTGCATCTATGGGTGCATAAACGCTCTATTGTTATCCGAATACGAGAGGAATAGAAGTATTAAAATATAGATATAGAGAGATAGGAGATAGACAAAGTAGTTGATGCAGCACATAGATCGGTATAGACGTAAAGAGAGGGAGATCGAGAAAGTGAAAGAGAAAGTGCGAGAGATGGAGAGAGAGAATTAGAGGAGAGGGAGAGATATGGCGACTGTGGGATGGGGTGAGAAAGATCCTCGAGGAAGACCATAGCAGAGTGAATAGGCCAGTGGGTCGCTTTATCGCCCGCAAAAGCCCATTATTACGGGGCCATAAATGAACCGACAGAATCGCCCTATCCAAAAGCTCCCTTTCCACTGCCCACAAGTTTCCTATCAAAACTTCCGTGCTGCTACTGGAGGATGAGGAGGGAGGGGAAGGGAATGAAGGGTAGGAGTGATGGGGAGCTGTGAATGCGCGTGCGCAACCCGCGTCTACCGCCATTTCTCTCTTGCCGTGATGGGAGCGAGCCGAAGCGAAATAACTACAAAAAAATAAAACAGAGGGAGTATTCGTCTCTTTTTGGTTAGTATTATAAGAGCGTGTGCATTGCAGTTGCGGGGAGTCATGTTTTCATATGATTTTATATTTAAATCATTAGATACACGGAGAGGCCCATGGAGGATATTTTTACAAAATATAATCGAAATTTATGGGGAATAAATTCGATGAGGTGCATTTCTTCTAATGAAATTTATATTTTTAATAGAATTGCGCCGTAGCTGATAACGTTTAACTATATACAATGTAGGATTATTGTTTCAATTTTTTCATACTTATTTCGGCTTCTCTTGCTGCAAGTACGTTCCGACATATTTTCCAATATTGTTGGATTTTTAACGAAACTAAATGATTTGAAATTTAAAAGTACATAAACAATAAAAACATATCGTGAAGATATATAGTTCTAGAAACATTTAATTACAACTAATTTCCGAAACAAATTGAAATCATATTTAAATAGTAACACCTACGACAATATCCGCAACCAATCGTCTTACATTTATGAACTGACTGATTCGAGTCTGAATCTGAATCATTTCAAAGATAACAATTACTAATATAACTCACTAAACGTTTCTTTCACTTGAACTGCTAAAATTCAATTCAATTACATTTACATTGAAAGCTTGATTGCTTTTTAAAAATAATAACGACAAATTGGATAATAGAGGGAACAGATACAGAAATGGAAATTCTAATGTTAAAAAAATAATCTTTATAATCTGTGACAAAAGGAACTTTCTATAGGACAGATTAAAATCACACGCGTTCTAAGGAATATTCAGTTCCATATCGCAGCGATAAATGTGTTTCTCCTTCCATTTCGTAATGATTGGCTCGATACAGTCGCGTCTTGCGGAGAGTTTGGAAGTAACCCCTGCTGATGCAGCTGTCGCATAATTTTTCTCAATCTCTCGACGAGAGAGGGCGGAAGGGATACAGAGACTTCCAGCGTAATTAATTTCTTCCTCCATTAGGAAATTAAATTCCGGTCCGCTTAGAGGGAGATCCTATTCCGGGACCCCAAAGCCCGAACAGAGCACCGTATTATTTACCCTCCACATAATGCATCCATCAATCATTTACCGATCAAACCACCTCCTTATATTGTTCTTCGCGCTACCTAACCTTCTAGCGCATGCGCGGTAGAACACTTTTAAGGACTCAATCTGCGAACTTATCCTTCGCGGCGGGGCGCCTATCAATCCTTTCTTATTCTCTTTCGTCCGCCTCTCGTCCACCGAAAGGGCGTTTTCCCGTGTCAGGTTGTTCTACACCCTGCCTCCCGGAAGACTTTCTCCTCGCCCACTGCCTACTACAAAGCTTTCGCTGAGCACCAGAGACTACAACTATGGAGTCGCCAGTTGTTAGCGAAAGCAGCGCTGCGGTGACTTTTATTTCTTTTGAACACATTTCTTTATTTGCTGGCTCAAGGAATCGTTTTAGATTGCATTTCTCTATAAGTAAAACACACGGGACTCGTTCGGTGTGTGATCTTGTCGTGTAGTTAGTAGCATTCCATTTCCTATTCCATCCTCTTTAACACGTTCGAGAAATCATAAGGTGCTGATTTAAAAGGTATTTAAAAGTTTGAGATATTTTGAAACTAATTAGTTTTGAAATAGCCGCAACTTGCGCGCTGTGTTGGTCTTAGCATGTAACTGCATTTTCGCAACGAGTTCCAATCCACGAAATGAAAATTCGTTAAATCTGCTCCACTCACTGCTCTTGCATTGTAATGAGGTGGCGAGTCTGTTCCAAGGAAGCGACGTAATGCGGCATTACCCTATGCCAAAGCGACGACTATGAGAGACTCAACCCACCCCACTCCCTCTCACTTTCCTCCCCACTTCCCTCCCCCTCTTTCTTCCCACCCCTCCCTTTCTTTCTACCCCTCCCTTTTTTCCACCCTCCCTTTCTTCCCGCTTCCCACCTCACGACCCACCCCTCTTCTCCCCACCTACGATTCCTCTTCCACGGATTAGAAATCCGACCGGGAAAACAATTCCATCATTTTGAAAACTCAACAGCGCACGATGAAAATGGAAAAGGTTTACCGAGTTGTATAATTTATTTGACAGGCTTATTTAAGTTGAATATATGTTCACATATTCCTTATAAATATCATACAGGTTCGATTAATAATAACTCTTTACATCAGTCTATACAAAAGACACACGTTGTAGCAATTTGCTCAGCGTTTTGCCGCATCCCCGATAAGTACCGAATTAAAATAATAATTGCAAGTGCGGTTATTTCTTTAACGAACTAAATTATTTAAATACTCAGATGTCACACCTGATGGTAAATCACAGTTTAACCGATCTCTTTTAAACAATGTTGAAAAAATATTTTATTCACATTTATAACGAGAAAATTTGTGCTTTTGACACAAAATTATATGCCCGAGACGGTACAATTTCGAATGATGCTGGTATTTTCGGAAATTGGTAGAAGGGATGTGTTCAAAAATAATGTTTTTAGAGGGCTGGTTGGAAGGATCACAACCTTAAGAGTTTCAGCGATGTGTTTGGCGGGCGATTCAAGATGGGATTGTTGTCATGCGAAATACAGCATCAGCTGTTACGAAGGCAGGACATGATCAGATTTCATTGTCTTCATTGCCACCTTTAATAAAGTGAATTGGGTAATGCTGATGAGGATATTAAACGATTTAGATGTGGCTGGAAAAGATAGGATATTGATCAGTAGACTATAAACTAATTTAACTGGGGAGGTGAGATTAGTAAAAGCTATTACCAGGAAAATTAACATCAGCTGAGGATTAAGAGAAAAGTGATGCCAAACACTGATCCCATTCAATATACTTATATGGAGAAAGATTAATACAAGAGAGAAGGCACAGGAGATTTCAAGGTTAGAGGAAGGATTATAAAAACAGTAAAATACGTTAAAATAAATTATTTTAGCAAGCATCGAAAGGGAAATTCATAAAATGATAAATAGCCTTGTAATAGTAATAAGTTGAGAATACGGAAAGAGAATAATTTTAAAAATGTACGATCATACAAAAAACAAGAAAATAAAAAAATAATTTAAGTAACAGGTGCAAACCATTAAAAAAATTTCAAACCTTAAATTCCTTGGAAGCCTAATATAAAGAAACGAAAATGCACCGAGAAATGACTAGACAAAAGGCGTCTTTAGCAGAAAAAATGTTCTATTAACGGAAAAGACGGTAGATTTTATATATACAGTATGTCCTCTTTACACGTGAACTCGATTTACGTGGATTCGCTTATAAGCGATCGACAAAATAGGAACATAAATAGATTTACACGAGCGAGATTCGCTTTAACGCGATTTTGCACCTGGAATTTTGTATGGAAAAATAAAATTCGATTTACGCGATTTCTATATAAACGATGGCATTCGGATATTTGTGGTAAAACTACTTACCAAGCCAACGAAGAGAGAGAGAGAGAGAGAGAACGCATCAATCGCGTAAATCGAGGACTACTTATATATATATGTGTACATAAAAAGCTATGAATGTAGTATAGCTATGTACGGGGAAAACACATGGACGCTAACAAAAATGACATCAAATATTTGGAAAGCTTTGAAATTTGGAGAATATCGAAGATAAAATGGACGGATAGGATGAAAAACGATGATGAACGATGTATTGACAAAATGTTCAATGGACGCGAAAAATAAAGTACAATATTCGCAAAAAATGCCGTCAATCTGAAAAAATAGCCTCATGTCGGCTTCCATCAGTAAATGCCAGTTGCAAATTATTTCAATAATTAACTTCATCACTAAGTTTAAAATGATATAGAAAACTAAAATCAACATTAAATTCAGGAAAAATATATAAATGAAATCATAAATAAATCAGCGAGGAAATTTTATTAGGATAGTCACCTTTCTTTATAAATAATAACGCTAAAAGAAACGTCGATCGAGTGATAAAAACCGTCTGCAGACCTGGAAGTTTCTTTTATAGCAAGGGTATGGCACATCCTCGCCCTCTATAGGGATTTATAGACGATTTTACTAAAATATACATACATATATATATATATATATATATATATATATATATATATATATATATACACACTATAGAAGCAAAATGTACGGATGAGATCAGGACTAGAATAGGAAAAGCAAAAGCAGCTTTCAGAAGAGAGAAACACCTACTTACGGGGAATACAAGGGAAGATATCCGCAAAAAGTTCATAAAATGGAGTATAGTATAGCTTTGTACGGGGCAGAAACAGGGACGCTAACAAAAAATGACATCAAATACTTGGAAAACTTTGAAATGTGAACTTGGAGGAGAATGCCCAAGAGAAAATGGACGGATAGGATGAAAAACGGTGAAGTGCTGCGAAGAGTAGGAGAGGAGCGAATGATTAATATACAGACCATTAGAAAGAGGAAGACGAACTGTGTTGGATAATACCTGAGGAGAGAAAGTATGATCAAAGACGTGTTAGAAGGAAAACTAGATGGAAAAAGGGAAAGAGGTAGGAAAAGGTTTCAGCTGATAGACGATTTGAAAGGAAAAGAGAGTTATCAAGATATGAAGAGGAGAGCAGAAACTAGGAGTATATGGAGAACCAGGTTTAACCATGAATAATCACGGTCCTGTCTATGGACAGACTACCTATGACGATGATGATATATACTGGAGTTTTGAGTTCCCGGTGATATTTTTCCCCCTTGAAACGGGAATTAGATTTTCAAATAAACCGGGAATCCCGGGAAGAATGATTTTGCATTTTTAATATTTAATACACCATTTTTCATTTAAACGTGAAATTTATTATTGATTCAACATAAATACCTGTCTTTAACAAATCCGATTGTCATTTGGTACATTATTTGTGAAAAATTATTAACAGATTGAATATTCTGGCGCACTTTCACTTGTTCAACCGATCTTTCCTCAATGTTGACGATGCTAATGTATCCTATATTGCAATTCCCTCAAAGTTAAAATTGAAGGTAGAAAATGTATGAAAGAGGTTTAAAAACAATCTAAATATATTAGAGCCTTCTTCTGTCTCATTGTGTCTCCCTCTGCCACGCAATGAAAATGCAAATAACTCGATACAGGATCGAGATATTTTTAAATTTGGCAGGAATGCTCGATTTATATATTTTAAGGTGATGACGAAATACTGGGAAAAGTCCTGGCTTCGACTCGAAGGAAGACATTTCTATTTCCCATAAAATAACACGTAAACATCGACTTTTAAACGTGCAGGCTTTTATTATTTTTAAATTTAAATTAGAAAGAATTAACATACGATCTTCGATTTAAACCATTATAAAAAGAAAAAATTATAATGGTGATTATTCTGTTCCACTTTTTCCGCCTACAGTTATAAATTCCTCATGAAAAGCGTTTAATTCACATACTTTGGGGAAATCTTGCTATCTTAATGGGATGTTGCCTTTCCAACCAATTACATTATTAAACTTCGAAATCCTATTCTCAGTATATTCCTTATGGGAAAACGTGCTTTGAATGTTTTTAATACGAGAGAGAAAAGGAGGGAGAGGGAAAAGATTTTCATAGCCTACAATGTAAACAACATTCGTTGCGTTATATACGGGAAGGTATACATTTCCATGTAGAACATTAATCATTCGCATATTAACATAGGTGGGAAAACTCCTTAAGCCATAAAAGTTTATAACAACCCGATGCATTTCGCCCACTAAGTGGGCACCTTCAAGGACGTACTTTACACGACAGTTGCCTTTCAGTCACTGGCTTAAGGAGTTTGCCCACCAATGCAAATCGAGCCATAAATTGATCAAGCCACCAACCTTTATTCGCATATTAAAATTACTTAGAATCATGGTAGGAGTTCAAGGTTTGAAACTACGAACTCCTAAAAGAACGAAAGTTTGTTTTCCTGGCATCGATTTTTTAACACGCGTCGAATCGATCAACAGATCAGTTTTTAACGCGAGAATTTGAGGCATTGTTAATAATTTGCATTGTTGCTGGTTTCGTGTAATTGGGTACCATTGATTTGGATAATAGCTTCGCGTCGCTTCTATTCACGAAATTTCATAAAAAACCTTCTCGTTGAATGTCAACGGTCATCTCCCTAATTTATATATAATTCACTTGGTCAGAGTAGGTAATTTGGTAGATTAGGGAAGGAGGGACGGGGGAAGGAAGAAGAATAGGAGGAGGAGGTAGTTCACTTCAGCGCCTAGTTTCAGATTCATGCAACACGCAACCATTACTTTTGGACCTTTTTTTACTAACGAAATTCACGGGCGCGAGAAGAAGCCATTTTGACATTGTATTAGCGTTCCATTAGTATTGAATTAATAACGAGAAACGCAACCTGATCCTTATTCTCAAACTCCTAATAACTCAGTTACTAAATAGCTTCACTGAATAAATATTTAGTATTCATCGGAAATTCTATTGGTACAGCATTCATAAAACCAAAAATATCAAAACTAATTTTAATAGTTTAGCATTTGGGGCTGAAATTCGGAGGAATATCTAAAAATCCAGCTATGAAGCAATTCTGGAAAAGATTTACTCGCACAAAATTAAAACGAACAATTCGTAGGGTTTCATTAAAAATTTTCCCGGGAATCGAGAATAATAAATATCGAGTAAATTCCCATGAACTGGGAACGGGAATTCCCTCTTCCAAAAATATAATGTGTATATATATATATATATATATATATATATATATATATATATATATATGTACATAAATATAGAAGTGTATATATAAGTATATATATATATATATATATATGTATATATATATATATATATATATATATATATATATATATATAAAATTTAAGGAACCTCCCATTCTTCATCCTTTTCTCTATTACCCTCTTCCATCCCAGGGGTTATGTGGAAGATGGGTCTTCCTAATCTCAATCTCACCGAAAATAAAGACCAAATCAATCAATCAATCCTCCTCCCTCCCATCCTCCCTCCCTCCCATCCTCCCTCCCTCTCATCCTCCCTCCCTCCCATCCTCCCTCCCTCTCATCCTCCCTCCCTCCCTCCCATTCTCCCTCCCTCCTGACGTGGTTGGCAAGACAACATCACGTTTAAAAGCCGGTATTTTCCGAAAATATATGATTTAAATGTTTAATATGAGAGATTTATAATGGTAGGCGGAAAATGATTAATAGAATAAGAAACGTCATTAATATTTCCAAAACATAGTTCATATTCGAAGACCGTACGCCAATTCTTTCTAATTTTATTTTTCGAAAGAATAAAAGTCTGCATTTTAAAATTTCGCTTTTAACGTGTTATTTTACGGGAAATAGAAATCGCCTCCCTCCTTCTGGAGTCGAACCCGGCTCTTTTTTCGATTTTTCGTCATTTAATTTTTACATCTGAATCAAACGTTCCTGCGAAATTTCTACCTTCCACCTAATCTGGAAGTTTGATAAAAACGCGTTAAAACGTGGCATTGATGACGTCAGCGTTGAAGCAATCAAACAGACACTTGACTTTAATATAAGGTAATATTAGGGCTGTCCTCAAAATGGCAACTTTTGAAAATGTTTTGTCCTCTGACCTCTGTCCTGTCATTCTACGCCACCTACCGACTTAGAAGCTCCCCCAAAATTTCAGAACGATCGGATGATAACACAACACCGTTAAATTTTGAACATGGGTGGGTCCAATTTGAACCACACCCTGAATGGTCCACAGGTGGTCTACCAGGGTCATTCTAAGATGACATCGCTTTTCATACTTGTTAGCGTCTGGGAGGCGACGAAATGTGGTGAAATCAGCGCTATTCAAAAAGTTCAAATTTTGTTCATATTTGAAAATTATTTACTCTCGTGTATTTTTATCGAATTTTTATCGTTCTTTTTCGGCGTCCTACACTCTTATATATTAAGGTACTAGTCAAGGGAACAGTCTGAGTATGAGAGTCGACTCAGAGCGACGATGTTTATCGGTTGCGCCGTTTTGCTCGCGAGTGTGCGTATAAATATATATATAAATAAATAAACATCATTATATATAGACATTTCTTATACATCTACATCTACAGTTTACCCTGCAAGCAACCGCAAGGGTGTGTGGCAGGGGGTGTATTAACACCAAAGGGGAAAACTGCAAAATTAGGCCTTGGTTTACGCCCCTACGCGAGGTTACTTTTGATCGCAAGTTTTATTCTGCTCAGCTATCGTTCTAGGGAAAAATGAGCCTTTGTATCTCTCTGTCCTATAGGCTATCTCTCTTATTTTACGAGGATGGTCCATTCTACAGATATAGGAGGGAGTTCTTATTATTTCTTCGACGTCGCTGGAGAAAGTACTCGTTCTAAATCTTTCAAAAAGTTTTAACCTAGCACGTGATCGGCGCTCAGCTAGTGATTCCCATCCTAAGTCCTGTATCAAGCCTGTAACGCTTTTATTTCTATCATAACAATTTTTGACGAATCTAGCAGCTTTTCGCTGCACTTTCTCTAACTCGGCGATTAATCCTTTCTCGTACGGATCCCATATGCTCGACGCATACTCTAGCAGCGGTCTAACTAAAGAAAAGTAACGTCTCTTTGACTTTTTCTTCGCTTTTACCTACTATCCGTTTTATGAATCCTAGTTTCTGCTTAGCTCTCCCGGATATATTTCGTATGTGTGTGTCCCACGAGAGGTTACTTGTTAAAATGACACCTAAGTATTTGACGGATTCGGCTAATTTTAGATGTACGCCTTCTATACTGTAATTCATCGCCTCAATTTCTTTGTTTCTCCAGAATCTCATGACGGAACACTTACCTAAGTTCAGCTCTAATTGCCACTCTTTACACCACTCGAGAATTGCGTGTAGGTCGTTAGAAAGTAATGCTTGATCAGCAGGACTGTTAATCTCTCTGTAAACTACCGAATCATCCGCGAATAACTTGATTTTACTTGTAATAACATTATCTAAGTCATTTATGTATATAAGGAATAATATGGGACCGATGACACTTCCTTGTGGAACGCCGGAGGACACGCTGACCGAATCTGATTTAAATCCATCTATGACTACCATTTGTTCCCGATCATTGAGAAAGTCCCTGATCCACTCGATTATCTTTCGATTTATTCCACAGGCTTGTAATTTTTTCAATAACTTAATATGAGGGACTTTTTCGAATGCCTTCTTGAATTCAAGAAAAACCGCGTCTAGCTGGGTCTTTCGATCACCGGATCGTAGTATATCATGTGCAAACAGAGCGAGCTGAATTTCACAAGATCTTGCCTTCCTAAAACCGTGCTGATATTTACTGAGCAAGTCCTGGCTATCTAAGAAGTCCATCACAGAACTAACGATGATGTGCTCTAGAATCTTGCAAGATATTGAGGTTAGCGAAATCGGCCTGTAGTTTTCTCGGTCGTCTTTTTCCCCCCTTAATGTAGCGGAGTTATAAACGCTAATTTCCATTCCTTAGGTATAACACCATGACTAATTGACTTACTGAAAACTGTTTCGAGATAAGGTGCTATTTCTAACTCTAATTCCTTTAATACTCTAGCTGGTGTCTCTTCCGGTCCCGGGGATTTATTTGCATTGATGATTCTGAGCTGTTCTGCTATACCTTTCGCTGATATAAGTATATCGTTCATCTTCTCTTCGCTTGGTTCGGGTGGATCGTCCTTCCTTTTCTCCTCTTCGGTCGTAAATACGCTTTGAAAAAATGAGTTTAACAAGTTTCCTTTATCAATGCTATCGTAAACTACCTCTCCTTTGGCGTTTCTTAATGGTTCTACAGTTGGGCGTCGATCTTGAACTTCTCTAACATAAGACCAAAAGATTTTGGGATTTTCGTTTAGATGTTCACAGAGAATCTTTTTTTTTTAGTTCATTAATGCCTTGCGCATAATCTTTTTAGTCCAAGTCCGACAATTTCTGTACCTGTTTGAAATCGTATTTATTTCCTCCTGTGACATATTATTTTGGCGCATTTAAGTTTTGAGTGAAGCTTTCTTTGTCGCCTGAGAGCACATCTAACCTGCCGATTATACCACCTAGGTTCTCCATTATCGGTAATATATTTACTTGGTATGTACGTATTTATACCTGTTCTAACTACTGATAAGAAAGCTTTCCAAGTTTCCTCAACGTTCTTCGTGCTTGCTAATTTTCTGAAAGTTGCGTAATCTTTAATAAGTTTCTCTTTAAAGTCCGCAAAGTTAGCATTTTTAAATGTGTACACTTTTCGCTTTTCGCCCGAACCACCTTCGTCACCTGTGGCACTGTTCCGCCTGGAATACACCAGGAGAACACCCGCTCATCTCCCTCCCGGCGGGCCCTTTCCCTCAACGGTGCCACTAAACGCCGGACGTTCGAGCTACCTATCACTAAGATTCCCCCCCTCCCAACCCGACCTCCCCTAGGTGCGGCATCCCTCGAATCGGGGGGAGCGGATGCGGCTACAGAATTCGTCGTACCATCCTCCGATAGCGCTTCGAATCTGTTTTTGACGGGGATAGAGTCAGCTTCCACCTTCCCGTCTCCCCGCCATGGCCGCCCTACTCTCCCGCGACCTTTGGTAGCCACCTTCCACCCGTCGGGCTCGGAAGATGAAGCCACCCTTTCCGGGTTAGTGTCGGCTACGGCTCTCTCTTCGACGACCCAGCCAGCCTTCGCTCTCGAGCTAGCTCGAGGTACCACTCTGGTACGGCAAGGCGACTCGGAGGTCCCCGCATCTTCACCCCCTTTCGGAGCAGCATCCAACTCCCTAACCTTAGAGAGGAGCTCCGCCACAATCCTCTCCAGTTCTGTGATGCGTGCTTGGAGCAGCTCACATTCAACAGAGCTTTTGAAAAGAGCAACAGAAGACCTATGGGAAGCCATACCTAACTAAGTTAATTGAATTTACTTAATGTGCGTACTTGAGGACTAAAAAGGAAATAGAAGCGCTAGGATTGGAAGTTACTCTTTATATATATTTAAAAAAAAGTTACTCTTTATATATAAAAAAAGCAAATCGGGTCGTTCTATGGTGCGAAAGTGGAATAGGTTACTTGGTCTGAGGCAAGATAAACGTTGACTTTTAGTAAACAGAGGAGGAGGAGGAGGAGATAACATAAAACATATAGGAGGATACTAATGTTTAGGCACTTCCAGATGAGCTAGAGATTTTTCTTAGGTAGGATTTAGCGGAAAACCGACTAGAAAAAACGAAAATCTTGAAAAAGTGCAACATTGCGGCCGCTAAAAATTCGCAATTGTTTCAACAAAATTTCAAGGTTTATGTATTTTCCTATGTGCTACGGAACTGAAATTTTTTTAGATGTAGGATTTGTAAAAAAAACGAACTAAGGATTATAGAAATTTTGATATTTTGATTTGTTTGGAAGTTAAAAATTCTTAAAAATTAAACAAATAGGTAGATGCTTAGACACTACGCCGCAAGTTAGGGAGCTGAAATTTTAAAATTATTTATAAGTTATTTTATGTAAACGAATAAACATTTCAATTTATCCATAAAATTTTTATTGTGGCCGTTATAAATTATTTAAATTAAAAAAATTAGATAAATGTTATTTCACTTTTAATTGTACCATAAATTTAAAATTTGGCAGAAATGTGTAGCATTATTAACTCAAGGTGGTAAAAGTATTATATTTCGAAAATTTCAAAAATTATAAATTGTTTTACTCCATTATTGTTCCATAATGAAAAAACAAAAACCCGTCCAGAGGAGAAATCTTTAGAATTAAGGAAATATTCCTCATGATGAAATATCTCTCTGAAAATTAATGTTTTTTTAAAGATACGATTAAATGCTTGCACTATGCAAGCACCTTCTACTAGTATATATATAATCACAGGTAGTCTGTCAGTAGACATGTCCGTATTTATTCATGGTTAAACCTGGTTCTCTATTTAATCCTATTTTCTGCTCTCCTCTTCATATCTTGATAACTCTCTCTTCCTTTCAAATCGTCTATCAGCTGAAACCTTTTCCTACCTCTTTCCCTTTTTCCATCTAGTTTTCCTTCTAACACGTCTTTGATCATACTTTCTCTCCTCAGGTATTATCCAACACAGTTCGCCTTCCACTTTCTAATAGAATGTATTTTAATCATTCACTCCTCTCCTACTCTTCGCAGCACTTCACCGTTTTTCATCCTATCCGTCCATTTTCTCTTGGGCATTCTCCTCCAAGTTCGCATTTCAAAGTTTTCCAAGTATTTGATGTCATTTTTTGTTAGCGTCCCTGTTTCTGCCCCGTACAAGGCTATACTATACTCCATTTTATGAACTTTTTGCGAATATCTTCCCTTATATTCCCCGTAAGTAGGTGTTTCTCTCTTCTGAAAGCTGCTTTTGCTTTTCCTATTCTAGTCCTGATCTCATCCGTACATTTTGCTTCTATAGTGTGTGTATATATATATATATATATATATATATATATATATATATATATATATATGTATGTATATTTTAGTAAAATCGTCTATAAATCCCTATAGAGGGCGAGGATGTGCCATACCCTTGCTATAAAAGAAACTTCCAGGTCTGCAGACGGTTTTTATCACTCGATCGACGTTTCTTTTAGCGTTATTATTTATAAAGAAAGGTGACTATCCTAATAAAATTTCCTCGATGATTTATTTATGATTTCATTTATATATTTTCCTGAATTTAATATTGATTTTAGTTTTCTATATCCTTTTAACTTAGTGATGAAGTTAATTATTGAAATAATTTGCAACTGGCTTTTACTGATGGAAGCTGACATGAGGCTATTTTTTCAGATTAACGGCATATTTTGCGA
Source organism: Tanypteryx hageni (assembly GCA_028673005.1). Lineage (NCBI taxonomy): Eukaryota > Metazoa > Arthropoda > Insecta > Odonata > Petaluridae > Tanypteryx > Tanypteryx hageni. The sequence continues at coordinate 199,431,209 of CM054114.1, read as the reverse complement.
ATATTGTACTTTATTTTTCGCGTCCATTGAACATTTTGTCAATGACATAATGATCCCATTTTACTTAAATTTCGTTAAGCGCGATATTTCCAGAAACGCGACTTTAGGTGAAGCAAGACTATATATATAAAATTCATAAAATGATATGAATGGATGATCGCTTTGTACGGAGCAGAAATATGTTCAGTCAAAAAATTATATAAAATTCTTAGAAAGCATCGAAATGAGGGTATTGAAAAGTATACTGGAAGTATAATGGCCGGATTTGATGATAAATTATGAATAACAAAGAGGAATATGGAAAAAGCGAATGGATAAATACAGAGGAAGAGAAAGAGGAATGTGAAATGGATTGAACATTAGCTTAGGAAAGAGAGAGGACGATTAATGACAATAAAAGTATATCTGGAAGGGAACAAGGATGGTCAAGGTAACACCGTAGATGACTTGAAGAGTAAAGTATGTTAAGAAGAAATTAAGAAGATTGCAGAATACAGAATTACGTGATGGACCAGTCCAGAAACTGGCTGCCCATGTTGCGTGGCGTCTGTTGGACGCCATGTAATATTATTTTCTTTGCACGCAGCAGATTTGGATATTTAGGAACTTCTCCTTTTGCGTATCTTATATTTCAAGCAAATCTGCCCATCATTTAAACTTTTTTGGGTATCGTCACCTCACCGGGTTATATAGTACTATTTTTCTATTTTATGAGTCTGATAGACGCCACGCGACATCTTACGTTCGATTGGGTTACATCATTATTTATGCGCTGTCCATTGCAATCTTTTAAATGCGTTATATTTTATTATATTTATAACAAATATATATAGTATATTTGTTAATTTATTTACTTACTATATTTTGTTCTTTGTATTAGAGCTTTCAATGGGGTACTTTATATGGTTGGTTTCATTAGAAACAGCAAACTGAATACAAGTGATTTGTGGAATACTGATAGTACCGGGATTGAATTTTTTCGTCTGGTAATGTCTCAGAAACGCTTTGATTTCCATTTACAAAATACTCGTTTTGATGACAAAGTAACCAGAAATGAAAGAAAATTTTTATATGAACTTGCATCTGTGAGGTAAGATTTTGGTATATTTGTTCAGAACTGCCGTGAAAGTTATTCCTTGGGGGAATATGTAACTATAGATGAAATGCTGGCAAAATTCAGGGGAAGGTGCAGTTTTAGGCATTACATCCCCACCACACCCGGAAAATATGGAATAAAGATATTTTTACTGGCAGACGCTAAAAGATTTTACCCAGCAAATTTAGAAATATACGCAGGAAAACAGCCAGATGGTCCATTTCAGGTTAGCAACAGTCCTTATGATGTTGTCAAAAGATTGATCATGCCAATTAGTGGTAGTGGACGTAATATTACCGCAGATAATTGGTTCACTAGTTGCGAACTACTTACAGACATTCTAAAAAGTGATAGGCTTACATATGTAGGTACAATAAGGAACAATAAAAGGCAGCTTCCGCCCTCTTTTGCATCAGCACAAGATCGGGAACCATTTACATCTCGTTTTGGTTTTCAAAAGCATTACACTTTAATGTCTTGCATACCCAAAGCAAGGAAAATGTCCTCCTACTTTCGTCAATGCATCATGATTCTGCTATCGACGAAACAACAGGTACGGCCAAACAGTGACATTCTATAATGCTACGAAATCTGGAGTTGATGTCGTAGATAAATTATGCGCAACATACTCTGTTTCAAGAAACACCAATCGGTGGCCTATGACTATATTTTATGCAATGCTAAATGTAGGAGCAATAAATTCTCAGGATATTTACCTAGAAAACAGAAATACTGATTCCCAAAAATTTCGGAAGAGAAGATATTTCATTAAAACCCTTGCAAAAGAGTTAGTAGCAGAACACCTACAAAAAAGGTCTCAAATTACTTGTTTACCAATACAATTAAACAAAAGAACAGTAGAACATAGTACTCAGGTTGCAATTGAAAAGGAACACCCCGAGTCAAGTGCTGGCACCTCTAAACGATTACACAAGGAGACAGAGGAAAATGAAACACAGAGTAAAACTACTGCTCGAAAAAGGTGTTACATTTGTGAGTGAAAATAGAATCGCATGACAAAATATAAATTTACAAACTCTAACAATTATATTTGCTTATAGCATTCTAAAAACATTTGAGTTAATTGTACAAATAAAACTAGTTAAACATTGTTTACGATGCGAGAAAATTTAAATGTATGTCAGAGGAACGTGCGCTCAAATCTATTAACAATATATGTTAATATACATTAAAATTATAGATATTTTTGTACCGATTACATTAATTGTATCTTTGTAGTGAATAAATATTATCAATTTGAAGCATTCTCTGTAAGTCTGTACACGTCCTGAAGTAATAATTAAATGGAGTCTGATAGACGCCACGCGACTAAATGTTTTAAAAAGTGGCGCGACTAACGGAGGGATATATATATACATACATATATATATATATATATATATATATATATATATATATATATATATTTCACATACAGCACAAAGGCCAATTTAAAGTGAAATCTGTAACCATAAATCCGTAAGTACATCACTCAACAGACAAACAAAATGAAACAAATTAATAACAAAAAAAGGAAAATAAAATAAATCGAAGGAGAGAAGACAGAGAGGAGATAAAGGTTTTTAAAGGTTGATTGAATATATCAGAATTCGAAAGTAATGAGTTAAGCAAAACAAGGATGTGGAATAAAAGTGAGCGTTTGATTACTGACAGCCTAGGTATACTGAGATTAAGGAGACAGGAAAGTCGAATAGATCTGCTTGGTACGCGTAAGTTAAACAGGGAGAGAAGTGCAGGTCAGTCAATGTTTGCATTCAGTACATTGCAATGTACTGAATGCATTGTAAAGTAATGAAAGGTCACTTTTGTATAAGAACAGTAAGAGACTCGAGGGAAAGTGAAGACAGAACATCGTTCATGGAGGCGTTTCGGAGAGAAGGAATTCGGACTCTTGACAATTTAACGAAAGAAATTAAGCACCCAATCAAGAGAAGAATGATTCGACGTGGCTGAAATTGCCCATATGGGAGAAGATAGAGATCTCCCATTTCAGATTTTGTTTTTATATTTTAAAACTCATTTGGGTTAGTACATAAATTAGGTAAGAATTTAGGATGGCTCTTCCTTGTGCGCCGCTGGTTGCGAGGATATGAGGGTTCGAATCAAAGAGCTGGAGAGGGTGATGGCGAACCTCATTCAGAGGGTGGAAAGGTCCGAGGCAGCCTTGGTTCGTGTGGGGGGTGCGGGGCCATCCCTGAAAACTCGCCGGCCAAAATTGGCGGCTCGGGTACGCCTGGGTGCGGTATCTGGTAGAGCGATCGAGGTTGCCCCTGACTCCTTACCGCAGGCTGAGGGTCCTCGGGGTGGGAAATCCGATAAGTGGAGAGTGGTGTCCACTCGGGGAGATAATAGGGTGGTGCTGCGGGGGCAGGGAGTTGAGAATGCTTCGGCGGACCCTCTCCCTGTTAGTAACACGTATGAGGTGATGTCTGAGGACGACTCCACGGCTATAGTGTCCGTACCCACTCCAGTCTCATCTTTGGAGGCCGGGCCCAAAGGGAGTCGAGTTGGGAAGGGGGGCTTGTTAGTGTTAGATAGGTGTAACATTCGGCGTGTGATGGCACCCCTGTTATCCAGTGCCCGCCGGGAGGGAGTTGAAGACTACTGCGTCATTCGTCACTCTCGCTTCCGCTGGCGCGAGGAGTGGATGCCACTATCCAGCTCTTGAGGCTCCTAAGTGGCAGCACCAATATTATTTGCGGCCCCAGGTTTTGGGGCTATGAGCGGGTATTCTCCAGATGTATATCAGGAGGCACGGTGCCGCAAGTGACCAACACGGTGAGAGAAGCGGTAGTGGCGATTCGTAGCTCTTGGCTGCGGGTGGTGGTCAATGTTGGGGCTAACGACGGCTCAAAGCACGGGTCCGAGGAGATTTTAAGTTCTTTTAAAGATTTGGCCTCCGAGGTTGTTCGTGTGCGAGAGGAGTTCGGTTCCGATGTGCGGCTTTCGTCTACAGTGTAGTCCCTGGGATTGACCACGGTTCTGAGGTTTGGAGTAGGGCTTAAGGTCTGAAGCGAAGGCTGTGGAATTTCTGTCGGGACTTGGGAGTGGACTTCGTCGTCCTACGGCTGAATATCGAATCGTGCAGGGCACCACTGGATCACTCTGGTGTTCACTACACACGCAAATCGGCACAGAGAGTAGCGTGTACGATTCTTGAGCACAGCAGGCATTTTTAGGATAGAGATTAGGGCAGGATGTAGGTCAGTTTGGTTAAGGGGATATTCGGATGCGTTCGTAGAAAATAAAAATCACGATAGATTATCTAATGATTCAATATACTCCGAGAGTGAGGTAAATGCAAGTAATACGAGAGATAAGGAGGACATTCATGGTAGCATGCAGCACAATTTTCGCGATAGGTCATTGATAGAATGTTCCGTAAAGGGGGCGACGGGTCGCAATTCCAATTTTGATGTGATGCCAAACAATCGTGGGAGTGATTTTGATGGGAGCGCATGTAGATTTAGAGTGGGAGAGAAAGTCAAGGTTCAGATTAATATGCGAGGTGATATCGAGAAATTAAACGTCACCATACTGAGCTGTAGCAGCATCCGTAGGAAAATTGCTGAGTTCGCGCATATTATTCGCAGTCTGCACGCGACGTCGTGATAGGCACAGAAAGTTGGTTAGTGGATGAGATTTAGAGTCAGGAGCTATTTCCTTGACTATCTTGTCTGAAGAAAAGATCGCGCTAATAGATCGGGCGGGGGTGTTTTCATAGAGGTTAGCGATAAGTACGAAAGCAGTGAGATTCCAAAAAGTGACGAGAATATCGAGAGTGTTTGGTGCCGCATATATAAAGAAGGCTCCAAAAAAGTGTTGTTATGCTCGTTTTACAGGCCCCCTATCGCTGGTGTAGATTGTATTTTAAATCGCGAGAAGCAGCTATCAAAGCTTAGACTGATAAATCAAGACGGAATCATTACAATCGGTGGCGACTTGAGATTAATTAAGAAAACCAGTTTCAAATCTAGAGATATAGAACGCGAATCCCGCTAGGCATTAATCGAAACATTCTTCGAGCACTCCCTTCTTCAATTAGTCAGAAAGCCAACGTGACCGGAAAACCTATTAGATATATTAGCAACCAACGTCCCAGTAAGAATAAACGAAGTCACCATTGAAGATGGAATTTGTGATCATCTGGCCGTATATGCAGGGGGTAAGTTGAAAATCGATAGGCACCCTAAGCCTCAAAGAAAGTTTTATATATTTGCTATGGTATACTTTTCAAGCTTCAGGCCGCACCTGCGGGAAATACTACCTGGCCTCCGTGATATGACCGAACGATCAGGTGCTAAGTCGCCATGGACATTATTCAAGGATATAATGCTAGAGGGCATCGATAAGTACATTCCAATTAAATTAAAGGTCGAAAATAAAGAGCCAGTCAGGAGCGCGCTAAGACGTCAGCGAATAAGCCTCGCGAAAATAAGAAATATGCCGTCTACAACATCCGACGAGTATATAGCTGTTTAAGTTCAGACACATAAGGAATCCGGCGCTAATGCGAGAAATACTATGCGCGAGGATTTTAATTACTTAAGGAATAGGGTATTAAATAATTATTTGAATGAGGACCCTAAAGCGTTTTGGTCCTATGTGAGAAAAGTCCAAGGTAGAGGCCCTACCATACCTTCCCTGCCTATTGACTCGGGTGCCGTTATTCATGATAGCGCAGAGAAAGCCAAGCTGTTTAATGGTCATTTTGTAAAGACATTTACAGCCGCCAAAGACCAATGCGTACATTTTGCACACGCTATAAAGAGCGAACTGATGGACGATATAGTATTTTATGAGGTGGGAATAGCAAATCAATTACGTTCCGTAGGACATAACAAAGCCACTGACACCGAAAAAATTCCTGCTCGCGTTTTAAAAGAATTAGCTAAAGAAATAGTACCTTTTCTTTGGATAATATTCGAAAAATCCATTTCCTGCGGAGAGGTCCCTAACGACTGGAAGTTAGCGCACATTACCCCAGTTCATAAGGGCGGCGACAAGGAGAACCCAGAAAATTACAGGCCGATTTCCTTAATTTCGATATCGTGCAAGATTCTCCAGCATATACTCGTTAGTAACATAATGCGATTTCTTGATAGTAATTCGTTGTTAGATGATTGTCAACCCGGCTTTAGGAAAGGTAGGTTTTCAGCTCGGTCTTTTTGTGAATTGCATACTGAGAAGCGGTGAAAATAAGAGGCAGGTCGATACCATCTTCTTAGATTTTAGAAAAGCCTTTGATAAGGTAGACCATAGGAATTTAATAATGAAATTAGAGACTTTAGGCGTTAATTCCAAAAGTATTAGTTGGATCCGTGAATGTTTAAATCATAGGAAGCAGAAGGTTGTTTTAGATTGGAAGTCTTCAAACTTAGTGGAGGTTGTCTCTGGCGTTCCGCAGGGTAGTGTAATTAGTCCGTTATTATTTCTTATTTATATTAACGAAGTCATCTCAGTAGTCTGAAGTAAAATAAGGATTTTCGCGGACGACACCGTCATTTATTGAGAAATAAAAAATCAAGAAGATCGCCAGTATCACTAAAATTTTCTAGAAGCTATATCTGCATGGTGTAAGGAATGGCAGTTAGAGATTAACCAAACGAAATGCTGCTGATCTCTCCTGGGACTCCTACATTCGTCGATTGATATATAGGAAGAATAGTTCAAAATAACTCCGAAAAAGTGAAAGAATTATGTTATTTATCATTTTTCTGCCGCAGGTCAAATATGCGTCAGTAATGTGGGAACCCTACGAAAATGGACTCACTAACGAGATAGAAATAGTTTAGGGCAGAGCAGCTAGATTTGTAAAGAGAAATTAAAATAGTAAATAAAGCGTAACATCATTAATAGAAAATCTGCAATGTGCATCATTCGAGGAACGTATGCTGCAGGCTAGAGTTAAACTACTGGTAAAATGTATGTCGGAGGGACTGGCGAATGAGGTAGTAGGACTTATCAGAAGTCCGACGTATCTCGGAAGGCAGGACAGCGAGAATAAGATTTGCGAGATCGACTGTAGTACGATGCGATATAGAGGATCGTTTTTCCCTAAGACGATGGGAGAAGATAATAGGAAAAGATAATGTAGGAAAACTAGGAACCTTTGGAGTACTGCACCCCCTGCCGTCCACCAAAAAGTGGACTTGCAGGGTATCATGTAGATGTTGATGTTGATTTATCGGTGGATTTTTGTTTTTTAGTATTCAATTAACTAAGGTTCAGTTCCACACTCAACAATGTCAGATATTCTTCTAAGTATTTCTTAATTTTTCATTCTATCTGCCCATTTTATCTTCAGCCGTCGTATTACTGACGATGAGACCTGGATCATTATGTTGGTAAACCAAGACGATACCACTACATCACAATGTACTTGTATTTTATGATATGAAATTAAGAATAATTTTATAAAGCTCTGAATTGCTACCATATAAGAAATGTTAACTTTAAACTATTGAGAAACATGATTTTTTTAATTTGAAAGACAAAAACAAAAAGTTAAAGAGTTTATAATCAAGTTTTATACATATTTTTTTCCAATAGACTACAATGGCTTAACCTGGTGATTCCCGCATGATCCATTCGAATATTTTAAATGTTTTTCCCGATACTTTTCTATGATAGAAATTACTTTGAAGTATGGATGGCGTTAAAGCAAATGGAGAAGGCTGCCAAAGCTATGCCCCTAAATAGAATTGCAAAGTCCGATTTGTGGAACTCGACGACAGTCATATTTTTCGCAATCATAGGTTTTTCCAATCATTATTATCTTTACAGTGTCACATATTTTAATAGGAAAGGAAACACTTGAAGTATCTCTATACACCTTCATTCTTCTTCTCTGATACGGCATTATTCCGCGGAAGCACAATGGCTCGAACACCTACGCATCAATATTCCATTTCGCTAAGAGATACCCTAACAGCCATAAACTCAGTCTTAGGGAAGAAAGAGTCAAGCGACGCAGGGCATGAAATATTTTATATCCGAGAAGAACGTTTGCCTACCTTCCTCCGTACACATTCTCGCACCTCCACCGAAGTTCTGAAGGGTCGGATGAAAGCCTTCCCGGATAAGATTTAATATTCTCACCTTAAAACTTTCGGTCACTTCCCTTCCTGGTAGATAACTGAAAGACCCGCTGTTTCTGAATGTTGGCTAAACTTTCGAAAATTGAACCATTATTGAGACACCACTTCTTCACCATCAGAATAATATTGAAAAGATTTTGTCGAGAAATAACTTTAAAAGTATTCCAACTTATAATATAATCTTTGTAATGTTTTAAGACGCAAAGCGCTAAATATTCTCTAGGTCATCGCAATTGTTATGCTTAAAAAACAAGCTGGTGTCCAATGACTTAAACAACGCTGTTTGTAAATCCCAATTATAACAAAAAATAACCAATTAATGAAAAATTATCTTGAGACCATTACCCAATTTCATTGGCATTTAATTGGATCTCCAAAATACGACTTTTTATCATCTCTCGTATATATTTCTAAAAAGAAAAGGCAGACGCAGTCAGCGACGTTGGGATTCTAAGTATTATTCGATTCGTTACTATTTAAGAACTTACCTCAAGATTCCCGCGTCTCCCGTGCTTTGTAACGTAAAAATGTTAGTGTAATTCTACTCGAAAGGAAGTTCATCTTTTATTTAAATGATGACCATTACTGATGTTCACTTCCGGTCTATACGCGTATGCATTAAATGTGATATAGAAAAAAGAAATTTAACCCATGAATTCTAGAAATTGCTATACTTTCAAGTTACACATGGGTTATTAAAGAAATTACATTTTCCAGAATATTATTAGAAAATTTTAATCATAAGAAGAATGTTAAACTATTTGAATTTTATTTCAGAATAACTTTTAAATATATTTTCAAGGAACCATTATATTTTGTCTATCTTAGTGGATTCCTATTTTCGTATACATGTTTATGAATTAATATTTCACTCTATTTAAGATTCCCAGAATATGCCATGGTTCAATGGTGTAATAGATTATAGTGTAATAGTGAGAAAGTGGAATAAAAGATATATTTATATATCCTATCGAATAATGATTTTTTGCATAGATTGCGCGGATATTTCAATTGAAATTTGGTCTGGTATCGGTTGCTAGCGAAATTTCTATTTAAAGCAAAATCGAAACTTAGTATTTAATAAATATATAACTCACAGGAGTAAATTTTTAAAAATTTGGTTACACTTTTGCGTGGGCTCCATCGAAACCGATTTAACTCCCCAACAACTCAGGTGAACTCGTTGGGTGGCCATAAATTTATCGTTAGTGTTCTCCAGCGTGGAACAAAATTTTCGCAGTGGATTTTCCCCTCCCAGTCAGCCGAGTGCAATAATTCCTATAAAGGCAAACCGCAGCGCACGGAGCGCGAAAATTACTTAACATTTAAATTCTACTGAAAGTAAAACAACGTGATACAATTAGCGCACGATGTAATTGGCTTAAATTTGCAATAAATGAGTCCTGTACAGTACTCCATGGTAGGCCATTTCAAAACAGCATTCGCGTTTTATTTCCATTATGGAATCCGAGTGTTTCGTTTAGGTGGATACGACGCTGAAGCATAATGATTTGTCGAGAAGAACTTTTGATCGTAAACCGGTTGCAAGTAATTGATTCCACTTAATAAATTGCAAAAAGATTAATTATGGAGTTGATTCACGTCGTAATTGTGTGGACAGAAGACAATATTACGGTAATTTAGAGCCGCATGAAATGGATTGAAAAGATAATATTCCAGTTAATTTAAATACAAATTTAATATCAGATATGAAATACGCGTGTATGCTTCAAAGAACACACCTATTATATATATATATATATATATATATATATATATATATATATATATATATATATAAAACAACCTACGGAAAAGGAAAGGTAAAATAGATATATGGATGTCAACAAGGTGTTGGGATGAGGAAACCCAGTGAGCACTCACCAATCAGACGACTTCAGGTTGGCGAGGCCCCGGGGATGTCGAAGCGACACACGTAAAATAACACAAAAACACAGAAACATCACAAACGTAAAGCTTTCGGAACTACTCCTTCTTCAGCTACAGAGAGAGAACTGATGGCGGTGACACTGGGTGGAGGCATGGGGGTGGAAGGGTAGTGCGGAAAGGTCGAGGATTGGAGGAAACGGAGGGGGTTGGGGATGGGTAGGGTGTTGGAAGAAGACAGAAAGGGTGTGAAAAGCTATCGAAGGTTGAGGCCTGGGGGAGTGAAGGAGTTTAGGAGATGGATATGCGAAAGCTCCCACTGACGGAGTTGGGGAGCCGAAGCATTGTCGGGGAGAGCGCGAATGACTCTCACTGTGAAGCAGTTGTTGAACTTTAAATTATGTTATATATATACTAGTTATATATATATATACTAGCTGAGAGTAATTGGCGATGCCCGGGTTACGCCAGAGGTCTTCGGCGAATAAAATTGTGTCATATGGTAAAACTCATTTAAACTTTTGCGCATTTTTTCATGCTCATAATAACAATACTCTCTCCAATACTACACATTACACAATCCTAAATCCTATCACATGTAGACAGACCGACTGACACACAGACATCATCGCGAAAATAGTCAAAACATGTTCACGGGACCTCAAAACGTATTTCCGTTGAAATCTCGAATTCGAATTTTTTCATGAAAACAATACTTTCTCTTTACTACGTATATGGAGAAAGTAAAAACTAATTCTGAGATATCTCTGATATCTATGAATTGGGCCGGGAAGGTCCGTGGAGGTCCGGAGGGAACGGGAGCATATGTTGCGAGTAATAGGATTTCGAGTTCAACAATGCAATAGGTTGGCAAGGCGACTTCTTAAAAACGCTAAATTTTGTCAAAATATGATATTAAAATGTTAAATTCGAGAGATTTCGATTCGAAGGCGATAAAGGAGAATAATAATAAGAAACTATTGCCATTTTTCTTTAATGCAGCCCTAGTCAGGAGATCGATGGTCAAATATGTTAATTTTAATAATAAAAAAAAATTAGCTTGCAGTTCGAAAAATCGATTTCTCCGTGTCATCTTATGTGGAGTGGAAATCAATCTCAGGAATCGAAATGGCTTTAATTTTATGAATCGAACATTCCCACCAAATATCATTCCTCTAACTTACCGGCAAGTTTGTTAAAAATAGCATTACAATTCCGCTTTCCCACCCACCGACGACCAAGTCATTTTTTCTTTCTCTATATATACGTAGTATATATAGTATAAAGTATTGTTTTCATGAAAAAAATCGACTTCGAGATTTCAACGGAAATGAACGTTTTGTGGTCCCCTCAACACGTTTTGACAAATTTATCGATGATGTGTGTGCGTGCGTGCGTATATATGATAGCGTTTTTGTGGGTGCTCTAACTCTAAAAGTATTAATCAGGTCAACGCGAAATTTTATATATATAACATTTTTATAAAAGTCAGAAGAAATGATTAGTTTTTGGTAAAAATTGGTCAACCGGAAGTGGATGTTTACTCTTGTCACTTATCCGTTATTTTGAAATATAACAAAACATATGCTATTTGATTAGTTCTGCGAAGTTCTTTAAAGACTTTTTAGTTATAAGTTATATTGTAATAAATAAAAAGAAAAGATCATTATTTGTCACCTGTAAAGTGGCACTCCCGATAAGGTCACTATTTATATAATTTTCTTAGTATCTTTGCACCTTTGTCCTAAATACCAAATTTCATCAACATCCGCTCAATATTTTATGAGATGAAACATGCGGACAGATTGACGGACACGGTCTGACCATAAGGCGTTCTTTTTTGACTCATTGTAAACAACGTCTAAAAACGATTTCGACTCGAAAGCAGACGCTACCCGAAAAGCGACAGCCTTAATCCGCCATATTTTTCCGCGACAGCATTCGATTTTCGATACATATATCGATGAAGACGTAAAACGTGTTATCAGTTTCAAACGGGATAAGTCTGACTTTCCTTTATTTCATGAGGTAAAAGAGCTCTGTAGCGCGTACCAAAATCATGACGACGAATCAGTTCAACGGACGATAGTTCCGCAAAAATATCTATCAAAAAATTGAATGATGGGTTCAGAATTTCCGGTATTCAATATTTGGTTCGAGGCTGCGTGGTTTTCTATTGCAAAAATTCAAGCAATATCTTCAGTCAAATCCATCAGTTTGAAGTGTTACTATAACTTATTAACAGAAATAACTTTTATTTTGTTGTGTAGTTATTTTGTATAGATACCCCGCGGATAATTATTTATTTAATCGAGTTTTTGTGAAACATAACAATATGCCATGTCGGACGTTTCGAACAATTTCAGAATTGACAGTACAAACGACAAATACGCTATAAGTAACTATTGTAAAGCTAGAAGTTCCTGTGGTGTACCAAAAACCGAGAACCGGGATCAGATTCATATAACCGGAACCGGAAAAAAGTGGAACCGTCCCATCCCTAATTTTTACCTTATAGAGTACACGTAAGCCTACATAAGAAAAAGGACATTCTAATGTTTCATATGACATCGGAAAGAAATTCCTTAAAAATTATAGTGCAACCCAAAAAGCGTAAAATACACTCAACCAAGTTTATCAACATTCACTGAAAAGTTTCAAGGCAACAAAACATCGATGGTATGTTTAAAACTCTTCTTAATGCACGAATAATTTTTTTAAATACCCATAGCTACCCATTAAATTCCAAATCCATTAAATAACAAATTAAATTTCTATGTAGAAGCCAACGGTTTCATTTGATTTTGGATGGATGGATTTTTAATAGAATTGAAACTCTTCAACCCTTTCATGGGCAAATTATTTCTATAGGTTCTAGGGCACTATTCACCACTCTCCCGTGCCAAGATAGCGGAATGCCTGACTTTGTATTTTACAAGAATTTTTTTAGGTAACGCAAATCGTAAAATTTCAACCTGGGTTAAAACTCAGTTCTTTGGAAGAGATTAAATGAATAGTTGTATCAAAGAAGACGCATATGGCACTTTGTAATGGTGGCCTAGTTTTCATGCCAATTACCATCGTGGATTTTGTCGTGGCGTATCGCTTTGATACTAGTGGCGTTTCGGAGACATGCAACACGTTACATTATAGGGGTAAAATAGATTTGTAGCGTCACGCGTGCTGCTATTCGGCAATGGCATATCTATCCGCTCTACACAGCATGAGGAATTCACCACCTAAATAAAAATCAACGCGACGGCGCACTGCTATATTCCGTAGGCATCGCCAAAATTATTAAGCAGGCGAAAATTCCTCATGCTACTGCAATACTACTGAATGGTTCTTGAAAATGCAATTATCCGCCACAATCATAAACCGAATAAACGCACAATCACGTGACTACAGTGGTACACAAAAGGGCTAATATTTGAAATTGGTATTACGATACTCACGCTAGATTGCGTAAGTAAGCGTGCACTTAGAATTGGAAAATCTAATTTGCATAAACCGTCTACCAAATATTTAGAAATAATAAATAAATACACTCGCACACGATCTAACAGCTATCACCCTAAGGATGATATATACGAAGTGAATTATAGAACTTCGTGTAAACATAAAGGAATAGCAAATGGGAATAGAGGACTTCTCCTAGTTGCTGAAAAATTATAAATATCTATCATAACCCATGAACATTGGAGGAGATGTGATATTAATGTCGTTTTTTTCCGTTAAAGAGGCAAATTAAAGTGATAAATTAATACCTTTAGCATACGCGGAGCAAGAAAATGACGAGATTGGCTGTTCGCGTGTGAATTTACGCTCCGCTCCAACAAGAGGAGTGTGGAGAGACAACGACTTGGGCTCATTATGCCTCTTTATTTATCATCTGAGCATTATGAGCATATTTAGAGAGCGTAAACTTTCTAGACATGAAATCTAAAAGTGCAAAAGTAAACATTTCGAAGCATAACTACTGTTGACATCAAGAGCTTACTTCAAGAAGCATTAGATTTTACATTCTCTTCCTACGCCTATTTCTGTTTTAATCTCGTAGATTATTTTTTCATGTCATATAAATTCTGCGAATCGACTCATGAAATACATTTGAGGAGATTCAAAGAATAAATTCCAAAAGGGAATGTTTTGCTATTTCATAAGAACGCTTTTTCTAATGGGTTGCCTTAACAATACATGAAGTAATTTGTTGTTTCAGGAAAATGCATTTTGTAATATATCTATGTGATTCAGAATTAATTCAAAGAAAATTATTACCGAAATAATTTTGTGAATGTTCGAATACGATTAAATTTTCCATTTAGATACTATAATTATTGAAATACAGAATTAACTGTGGACAAAGCCGAATTGACGGAAACAAGTAAGAAAAATTAATATAGAAACCCGGGATTCCAAAGAATGAGATAATACCCATTAATAGTATTTGAATTATTTTATAATTGCAATATTAAATGTGCTCATAAAATTAATCATAGATAAATATCCTTGCAAAATATGGAAAAACTTATGTTAAAAAAGTTTTCTTAAGAAGATATTACAACAACGTTTGCCGACTAACTACAACAACAATTTTCAGGTGCTGAATCATTACAAGTCGTATTCATGTACGAGTTTGTATGAACTATTCCATGTATCCAAGATATCTTAATATTGTAACTAAATTCCACGTGTCAATTTGTTCATTTTCTCTTTAACTTGATTTTCAATACAGCGCCAGAGAGACGGTAAAAATCGTGCTCCAGTTCTAGAGCTGATTGGTTTTTAAAATTGATAATGCAGCAAAATGTTATTATTCGAGAGATATTTATGTTACTAATAATTAAATAATATTTAAATCAATCGCGCTATACTCAGATCAGTTTAGTGTGCAATAAACATATTGTGAGTAGCAAAAATAAAATTTGAAAAAATATTTCCACTGCAGCTTGAATGTAGCAATGTTCAACGAGACGACAAGGGCAATAATTGTCACCAATTATCAGTATGTTAATGTAAGAGAAATAGGACTTCAAAACACGGCATAAATATTCAGTGACGGTAAAACAGCTTGTCGGGAGATCCGTAATCAGTAGTTTGAGAATGGTCAGTTGTTTATGCGCTTCGTTGCCTGGGATTACTCGAATAGGACATCGTCTCTGTTTCGGCACCCGCAGTGTGCACATGGTGCACAAGTGTCATACTTTGACCATGTGGACGTCCGTGCAAACCATTCAAAGCAAGAGAGGTTTTACTGGCGCAATCAGGAATATGTCCACTTCTGACGAATTTATCCTCTGCGAATAATTATCACGAGTGGAATATTAGGATGCAAAAAAATCTCCGAAGGACTGAAGCATCGCAATTAGGATTAACCATGGAATTAAATCGTGAAAATTTAAATAGATCTAAGTAAACATCGAATAAAATAATAATAACGAGATGCGATTATTTAAATTACTAGATGTTCTGCTCATGATCTCTTACGGAGCACAACTCCGTCTGACGACTTACTTCGCTCATCTACAATTTTCGAGCAAAATTAACGTGAATTAAATAAATTTTTTAAGATTAAAATTAATTTTCATTACTTGATTAATAGCAGCAAATATCAATCGAATAAATAGGACATTTAGAGTGTTAGGATTGCGGCGGCTTGAAATCACGTATTATAATATCTATTAATTCCCATTTAAGGCAAATAAATACTACTACAGTATAGATAGGTAATTCTCACTGAAAAGTTAATATTTTAGGTAGTTAAAAGTTGGAAATGTTTCTCTTCTTTCGTATTAAAATAACTAGTTACTACTCTAATTCAACACAGTTTTGAATTCTGCCTCTAAAAAATGAAGTTATTTTTTCAGCTACAAAACTGTCCATAACTCGAGTTCGCATCTCAATTTTAACTAATTTAAAAAGGCATTTTTATAAAGCCCTGCAGTGATATACACGCTTTTATTATGGGCGGAGGGAGGGGTGGGGGAGGGGTGCGGAGGGAGTGGGGGAGGAGGGGGGGTGGTTCGGATCAAAACAACGGAGTCGGAAAAAACTTCCCAAAAGTAAAAATTTTCGGAATTTTCTCTTCGATTGTACCTCATTACCAACCATCATGCCAAATTTCAGGTCTGTAGTCCTAGAATTTACTTAGGTTTTATACCCTTATATGAAAAATGATACCATTTATAATAGATATTTTAAAGAGGCCTAACTGATATTTTAATTATTTAACAGTTTTATAATTGTATTCACTCAATGTTTTGATTGCTTGTTGCAGAAAAGAAAAATAACTAAGAAATTGAATAGATCATTCCTGTTCAATTGTTGAAGGAAAAGGATAATAGTTGAGTTTAGATATTTTAGGATGCTGATGTGTATCATTTGATGAAAAATTGAAATTCTAGCTTTCGAAGGAAGGTTAATCACTAAAGAGTCTTTGAATATATATATGTATTATATAATAATGAAGCAAATGAAGTTTCCCCTTCTTCAATGCCGCCATCAAATTTGTGGTTTTGGCTAAATTACATCCTAAATAAAAACGGCGCAAATAAAAAACTTTCGGAAATAGAGAGCATCTGTTATTTGAAGAAAAATTCAATTATAAGATTAAGTGAAGAAAAACATTTTATCTTCGGATGCCCAAACTTATCACAAAATGTTACCATTCAATAGAGATGACATTTATGCCTGGCGACCTTTATTCTCTATTAAACATAAACCACAGTTTCTTTTGAAGATATTAATAGTGCAATGGAAAACTTTTTTGAAATCGACAATGGTCTATTAAGGTTTAGCGTAACGTTTTTTTAATACTTATCTCATAAATATTTATTGTCTTTTACGGCATAAATTTAACAACATTATGAATCGGGTCACCGTCGAAGTAACGCTCTCGCCGACTAGTGTCGCAGAAAATGTGACGTTTTCTGGTTTCATTGCATGGAAACTGAAAAGGGGTCATCTTTTCCACCTTTATACCTTTAGATTCTAAACCTCGGATTGCTTTTATTTCCGTCTCCCTTTACTCCCGGTACAAAGTGATGGTTCTTTACCAGGGCACGGAAAGCTCATAAAAAGCATCTAGGATTCTCTTCTTCTTCAGAGTGTCAACCTTCTTTTGAACGAGCAATCTCGAAAAATGTCAGGTTTCGAAAAAATCATAAAATACCGAGTCGCTGCATTTCTTTTGCCTTGTGTCCCTTTTTGAGCAGGTGGAGTTAGAGGATGGAAGGAGGGTGCACAAAGGAAAGGCTTCACTTTTCCGACGCTAGAGGCAAAGAGAAGTGAATATTGCTCTAATAAAGGGACTATTGGACGCCTATCGAGTTTGAACGATTCTTTTGAGCTGTCATATATAGAATTTACTTTCTTTTTGCCATAAAATTGTTCCAACATGTCATTGGTCAGAAAAGCTGATTTTTTCTTCCATTTTCAAAATTATTGAAGGAAGATAATATTAAGGAAATGAGAAAATTGAGAAAACCTAACACAAGAAATGATGAATGATTTTAGCTTAAAGGGATATTTAATTGATTTGGAAGTTAATGTTATCAATATTCTCGTATACCTACAAGGAATATATTTAACTCTCCTTAGAATGAATAAGCGTATTAATAAATCAAACAAAGATAAACAAAATAGTGGGGTTTTTTGTAGCCATCTTAAACTGAAGCAAAAACATTTAAAACTAGCAATGACATTACAATTACTACTACTTTAAATATAATTCCATAAAAGAATTATAATGTTTGCACTTTTGTTGGCTGTGCATCGTATAAGGTATTCCACGTTATTCTAGCTCGTGTTAAAAGTTCAAAATGGTTAAATGGAGGAGAGGCCAATCATCCAGATAAATAAAACCATAAGTGCATAAAAATAATTTTAAAACTTTAACATTAGCCTATGTACTTAAAATTTAAAAAATTATAATACCACAAATTAATTATATTTAACATTACTAAAAATAGTGTTTCTATTTTCGGAGAAATATTTTTGTATCTTATTCAATTCAAATAAAAATGGGAAGAACCATATTTTCTTCTTTACGTTAGCTAATAAAGCAAATTTTATTACTTCAAATGTCTATAAAGATAAATTTAGATCTTTTTCAAGATTAATCAGATTTGTAATCAAACACTATTTAATTAATCAGTAAGAAGAGCAAATTCTTCCGTCGATTTCTAGATCCTTATCTCTATTATTCCAGCGAAAACTAAATGTAAAGAGAATATCCTGTATAAATGCTGCGAAAACATACCTTCACTTTCAGTTTTGAAAAAATTCTTTATAATGAATAAATTTCAAATGTAGATAATAAACTATTTAATCATTGATATTTTTATAAGAAATTAAATCTGTGTATGTCAAAATTATTTCTCTCAATACATATGAAAAAGCAAAATTTCATTAAATTTTAAACCAATACTATCTTGAACCAAATCTTTACGGCTCAAAATCATATTCGGCAAACAAATTTCAGATTTTTAAATATTAATAATCTAATTTTATATAAAATATTTTTAGAAATCCACAAAATTCTACTCTGAAAATTCGTGAATAAATCAATAATCGTCACTTTAAAGAGCGCCAAAGAAATTATTTCATCGTGTAATTTCCAAGCACGTTATGAATGTCGTAAACGACATATGGAAATGAAGAATACCACAATAAGAGTGTCTTATTGAAACAATGATTAAATTAACTCAAGTAAACTGAAATAGGAAAATCCGTTTCGCAGACTCTCCGCCTGAGTCAAAATCATTGAATTATGCCTGCATTATGACAAACCGAGTAAAAAGCCAGCCTAAACAACTCAGTTGAAAGTATTACAACTCGATTCGCGTTACTTAAGCGCGAAAAGCTCTTTTGGATTTAAGCTGTTCCTCACTCTAGCCGAATATCTTTTTTCTGCTATATAGTAAAGCTTACCAAGTCCCCTTCCCCATATTCTCTCTCTCTTTCTGCTCCTTAAAGAAACACCTTTCAATTCGGAAACTGGAATTCTTTATTTTCCTATCGTCTTATTCCGATACATTTCTTCCATTCATATTTCCAAGGAAACCTGCCATTGCCAACACAACGCGATCTTCATTCGCTCCGTCTCCTTATCCCTTACCCCACCCCATCTGCAACTCCCGCTTCTTCCTCCCCTTCTCTCTCTCTCTCTCTAATTCACTCTGTGCCTCCCTCCCCAAACCCACCTACTCGAACATTCAACCCCTTCCGCTACCTGCCCCTCCCTATCACTCCTCCACCTCTCGCACATTCTTTCCCTTCCTATCACTACTTCCTCTCTCCCTCTTCCATACTCCTCCACTTCGCAGCATTTCCCCCCACTTGGTTGTTTATTTGTTAGGATGGAATTTCTGGCTAATCAACCTCTTGGACTACTATACTAGACATTACTCCATGCACACCGAACACCCACACAAGTGAGGAGGGAAACCGGGTGCCAGCATTAGCCTACACATTTCCCCCTCTCACCCGCTCCTGTTAGTATCAATCCTCTCTCTCTGATGCATACTCTTCCCCTTCCTATTACTCCTCCTTCACCCCTCTATCACACTCCTCCACTCCCTATCACTCCTCCAACTCATATTCCTTCACTACCTATCACTCCTTCCTCTCTCTCGCATGTTCCTCTCCTCCCTATCTCTTCCTATCACTCCTCCCTCCCTCTCTCTCTCTCTGATGCATACCCTTCCCCTTCCTATCACTCCTCTTTCTCCCCTCCATTACATTCCTCCCCTCCCTATATCTCCCAATCACTCCCCTCTCTCTCCTTCTCTCATATTCCTCCCCCCCCCTATCTCTTCCTGTCTTTTCACACTCCTCTGAGACTGACACTCCTACGTCCCTTGCTTCATCCCCATCGGCCATTATGTTCGGCTGACGTCCTTTGATCTACGTCCGCTTGACAAACTCCGCCTCAAACTCATGGATTCCCTTCTTTTTGTTGCCTCTTTCCTGCGGATCGGTATCAGCTTCGCAAACGTCGTGAATGTAATCGAGTTTCTATTCTTGTTTGGTTTGATAGGAATTTTTAATTACTGTTAAAATAAAATTTCTTTCGGCCGTGTTATTTTATTGCCTCATTATCGCCGTTTTTGGTACCATAATGCTTGCGATCAAGTGCTTCGACAAAATTAGAATTTATTCCCACATAAATTTCGGTATGTGAATAATATAGGAGAACAATAAGAAATACAATAAATATCCGTACTAGAAAAGTTAAACATTTTTTATGATTTTTTAAATAAACCTTGTGGAAAATTGGTTAAATTAATAGCGATATTCTCATTATCGTGGAAATCC
This sequence comes from Tanypteryx hageni, assembly GCA_028673005.1. Lineage (NCBI taxonomy): Eukaryota > Metazoa > Arthropoda > Insecta > Odonata > Petaluridae > Tanypteryx > Tanypteryx hageni. Next base: position 199,410,788 of record CM054114.1, on the reverse strand, counting down.
TTCAATTTGTAGCAACATTATAGCAAAACATCTAAATTTATCTTTAAATACATAAAAAGAGAATTGAAAATTGTTTCTTTACACCCGAATTTGTCTCTAATTTATGCATATATTTGACTTAACGTCATGATTTTTCTTAATTTTAGACCAGAAATTTATTATTAATATTTTAAGTTAAATACATGTAATGAAAATAAAAGTCTTCCAGTGACAATTGCGATTAACCTCTTATAAATAGCAGCATAATATATATAACCTTTATAGAAATATCAAAATAAAAAGCAGCACACCTTTACGCATGTTCACGCACACGCACGTACGTATACTCACATTCTTTACCACGATCGGACGCTTACTTGCTTGGGCCTCCGTCGTCAACCATTGCACCTGGCTAAGTTATGTATATTGATGAACCATGCAAACTTTGGAAAAAGCGATTTAATTTTTGAAATAGAAGGCATCGATATGTTGCGTATTGAGAAAGTTTTGGAAAATTTAAAAAGATTTACATAAGACCTAAATTATTCTCTCAGAACCTGATCAACATTTTATAAAGTAAGCTTCCATATCTCAACCACACCATTGTTAACGTTATAAAAGAATCCTGCCAAAAAATTGAATTAATTTTAAAGGAGAGCTCTACATTATATTAATCTTTTAAAACCATTGGAAGAAGAACAATATATTGGTACAGCAGAGTAAATACACAATTCTACAGAGAGTGAATAATGGGTTTATATGAAGTCTTGAAGAAACAGCACACAGCTACCGTTCATATAACTTAGGTTGTATGATAAAGATGATGAAGATAAAGATTTTCTAAGTAACGTGAAAAATGATAGAGAAAATCACTACTTCCTAATGAGATACAGTCTGTTTCACGCAAAGGACTATTTACGAAATATTAATAATTTTATTTGGTATTTGATAAAAATATTGTCTGATGTGGAAGGAAACTGCTTGTGAACCTTACTCGTCGTATCGATTAAGGCAAAAAAAAGTATAAATAGAACGAAAAAAAGTCGAATAGAATCAGAATGGACACGCACGAACCTTTAATTCTCCGCCTCTATTTTGGGTTCTCTCTCTTCCTCTCTCCAATACGGTTGACACCAAAGTGCAATAGGGCACGGACCCACAATCCTCGGGAAAGTCGCACTTGTTAGCAGTAGCGCGAAAGTCTAAATACTAAATAAACTTCCAAAGTTTCCTTCGTCGGGGTCAAAATCGGTGTCTCCAGTTATGAAGGGCCTTAAGTATATGATGGGTCGAACAGTTGCAGTCCCAAAAGCACTTTCAGATGTCAAGCAGGCCACTCGATGTCCTTTAACCTCGATTAAAACGTTTTAATAACGCAGATCCTTAAAGACTAAAAATGTTCCAGGAAAATTAAATGCCTCGAACGTCACGAGTTCTAGAAACTTACTGATGAAAATTTCCGAAGTCTCTTTTTATCATATTGTAAATCACGACACGATGTGCGCTGCGCAAAATATCGCAATGGCAATATTCGTATGGCATCGCATCCACGACACACCAGCGACCGAGTCGGCGCAACATTTGCAACAGATTATTCACTGCTTTATCAGTCAAAAGGAATTATCTTATGTTCGTAAGATCTCAGCGCCACACGGGTCCATTACGACATTTCATCGAGAGAAGGAAAAGAGGGCCAAAAATTAAGATGAGACCACTAATCACACGCTTGCAAAAAAAGCACAAATTTTGTCCTAAATACGACACCCGTGTGTCAAGATCGGACCGCGACTCGAACGGCGTCGACAAACTTTCGAATGAACGTCGAAGACGTATGGCGAGAGAGAGGGAAACAGCTGAAGGCGTAGGGTCGCACTAGGGTCCGCGTGCTGCCTCGACGGCGGCCGATGAGAAACTACGTGAGTGGAGAAGAGAGAAGGGGAGAGGGAGGGAGGGAGGGTCGAATAGAGGAAGGGAGGGAGGGAGGGACGAATAGCGGATGGGAGGGAGGGTCGAATAGAGGAAGGGGGAGGGGAGGGAGGGAGGGTCGAATAGAGGGAGGGAGGGCGAATGAGGGTTTCTCGTAAATGGGTGTGCGAGACGGAGAGCCCCGAATGGAATCACAAGGTTTCACTAATGCAATCGACGTCAAATATGCGATAAAAGTGTAAATAAATGGCGGTTCATTCAGTCTCAGTTTGATAAAACTAACCCGATCCATAATGAAGTGCCGGATGCTATAGCGTTAATTTTAAAAATAAATTTTGGAAAAAATGCGAGCGCAAACAAAAGAAATCTTAATCAAATTTCACATTTCTTGGAAACAAGTGAAACCTCAAAGGAAATTCTTAGTGTTAGAAAAACGTATTTTCAAAATATCTAAAAATGTGGAAAAAAATATGCATAAATTCCGCATAACATAGCTGTTTGCAGAATACATAAGATTTCGTTGAATAAATCTAAAATTATTGAAGCAAGGTGTGTCGGGTAGTAAATAAATTATGATGAAACTCAAACAATGCAACTACTCTTTATTAATCTATGGAATTTATCGCTCAATTTGATAGCAAAAGTACATCCATAAAAAGATTATTGCATCCATATTTTGTAAAATATTCAAAATATTATTTCAGATATTACGATTTGAAACAATTAACTGAGTTTCAGAGTTTTGCGTGATCAGTTTTTATGAATTAACATTTACGCGCTCGGTTTTAAAACAACGGGTAATGTCTGCTGATCGGGGCTTTCGCAGTACGCTGCAGGTGCTACGTTGTTGTTTTTTGCGTGTATATCTCCATCTCTGGCTCTCGAAGGGGACGAACGTGCCTTCGGTTCCTCCTGAATGGATCGTGGGTCTCACAGCTTCGGGTAAAGTGTAATTTGACAGTATGGTCAAAAGTGGTGGTAAAGCTGTTGCCGTGGAGATGAAGTGCAAGACCTGCAGCAGATAGTTAAGGTACGGAGTGCAATGTTATAAATGTGAAGCATAGTATCATTTAAAATGTTCGTGAAGTAGTTCCGAAGAGTGTATGGTGGACAGTTGGAAGTGTTACGGGTGTAGAATGAGTGAGGAACGCACAACTCTGGAGGAGAAGGAGGATATAATAATAAAACTGAGGGAAGAGTTGGATAGGGCTAAGGAGAGGATAAAAGATTTGGAGAAAGAGAACACAGAGCTAAGAAATGGAGAGAAGAAATCTCGGAGTGATAAAGAATGGAGAGAATGCAAGAGACGCAGACAAACGGAGGTTAAGAATATTTTTCGTGCCAGTGAGAAAAACGTTCGTGTGATTGGGGATTCGATGATTCGGTTTGCTGGCGAAGAATGTCGTAAACAAGGGGCGGTGGTGGAATGATTACCGGGTATTAGGATTGGGCAGCTAGAGAGAAAAATCGAAAAATTGGAGTCAGATAGGAAGGAAGAAGTGGTGGTTCTGCATGTGGGGACAAACGACATTAAAAATGTGCGCAGTGATGATCATGTTGTGGGCTTAGTGTGGGATTTGTGTTCGGCTACTAGGAAGAAATTCAAGGAAGCGAAGATTGTGGTGAGCGGAATTATAAGAAGACGGGACGTGGATAAGAAGAGTGGATTATATTAATGAAGGATTGGATTGGGTTTGTCAGAAGAAAAGTATGTGTTTTGTGGATCCTAACTGTTGGTTAAATATGAACGATTTGGGCCGGGATGGACTGCATTTGAACAGACGAGGGAGTTTTAAATTTGGTAGTGTGCTTAATGATGTAATAAAATCTTGTTTGTCGGGAAACTAGTTGGGTGTGTTAGAGGTGAATATGAAAAGAGAATAAACGCAGCTGGCGGGAGAGCGCGGGGAAGGGATGGGACTTTTAGGCTTATGCAGGTAAACTGCAGGAGCATAGTCAATAAAATATTTGAATTCGGCTCGCTAATGGAAATACATGAACCTGATGTTACTATATACAAGTAGTCACCTGGCCCTCAAAGAGGACGGACGTGCCTTCCACTTCCTCCTGTGAGCGCTGACCTGCCTGCGAGCGACACCTGTAGTAGTAGCAGTAGCTGTAGTTTAGCTGTAGCCGTATTGTAGTGTTAAGTAGAACTAGTATTTTTCTATTTATTCTATTTATTTTTTCATCTTCTTACGTTAATTGTTTTGTTGTAATTGTAGTTTAACTCATCTTTGAGCGTAAAGCTTACTCATCCTTCTCTTGCCGTATCATAGTAGTTAATTGCGTCTCTCAGCCCCTAAATCCGTAATCTTTGTAATATTTATTCATAGTAGCGTATTACCTTACTCGTTCTTAATTATTTCCTTTTACCTTAGCATTTCTTTAGCTTCTAAATCTCTTCTCTTCTCTAATGCTCTTGTGCTAAACTTTCTTGCTTATTTACTAACGTTGTTGGTGTAGTGAAACACTTTCCCTTTCACTTTTTACCTGCGCTCGACCCTAATTTAACCTTGAAGACAGCCAACCGCGTATTTACGTTAGTTCTAGTATATTTATATAGATAGTACAGATTAGTTAAGATGATAGGATGGCTTCTCCGGGGACTCCTGTTTCCTCCTTCTTGCGCGACGCTGGTTGCGAGGCCATGAGGTCTCGGATCACGGAGCTGGAGAGGGTGGTTGCGGACCTCCTTCAGAGGGTGGAAAGGTCGGAGGCAGCCTTGGCGCGTGGGAGGGGTGCGGGTTCTTCCCTCAGAGCAAACCGCGCCAAAATGGCGGCTCGGGTTCGCCTGGGTGCGGAAGCCGGCAGAGCGATCGGGGAGGCTCCTGGCTCCTCTTCGCGGGTCGAGGGTCCTCCGGTCCGGAAGCCCGATGAGTGGTGTGTGGTGTCCACTCGGGGGGATCGTGGGGTGGTGTTGCGGAGACAGGGAGTTGGGAACGCCTCGGTGGCCCCTCTTCCTGTTAGTAATCGGTTTGCGGTGTTGTCGGAGGACGACACCACTGCCGTTACGCCCGTGCCCGCTCCCGTCTCCTCGGTGGAGGCCGGGCCCAAGGAGAGCTCGGGGGGAAAGAGAGGGCTGTTAGTGATAGGGAGCTCCAACGTCCGGTGTGTGGTGGCGCCTTTACTGTCACGGGCCCGCCGGGAGGGAGTTCACGAGCGGGTGTTCTCCAGGTGTATACCAGGAGGTTCGGTGCCCCAGGTGACGAAGGAGTTCAGGGTGTCGGTATCGGGCACGGGTTGCTCCTCGCTGCGGGTGGTGGCCCATGTTGGTACCAATGACGCTTCGAAGCGCGGCTCCGAGGAGGTCTTAAGCTCTTTTAAGGAATTGGCCGCTGAGGTTGCTCGTGTCCGAGAGGAGTCTGGTGCTGATGTGCGGCTTTCCATCTGTAGCATTGTTCCTCGGACGGACTGCGGTTCTATGGTTTGGAGCCGAGTGGTCGGGCTGAACCGTAGGCTGTGGGACTTCTGTAGGGGCAATGGAGTGGACTTCGTTGACCTGAGGCCGGTCCTGGACTCATGTAGGGCATCCCTAAACGGTTCTGGTGTGCACTACACTGCCGAGGCTGCGGAGGCGGTAGCGCGTAGGGTGTTTGAGCATTCTAGGGCTTTTTAGGTTAGATTTAAGGAATTGCAATTTTTTAGCAAGCGTTGAGATGCACGCCAATAGTAGATCAGATGGTATGTTAGGATGTAGGCAGCTTACCGGTACGGGATTAATTGAGAGCACAATAGGGGAAAATGTAAGAAATCCGTGCGGTAACAGAATTATCGAAGGCATGGGGATAAACGATTTTCCATGCAACAATTCCGTAGATAATGCGTGCGACCTTAACAGCGCTATAAACCCGACGTTAAGTAACAGTAGAATACATTCCAAGCGTAGAAATAGTCGACATAGTAGGAAGGATAAGGAGGCAGTAAATAATAATAATTATAATCTTAATAATAATAACAGTAATAATAGCTCAGTAGAGCGCGAGGAATCGTTACGTAGTCATAGCGAGAAATTAAAAATCATTACGGTTAATTGTCGCAGCATTCGCAGGAAGGAGGCCGAATTTGAACATCTTATTCGTAGTCTGCGTGCTGATGTAGTTATAGGCACTGAAAGTTGGCTTACGGCAGACATAGCCAGTCAGGAGATCTTTCCTCGTGACTATAGCGTCTTCAGAAAAGATCGATGTATCCGGTCGGGAGGTGGAGTCTTTATAGCAGTTAGCAATAAATACGAAAGTTACCCAATACAGATTAACGACGACGAAGTCGAAAGTGTTTGGTGTCGTGTGAAAGGAAGCGACTCAAAAACTATAAATATATGCGCTTTTTATAGACCCCAAATGCGAGCGTGGAAACTATTCATTCTCTGGAGAAACAAGTGGAGACGCTAAATTCGTCTAATAAAGATAAAGCCATTATAATCGGGGGCGATTTCAATCTTCCGTCAATTGATTGGAGCCATCATTGCTTTTATCCTGGAGGTAGAGAGCGTGAATCGTGCGAGGCGTTACTAGAAACTTTCGGTAAGCACTCATTGTATCAATTAGTGAGATTTCCCACGAGATTTAATAATATATTAGATTTATTTGTTACTAATCTTCCTGAGCGTATGAATAGAGTATCTAATGCTGAGGGAATAAGCGATCACAAGGCAGTGTACGTGGAATTTCAGTTAATTATTGAGAAACAGGTTAAGGCCAAAAGAAAACTTTATGTATTCGCCAAAGCCGATTTCACAAGATTTAGGTATTTTCTGCGAAATAAATATACTGATTTCAGCAATTTAACCGATAGTGCAGACGCGGAGGAATCCTGGTGCATGTTCAGAGATATAATGCGAGAGTGTACAGATAAATTTATTCCGAGAAAACTGAAGCGTGATAGTGCAGAACCTAGATGGTACAACCAGGAAGTAAGAAGCGCTCTCCGACGTCAAAGAAAACTCCACTCTCGCGTAAATAACACATCCTCAACAGCTACGGTCGAACAGATTGCAATAATAAGGCATCAATACAAGGAGGCGCGCTCCATAGCCAGAGTAGCAATGCGTAATGCGTTTAACAATTATAAAAAGAAGGTTTTACAGGAAAACTTGAAAGAGAACCCAAAAGCATTTTGGTCTTACGTCAGGGAAGTTCAAGGTAGGGGCCCCACTATTGCGTCACTGCGGTCGGAAACGGGAAACGTAGTTCACGATAGTATGGATAAAGAAAACCTATTAAATCATCACTTTCAGAAAGCTTTTACTCGTGATGACGATGAATGTGAAACCCCTATTCCTATGCGTCAGGGCGATTCGATGGAAGATTTGGTATTTTCGGAAAATGGCATCGCGCTCCAACTTCATTCAATTAAGCCAAATAAATCTCCTGGACCGGAGGAAATTCCCGCGCGTGTAATGAAAGAATTAGCTGCTGAAATCGCGCCGTATTTGAAAATTATATTCGAGAAATCCATTAGAGAAGGAGTAGTTCCTAAAGATTGGAAGGTGGCACATGTTACGCCCATCCATAAGAGTGGCGACAGAGAGAACCCCGAAAATTATAGACCGATATCCTTAACTTCATTATCGTGCAAGATTCTTGAGCACATAGTCTTTAGCTCTGTAATGCGCTATTTAGATAGTCATTCATTGCTTAGCGGATGCCAACACGGATTCCGGAGAGGTAGATCATGCAAAACGCAGCTCGGCCTGTTCGTGGACGATTTGTTGCGATGCTGAGAGAAAAATACTCAGGTCAATGCCATATTCATTGATTTCAGGAAGGCGTTCGATAAAGTATCTCATAGGAAATTAATTGCGAAGTTAGGACAATGTGGTATCAATTCGAAAGTTTTTGGTTGGGTGAGAGACTTCCTCTCGAATAGGGAACAAATAGTTGTCATCGATGGGAAATACTCGTCCCCCGTTAAAGTTGCTTCGGGTGTTCCTCAGGGAAGTGTATTGGGCCCTCTGCTCTTCTTAATCTATGTAAATGATATGTGCTCGGTTGTTCGTAGTAAAATTAGGCTTTTCGCCGATGACACCGTTCTATATAAAGAAATAAAAAATGAGGAGGACCATCAGTCTCTGCGTGAAGACTTAAGAGCCATTTCAGCGTGGTGCTAAGAATGGCAAATCGAAATTAATTATACTAAATGTGCCGCAGTCACGTTCTGGAAAAGTAAGAACAATGATTTAGGTTTCGAATATAAAATAGATGAAATGAGTATTCGACAAGCTGAGTATGTAAAATACTTAGGAGTAACCATTTGCCGAGATCTTTCGTGGGACATGCACATTCGTCGAGTTATAGGCGCGGCCAACAAGAAACTGGTATTCATAGGTAGAATAGTACGGAACACTACAGAGAAAGTACGCGAAACATGCTACTTATCATTGGTAAGACCACAAGTGGAATACGCAGCGAGCATATGGGATCCTTACGAGAAGGGACACATAATTCAACTAGAAAGAGTACAGCGCAGAGCAGCCAGATTTGTAAAACAAAAGTACGAACATAAGGAAAGCGTCACCTCTTTATTGAGCGATTTGAACTGGGTATCACTGGAGGACCGTAGATTGGACTCAAGGTTGAAACTTCTAGAGAAATATAGGTCAGAATGTCTAAAAGAGGAGGTAGTGTGAATAATTGTGGCACCGACGTATATAGGTAGAAATGATCGAGACGATAAAATACGTGAGATCGATTGTATGACGGAGCGTTATCTAAGCTCGTTCTTTCCGAGGACAATAAGAGATCACAATAGGAAATTTCGAATTGCGTTAGACAATCTTTAGGTAGGATTTGGTGCATTGCACCCCCTGCCACCTACTAACTTGGTGAATTGCTGGGTAACTTGTAGATGTAGATATATGTACAGAGACGTGGCTAAGGGAGGAAATAAGTGACAATGAAATATTTCCGAATGGGTTTCATATTTACAGAAGAGACAGAGGTACCAAAGGAGGAGGAATATGTATCTGCGTGAAGGACGACATTGAAAGTAGCCTAAAAATAATAGATACAGAGTATGAGTTACTCGGAGTAAATATAAAGGATAGAAAAGGAAAACAGTTCGATATCGTAGCAGCGTATAGGCCACCAGGTGAAGACATGGGGCTCATGGAGCGGCTAGTCGAGATAGCAAGTAGCAGAGTAGTAAGCAGGTCATTAGTTATAGCAGGTGACTTCAACATTCCCCAGGTAGACTGGAAGGGACTTACGCCGGTGGGTGGTGAGAGTCAGAGATGCTCAAACAGTCTTATCAGTCAAGGAGGCCTCACGCAGGTAGTGGAAGGACCCACGAGAGGAGAAAGTATTTTAGACGTTTTCTTGGTTAGACCCAGCGATTTGGTAACAAGAACGGAAGTATTCGAGGGCATTAGTGACCATAAGGGTGTAATTTTGGACATTCAATGAGAAATACATAGAAAATGTGAGCCGGGTATATGTGTTAGATTATACCACAAGGCGGATGTAACGGCTTTCAGAGAATATCTACGTAGAGAATTTCCATAATGGGCGAGTAAGGGAGACAGTGTTGAGCAAATATGGGTTAACTTTAAAAATATTCTATCGGAGGCAATTGAAAAATTCGTTCCTAAGAAGTCATTAGGCAGTAATCCAGACCCGGAATATTATAATGTTTCTATTAAGAAACTAAAGAAAACAGCACGGAGACTTTATCATAAGAGGCATAGAGCAACACCTCTTTTAGAAAAGTATAAGGCTACCTTTAGAGACCTATTGAAAGAAAAGAAAAAAGCGAAAGATAAGTTTTTAGAAAACTCTATAATAAATAACGGTTGGGGAAATCTTCATAAATATATACGAAGAAGACGTAAAGGCCGAGATGAGTTAGACAATGTAAATTTGGACTTAAATGGCATAGTACTCAAAGATGACATAGCAAAAGCTGAATCCTTTAACGTTTGGTTTACGAATCAGTTTAGCAATGACGAGAGTGACAATAACGTGCTCTCGATAGCCAGCAACGAGTTTGAATATATAAAAATAAGAGACAGCGACATCTTAAAGAGCATACTCAGCATTAAGAAGCATAAATCTTGTGGTCCAGACGGAATTTTGGGAGAAGTTCTGAAACTGGGGGGCGAAGCTATCGTACCGTATCTGCGAGTATTATTAACAGTATCGTTGAATAATGGGGAAATACCGAAAGAGTGGAAGAGCGCAATTGTAGTCCCTATTTATAAAGGAGGTTCTCGTTCCAATTTGAATAATTATCGCCCGATAAGCTTGACAAGTGTAGTTTGCAAGCAAATGGAACACTTACTGTCTCACTAAATTAGAGAATTTTGGAAGGCGAAGAACTGGCTAAATAAAGCACAGCACGGTTTTCGTAGAGAATACTCGTGTGACAGCCAGACGGCCGCACTAGTACAGGATATTGCAGAGACGCTAGATAAGGGGAAACAGATAGATGCAATTCTCATAGATATTTCCAAGGCCTTTGACAGAGTAAACCATAGGTTACTTATGGATAAAATATCTGGAATGAGAATGGACAAAAGAGTGGTTAGATGGATTGGGGAATTTTTATCAAAACGTAAGCAAAAGGTTCGAATAGGCGGTGAACTTTCGAATGATGCGGATATCACTTCGGGCGTTCCTCAGGGAAGTGTCCTCGGAGCGTTGTTGTTTTTGATATTCATAAACGACCTAACTGAGTCTTTGGGGTGTAACGTTAGGTTATTTGCGGATCACTGTTTAATTTACAGATTAATCGAAAATACTGAAGATTGCGGATCATTACAAAATAACTTGGATGAACTTGTACGTTGGGCAGAAGTAAATAAAATGAAAATAAATGCAGAAAAAACAAAACGAATACGTTTCTGTAGAGGAAGAAGTGCATTTAACTGGGAGTACGTTTTAGAGGGTAGCGTCCTAACGGAGGACGATAAGTGTAAGTATCTAGGGGTAACTTTCACGAAGGACCTTCAGTGGGGACCGCAGATAGACAGAGTTGTAGCCAAAGCTTACGGAGCACTGCATTTTATAATTAGGTTCTTAGGAAAGAGTAGTGCCGCCACAAAGGAAATGGCTTATAAATCGTTAGTTAGGCCTATTCTGGAATATGCTGCAATAGTGCGGGATCCTCACTCAGTGGGTCAGATAAAGCAGCTTGAGATGGTGCAGAGAACTGCAGCGCGCTATGTCTTAGGAGATTTTAGAAGAACCGAGAGCGTAACAGAAATGTTAAAAAAACTAGAGTGGGAATCGCTAGAACATAGAAGAAGCATAGCAAGGCTAGGGGGACTTTTTAATGCATATACGGAAAAGCCAGCTTGGGCAGATATTTGTGATAGGATTAAAAAACCTTCTTATCATGGACGCTGGGATCATGAGCACAAGATGGAGCCTCCTCCACAAAAAACAAACTGGGGAAAATTCTCGTTTCTTAATAGAGGGATTGAGCATTGGAACGCATTACCTGCAGAGATCTTCAAGCCATTCCCTTCCCGCGTAGGTCTCTTTAAAACGAAGTTAAATACCATTCAAAATGCATAATAATTATGGGTAATTCTAAAGACAAACTTTTGAGTGATACGTGATATTTCCATTTGTGTACCCTTCCCTAGAAATGTTAAAACTTTTAAATCAACAGTAAAAAATGTCACTGGGAACGATTTTCATTACTTTTAGTTAATTTATTGTTAAATAATATTGTAAGATGAATTAATTAACGAAGGAGCTCGAACTCGAAGCTCCTAACAGGAAAAATATATGGATAGAATATTGTATGTGGTATGTGAAAAATTGTAAACTGAATCTTCTGAATATGTTTTTATATGTTTTAAATATGTTTTTTTTATATGTTAATTTTGTAACCTTGCCACCGGGCCAGGCGCCCACTTGCATTGTATATTGAAATAATAATAATAATATCTGGCCAATCAACCTCTTGGATTATTATAGTCATTACTCCTTCCACATCGAACACACAAGGGAGGAGGGGATTCGCCCGTGAATCGCGGTGGAGAGCGGACATGCTTCCAGAGCAACCTTGTTCTGCTTTTTCTTGCGCTTTTAAGAGTGCTTCGGACTGGGATTTTGGATTGTTTTTTGTGGATCTCCGTTTATTTCTTGACCTACGCCTGGCTGGACCCCTCTTAGGACATGTCCCGCCCATCGTCTCCGGACCGATCTTCTACAGACTCGGCTGAGATGGACCCCGATTGGGAATCTTCCCACCTGCCACTACGGGAATTGGCATCGGACCGAAGCCGTCATTTTGACTGCGAGTCTGGGATTCGGAGTGGAAGTAAATGCCCGCCCACTACATCTGACGCCTCTCCCGCTTTACCGGAAGGCAACGCGGCCTCGGAACCGGATATTAGGTTGCTTCCACGACTAACCACTACCCTTTGCTTAACCGAAGCTTCTCCTGGACTGCCTTCGAGGGACGTATCGTCTTGCCCAAGTCATCATTTGGCGAGTCACGGCATACTCCATCCCCCTCCACCTCCCATAGCTGATTCCCTCTCCCCTGCTGCTCCTGGTACGGTTAATATTAGCATTCCGGAACACCTTCTTGACAACCCGCAATTCTTGGTCTTAGTCACTTGCTCAAAACCGACTGAAGATTCTAATGCATCCGTTGGCGATCAGGGTAATGATTTTATTACTGTACAGCCCAAACGAAAGGCTGCCATCCCCCTTATCCTTCAACCTAAAAAAGGTCGTTGTACGTGAAACAATTCCCTTACGTAATTCCTTCGTCGCCATTGCATCTGCCTCTGAATCTATGGATACCTCATCCCCTCCTAACCCTCTAAATCCAGGATCTCTGCCGCAACATTTTCCTCTTCGTCCTGTTTCCACCTTTCAACTGATTATTAACAACGACGATGAAGCCCAACAACTGCTCAATAACCCGTACATCGGGTTCATCTTCGCAATCATAACCCCATACAAACCATTTCCAGGTCCACCCCAATGCACCAAATGTCAAAGGTTTGGTCACACTTACAAGACCTGCTGGCTAAAACCGCGCCGTGTTCGATGTGGGGAATTACATGCTGCTTCTACTTTTCCGTTTGGTGTGTCACAACCTGCTCTCTGTGCCAACTACAATGGCTCCCATCGTGCTAATTTTAGAGGCTGTCCGGCTTACAAAACCTATGCCGAGAAATTGAGAGAAAGACGGCTATTATCTTCTACCCTAGCTGCTCCTTGTATAACTTCTCATTCTGCTTTCCCTTCTTTACTATCCTGCCAACCCAATCCTGCAGCCGAACCAACCTCTTACTCCTCACAACCCACACAATCCCATTCCTATGTCCCTTCCTGCTCTCTCGATAGTGATTTCCAAAAGTTTTTCATGGATGCTCTGAAAAGAGTTTTTCCAAGTTCTTTACTCCTTCTCCCTCTGGAAAAACGAAGCTATAGGTGATCCTGGGGGAAATCTTGCAAATTCTTCTAACGTACTTCAATTGCCCTTAATTGCAACGTCAATAAGCTGAAGAATGAAATTGTAACGGCATTAAAACCAAGCGTGAGGAGCTGCTGGCAATCATCGACGCGAACCATCCCGATATCGTCGCCCTCCAGGAAACCAGACTCAAACCCTACCACTTCCTCTACATTCCCAACTTTCACCAATTCAGGGTTGACCACCTCTCTGACATCCGTGTAGGTGGAGTCCTTCTTCTGGTAAGAAAAGGCCTTCAATGCCTCCAAATCCCCAATCCTGCTACCAAATCCCTTGAGCTAGTGGGTGTTAACGTACGAACCAACAGAGGACATTTTTCTGTATGGTCCATTTACCACCCACCAGGCGCCACCTATCCCCCTAAGGATCGGAAAGCTTTGCTCCATCTTTTCAAGCAACGTAGCATTTTGACAGGGGACTTTAATGCAAAGCATACTGCCTGGGGTTGTTCGGTATCGAACAGTAGAGGACTCAGGCTTCAGCAGCTTCAACACCAATATAACTTCTCAATCTTCTCTCCATTGCAGCCAACTCATATCACCGACCTACCAACTGATATCCTGGACATCATCCTTACATCTAATCTTCCCCAGCCACCCTCCTTCACTGTGCTAGTTAACTCTGCATCTGATCACCTTCCAATCCTCTCCATCTATGACCTCTCACCGTCCTTATCTGCTATCCGTTCCTTGGTAGAAACCCATCGCCAACAATCGTGGAACAACCTCATCTGCAACTTATTCAGCGAAGACAACTCTGTCTGAAGACATGCCCGAAGTCTGAAAGAAAAACGGACCTCACCTCCCCCATGCATCAAAATGAAGTGACCGCCACGACTGACCAACAAAAATGCTCCTTATTAGCGAAACATCTCCAGCAAACTTTCCAAAACACCTCACCATCCCTGCATCAAGACGACGTTAATTTTTTCATTGAAAACCTGCAATATTCCCCTACTTCTGACCTGTTGTCCACTTACCCTGGAGAAGTGGCTGAAATCATCAAAACCAGCAAGAAAAAATCAGTACCAGGTCCGGACAAAATCTCAAACAAAGTCCTGAAAAACCTTCCCAAGGAATTCTTATCATTTAATCTAACCATTTCAACTCCTGCCTCCTCTGCTCCTACTTTCCTTCAGCCTGGAAAATCGCCATGATCCGCATTATACCAAAACCACAAAAAGATCCCACCAATCTTTCTTCTTACCGTCCCATTAGTCTCCTTCCCACGTTCGCCAAAGTCTTTGAGAAGATAATCAACAACCGACTTCAACAATTTCTTTGCTCCAATCGCCTCATCATTAATGAACAAGCCGGATTTTAATCACGCACCTCCACTTTCCACCAGATTTTACGACTCGTCGAATACATCATAGATTGGTTTAACTCTAACCAATTGTAAACTGCCGCATTTCTTGACTTAGAAAAATCATTTGATAAAGTTTGGCCACAGGCCCTCCTCTTCAAGCTGTCTGCCTATGAACCTCTGCTTTACCTCCTCAAAATCCAGCAATTCTTTCTCAAGAACCGTAAATTCTTTGTTAATATCAACACCTCCTCATCCCCCACCTTTCCATGCCTTGCCGGAGTACCCCAAGGGTCCGTTCTCTCCCCAAATCTATTTTATGTCTTTGTCAACGACCTCCCGCGCTCAGACAACACCCAACTTTACCTGTACGCGGACGACACCGCCATTGCTGCTCGCCACTGGAATGCAAACTCCGCCAGCGATCAACTCCAGGACCACTTGCGCCAAATTGAGGATTGGATGACTGTATGGAAACTGAAAGTTAAAACCAGCAAATGTATAAATGTTGTCTTCTCCCGTCACCCCAAAAAAGGCGAAGGCGCCCACCTCCAACTGTACAACTCCATTATACCTCGCAAGAATGAAGCCACTTTTTAGGGGTCACCATGGATAAAAAATTAACATGGAATTCCCACTTGCAGAAAACACTCCAGAAAGCAACCGGAATCAAGAAAGGACTATATAGTATACTCAGCAGAAGCTCCCCAATGTCACTGAAGACCAAATGCATCCTCTACACGTCAATGATCCGCCCGATACTGACCTATGCTTCTCCTGTATGGTCTATTTTTTTATTTATTTTTTTTATTCAATAATTCCACATACATCTTTTGTAGCCATTTTACAGTGGAATGTGTTAATAATAACAATAGACGAACACATACATCCATGCCCTAGGTGAAGAAAAACCCACCTAGGCGGGATACGAACCCGCGACCTTCGAATTGGCAGGCGAAACGTTACCCCGCCGCCACCGAGACCGAGGTAAAACCAAAATCAAGAAATTAAAAGTCTTCCTAAATAAAATGCTACGGTTAATAACTGGCGCAAGATGGCTTCAAAGAAACGATGACCGACATAAAGACCTAAAAATCCCTCCCCTTCCCGACTTCCTATGGCGCCTAAACAATAAATATCTGCTCCAAATGCAAATATGCGCGAACTCCCTCTTTTCCTCTCTCTGGGATTATGTATAGCCAGCAGCAGGCCCACATAAAAAACCAAAATTATCCCTTTCCGTTACCTAAATTAAATTATCTCCCTTTTCATTGTGACGTGACTCAAGCACCGAGATTCTAAACTTCATGATTCCTAGCAGGCAAAAGCGCGACAGCGCTGGGAACTGCTCTCTGCGCCCTGGCAGGGGTGACATGACATCCATCCATCCACAAGGGAGCAGGGAAACCAGGTGTTTACTCTTTACGAAGAACAATAAGGAAGTCAACTGCTTAACGTCCCTTCTGAAAGACGGAGCACTGACTTGCAGGGTCATCTCAAAGCACACAAGTACGGGACAAGACGATCCCAGGTTGAAAAACTCGACCTCCACCGGATTCAAACCTGAAACCGCTGTGTGGAAGGTCAACGGGCTAATGTTAAATAGCTGGGACCTCAAATCCGTCATTAACTCGGTTTAGGAGTCCGGAACTCGAGAGTTCGACCCAAAACCGAGCTCTCATACCGGTACCTTCGCAGCAGAGAGTCTCTTGCCGACCAAATCATTTGCAATAAAATTTGAACATTTTTATGTTGTTAAATTAGTTATAAAGTAAATCAAGCATCGAATACAGATAAATTCGATGATTAAGAGCGTCTTTTAAGAGTAATTCTACGATAAATAATAAGATATTTACGCTCATATGTAATATTGACGCCAAGGAATACCAGCATTTTAAGAGTTTCTGCCTATGGTGTGCATATTTTCGACGCTGATTTCTCGATCCCAACGGCCCCTTCACAGAGACACGGGCTCTCTTATTTTCGATGTTGAATCACCTGGTCGCGATATCCATGACCTGAAGGTCTCCTGTAAGTATTTCTCTCCTTTTCATTTATTAATGTTATTATATTTTCACGAACGAGTAATACACACTTGGGTCATATACATTTGCTGGTACCACACCAAAATCAATTTATTAGAGATAACGCTAATTCCCTAGCTACCTTGAAACACATACAAATCATTGATTTATTTACAAAACTAATTTTATAGCCCTAACAATCAACTGCAGCGCCCCAGTGTGCCGCGGCACCCAGTTAGTAAACCACTGCTCCAGGGTTTTGCCTACACGGCATGGCGAAAACCACTTTTTTCGACTCGAAGGCATCTATGTAAAACGTTTATTTCCGTAAAAATCTCAAAGTCTAATTTTTTCGAGATTACTACATATACACTACGTATATTAGAAAAGCAATAAGTAAAAATCGAGAGGCACTATCGTATGATCCTAGGCCGAAAGGTAAACAAAATGATTAGATTCACATCAAATTACAAACGATATCATCCAAAAATCTACCAAGTAGCAATGAAACAGCGTACGCCATGAGAAAAACAATTATAACATCTCAGCCGGAGAGCCATCTTAACACCTTGCGCGTTCGTTTAAACGCAACCGGCGCGGCGGCGGCTCTGACTGCTCCTTTAGCCAAGGTTACAAGACGTCCAGGATCAAGGCCGGCTTCAGACAGTAAGCGAGGCAATCACCTCAGGGCGCAGGGTCGAGGGGGCAGCCTCATGTCATGTCATTTTGACATACTCACGCCGTTCCCTCTTGCCAAGTTTGATCTTACAGAAGGAGCGGCAACCCTGCTAAAGGATACACATTTGCGAAAACGGGTAAGTGACATCCAAGGAAAGCAAACACGATGCACCCCAGTGCGGCCAATCTAACTTTTTCCCGCTACGTCTGGCGAGTTTTGGAGCGGCTTAGAGGAAAAAATTATCACTTAACGATTAGTGGGAAATCTAGCGCGAAAGATGCAACTTTTGGCTTTTTCTGGTGGAATTTGAGAGTTGAAAGCGGTAAGAGATTATTACATAGCACATGATCGCAAGACAGTGATTGTAAGGTCCCAAAACCTGGCGGGATGGTGACCGGAAGACACCCCGCATCGAATGAGAAATGAGTTACGACAGAGTATTTGTCTTGTCTCGTGAAGGGTAAAGCAAAACGACCCTGGATCCCAAATAGCATCCAGATGGAGGAGTCAGTTAGAATGCAAAGGAGACGACGAGTGGATTTCGAGGAAAGGTTTTTCTAAGTAATTTTCAAACTCAATTTGGAAAAAGCAGAACGCTTTTTAGGCATTAGTTTCACAAGTGTTATGTTCGAAACAAGACCAATACTGAGAGTGCGTGTTTTTTGGATTTGGATTTAAGATTTGTAGTTTGAGAATTATAACTCGTTAGTATTTTCATCCGATATAATGAAATCGTATTTTGTGGATTTCGCTTAGTATATTAAGTTAATTTTGAATTGCGTACTTTTTCAGGAGGAAAAACTTGGTCCGTGACTGATTGGTTTCTTAACAATAATTAATTTTATTTTTAACTATTCTTACGAATTAATCGAAATTTCCCTGGCGTCAAATTTGTAGCATTCAGTAAATCATAATTCAAGTTAATCACTTTTTAATACAGACATTTTTCTCAAATACTAATTCAACATGATGTTTAAGCTCCTTCAAGATTTCGATGGAGTCCTTTATGGGAACCTTGGTGAAGAGCGAGGTCACGTCAAAGCTTACTAGGATGTCGTTCTCCGATACTTTCATATCGTTTAGCCCTTCTATGAAATGTGCTGAATCCTTCACGTGCGATTCCGTTCCGCCTACGAACGTCTGTAAGCTCCGTGTGAGGTATTTTGACAGCCGATATGTTGGGGAGCCGATGGCGCTGACGATTTTATAAGGAAGGAAACAGTAAACCAAATAATCATTTTATCCTTATCATTTTATCTCTAAACATTTATGTCGGAGAGCATAGCGAATGCGGTAGTAAGACTTATCAGATGTCCGACGTATCTCGGAAGGCAGGATAGCGAGGATAAGATTCGCGAGATCGATTGTAGAACGGAGCGATATAGAGGATCGTTTTCCCCTAGGACGATAAGAGAATATAATAGGAAAAGATAACGTAGGGAAACTACAGACTTTTAATGCACTGCACCCCCTGCCATCCACCAAAATGGTGGCATGCAGGGCATCATGTAGTTGTAGATGTATTAAAAAATTTAGGAAAGTCTACAGTGTATCATAAATAGGTGCGTTTCGTGCGATGGAGTATTTGAAACTATACGATATAATTTGAAAGAACGCACACTGTAGAACAACTAAACACCAAGAGCCGATTGTCTTTCTGTCTGCTTAAGGTTTCTTCTCCAACTAATTTGATGCGTTAATAAAGATATTTCTGTTATTTTAATGACTAAATACTGCAAAACTATAGATATAGCAGAAATGATACCAGGGAAATATTCAGTGGTGAGCTGAGAAATTTTTAAGAACCGGCTTTTAGGATCCAAAAACGCGCCGCAGGTGATTTAGTAAAGAGAAAAAAAAAATCTATTTATTAACAGGTAAAAAGTAAAAATATGTATTTATTTCAATTTTAATGTTAATAGCATAAAAATAATATAAAAGATATTAAACTCAAAATACACATCAAAATCGAAGAGAAAAGTTACTCAAACCTTCGTAGAAGTTCGCCAGAATTCAAATACGCTGTAACACGTACGACAGGGAATCGACCGCAAAATTCACGGAACAATTCACACAAACAAACAAGTGCGAACACGTCGTTGGCGTGACGTCGACTAGAGGTATGAACATAAAGAGAAAGGTAGAATGCGACTTAAGCTTACACTACAGATGGGCGGCGAAATGTTTGAAAAAACTAAAAACCGCGGGGATTCCCCGTAGGCGCGTGTTCTCGCAGGTTAAAAAGTTAAGAGCATAAGGGAAAGATATTGTCTGCACCGATGATTCATGGGTGAATGTTAGGATTTCAGTAATCATAGCTTGGAAAAAAACGACAATACGGACATCTTGACAGGCGTTTTTGAAGTGTTTAAGCAGAGATCTTAAGGAGCCGATGGGCCGCGGAACTCGTTTCGCATTAGTTCATGCTGGAAACGGGAATGGCTTTGTAGAGGGATCCTTACTTCATCGTCTTATTCGTCTCAAAATATTCCATCGGAATCCCCGGTCGAGAACACTCCCTGCGACCAGGTCCTTCTCGTTTACCAAGCAGTTGTGTGGCCGAAACTCTTCCTCTCAGCGATGATAGTTAATAACTGAGGTACATATATTTATTTCTTCGTTACTTTATTCGAGAACAATCTCTCCGAGCTGAATCCGAATGACTTTCCATCGAGCATATATTCGTTTTTCAGCGTATGCATTGAAGCTCGCGTGCAAAGTATAAGTCCCCAAACAGAAGATTGGAAAAAAGAAATTTAAGTCTTTTTGGCCTATATTTCGTGACACGCGAAAAAGTTCCGACGAGGCGGCAGAAGTTTCTCGCGCTCGAATGTAAAATTCCATATCTCGAAAACCAATATATTGAGTTTATTTCACTTTCAAAAATAACTTGAATCATTTCTCACCATTTCAGTTCCACACAATACCCACCTATTCCTCATAGTACGTAAGTTAGCAAGAGAGTGAAAATTTCGTGCATTGATGCAGAATGTGAGAGTCTCGTTCGGTTTTATTTAATTTTTAACACCAATTAATTGGGAATAATTTTGAAACGATAAAATAGTCTGCTATGACCGGGAATCGAACCCGGGTCTTCCACTTGCCGAGCGGATATTCTACCACTGAAATATCGTAGCAGATCAATTTTCACCCGCAAGAAACGTAATATAGCTCACTAACCCACTCACTCACTCATTCACTGACACAGAACTCTTAAGTATTTCTAGAAGGGCTAGAAATATGAAATTTGGCATGTTGGTAGGTCGAGTGGCACAACCGACGAGAAAATCACAAAAAAGTTAATATTTAAGGGGTCTTTTTAACCCCAATGTTCCATTTCAAGGCCCCATAATATAAGCATGAGATTCAGTGCAAGGCTTTCTAAAGATGCATTTTTAAATTACTTAAAATTGGGATACTAATTCGGGAGAAGGAAAGTTGTCTAGTTGAAAAAATGGAGTTCTTAAGTTTTGAAGGTAGAATTCAAATACATACAGAATTAGCGTAAATATCTGCTATTAATCGGAAAAAAGTGTGAATTTTTTCCTCTTTTCAACAATGGAAATCTTGAAATAGTATTGCAACAATATTATACGTTACGTTTGTAGTGATTTAATGCTTTTAATGGAAATTAATGCCGTTATTACGAATTATAGTGGAACTTCCATAAATTGAATCTCAAAGGAAAGTAAAAATTATTCGAGTTATAGAAAATTAAAAATACGGAAAAATAATTTTAAATATCTGTAGATATACGTACAGTGGAACTTTTATAACTTCAATCTCAAGGAAAAGCAAAAATTATTCGAGTTATAAAAAATATATTTTTTCAATTTCTTTAATCGAAGAAACATCAAGTTTATTCTCATAAGCATATAAGAAAACTTATTCTAATTTTCAATATCATGAGTATTATGTAAACATCATCACCAATATTTTCTTGCGATAATATGTAATATTTTACCGTATCCAAAACACTTATTGCATCACGCACTGTGATTGAGTGTATCATAGATAATTGTAATTCTCACGTACTACTAAAAACACAAACGACGATAAAATTTGGGATATCGACTGTAGGAAGGAGCGAAAAGGTTTGGTTTTCTCTAGGACTATAAGAGATCACAATCGGAGAAGCACTTCTGATAGCAGTGACGGTGAAACGTGAAATGTATTTTAATGTTGTGCTTCGTAGTTTTTCAAGAAATTTTCACTCGTTTCAAATATTAAATATAATGGCGTCATACCTATTTCTCGATATTTTTTATCCAAGTATGTGCTAAAGGTATGGATGATGATGCCATAATCTTAAAAGAAAATATCCTAATTTTTCCACAAATTTAATGCATAGCGTATTGTCTTAATGATGATTATTCTTATTGCTCATTCAGGGTGATATGAGTCAAGAAACTTGAAACGAGTTGCCAGAGAAATTAGAAATTACGGATAATTGCCTTAATTTCACGGAAAAGTATAAATATACTGATATTACACATTGAATTCATTATCTAATACATATAAGTTCCACGTGGCAGAAGTGCTGTTGCCCCGGAGATCGCGTTCGTCTATTTACGCGTTTAGATCTTGATAAATGGTGATATTTTAGCGCTTGCTATATGCAAGCACCGACAACTCGTATAATATAAGATACTTATCCTTGACCGGACACCGCCTCAGACACTAAATTATTATTCGTTCTTGGCACGAAGTGAACGCATATAGGGGAGGTCGATTCCGTCCGCCCGTCCGTCCGCATGTTAAAACTTGGGAACCGCTGCACGTTTTGATAAAATTAGGTATTGGTAGCTTTGCTGAAATTGGTAGACCGATTACAGTTTTGGTTAAAATCGGACAACAATTACGACCACTTTACACGACCTACATGTAGCTTATAAAGTTCCTTTGTTTCAACTCTGTAACCGCTGGACGTATTTTGATGAAATTTCGTATTGGGGAGTTTAGCCAAAATTAATTGACCGATTCCAATTTTGGTTCAAATCGGATCGCAATTACGACCACTTTACATGATCTACATTTAGTTTACATTGTTCCTTTGTTTCAACTCGGGGACCGCAGGACGTATATTAATGTGATTTAGTATGGTGAGTTTTAGTAAATTAGTCGATCAATTTCAATTTTTGATAAAATCGGACAACTATTACGGCCATTTACATCTAGACATATTGTAGTTTACAATATACTTTGGTTTCAACTCGGGAACCGCCGGATCTATTTTGATGAAATTTGATATTTGGGAATTTTGCTAACATTTGTCGACCGATTCTAATTTTGGGTAAAATCGTACAAAAATTACGATCCCTTTACATGATCTACATTTAGTTTACAATGTTCCTTTGCTTCATCTCGGAAACCGCTGGACGTATTTTAATGTAATTTTGGTATTGGAAAGTTTAGTAAAATTGGTCGAGCAATTTTAATTTTGGTTGAAATCGAACAATAATAACTACAACATTACATTTGTATTTTACAACATATGCACATTGCTAGCTTCTTGTTAAATACTCATCTGAGCGAAAAATATTCAGAACATTATGAAACCACAAAGAACGAATTTGGAATCTGTGTACTCCGACATGGAGTACACTTTTCCAATCGTGTTTTTACATATAAACTAGTAGAAAGCCTGAAATTCTACTACGGGAAATTTTGAGAAACGACAAAAATTTTTATAATAAACGAAGAACGAACAAAAAAGAAGAATCAAACGTCGGGAGAGATTGACAAAATAAGCAACCAACAAATAAGAGCAAAGAAAGAAATGCGAAGACTAACAAAAATGATAAAAGCAATGAAAAACAAAGAACGAAAAGAAAAATAATATTCAAAAGTCGATATAGTGTGTCAAACCATTTAGTTACAATGCCTTACTCTAATAAATACATTTTCCACTTCTCCTTGTTTATCCCACTCTCTCTCTTCTTTCTCCTTCTCTCTTCCTTCCTCTTATTCCCTCCCTTCCTCCCATTCTCTGTACCTCTCTCTTCCTTCCTCCCTAATAAAGTCGTTTGTCTGTCTGTCCCATTCTCCCTCCCACTCCCCCCATTCTCTCCCTCCCATTCTCTCCCTCCAATTCTTTTCCCCTCTCTCCTTCCTCCCTCGCTCTTTCTCTTCCTTCCATTTATTCTCCCTCTTCCTCCCATTCTCTTTCTCTCTCTCTCTTCCTTCCCCTTGCTAGACTTGTAATATTTGAAACTGAGGAAATATCTTGTTATGCCATCTTCTATTTACATTGATAATTAAATGACCTTGAATTCATATGATGTCATGGGCTTACGGTATTGAGATTGGCAACAATATCGGTCGCTATGGAAAGGAAAATTTTTTCATTGAAAACACTCGAGATTTTGTAGTTTTTATCTCAATTTTGGAAAATTCGATCTGTATTTGAAATTTCACCGTAGGAAAATAAAACTTCATAATTTTCTTCGTCCTCGAGTTCAAGCGCTGATTATACTCGGCTGTAGACCGACTCAGACATTCTATTATTTTTATATATATACGAGATTAGAAAGTTGTACTCCATGTCGGAGTACACAGTTTCCAAATGCGTTCTTTGAGATTTCACAATGTTCTCAATATTTTTCGCTCAGATGAGTATTTAACGAGAAGCTAGGTACGTTGTAAAATAAATGTAGGTCTTTATGTAAAGTAGTAATTATTGTCCGATTTTAACCTAAATGGGAATCGGTGGACCAATTTTAGCAAAAACTTTCCAATACCGAAATTCATCAAAATACGTCTAGCGGTTCCCAAGTTGAAACAAAGGAACATTCTCAACTACATGTAGGTCTTCATGTAAAGTGGTCGTAATTTTTGTCCGATTTTAACTAAAATTGGAATCAGTCAACCAATTTTAACATAACTCCCTAATACCAAATTTCATCAAAAAACGTCCAGCGGTTTCCGAGTTTTTAAATGCGGACGGACGGAAACGACCTCCTTTATACGCGTTCACTTCGTGCAAAGATCGCATAATAAATATATAGTATGATATATGCCTACTTTTCGTGTGTATTTACCGTCCGCCGTTTGTTTTTTTATCTCAGTATGTAAAATTTCATAATTTTCACGCTGAGAGAGCTTCACTATTGAGCGGAGTGTTAGAAGGAGAATGGAGGGTAGAGGGACGGAGAATGCGTGGCTGAGGAGAATGCGAATAGATATGGTCATTTTTGGGGGCGAGATTGAGACTAGGAAGTCCCATCTTCCACCAAACCCTTTGTCATGATACCTATAAATGTATTAATACATCCAAGAATTAACAATGATGTAATAACAATAGGGTAAACTGTATAGTTGTTGGCACCCTTAAGACACTTTCCTTTACTATTTTATCATTGTACACACAAATATTAAATTTTGTATTATTTTGTTTATGTCATTTGAATAAGTATAGTTGGAGGATAATAATAATATATTTTTGCAATTTCCTGTAACTTTTATTAAATTAATAGAAAATGTTAAATAAAAATATAGTGAAAAACACAGTCGTTGGCACTGACATGTATAGTTATTGGCACCACGCTGCACAGTTATTGGCACTCATTATAATAATCTAATTTAGGCGTCTTAATTTGGGATGATTAAACAAAATATTATTAATGAGCTAGTAATTGAAACATAGGGCCATTCAATATGGTTTTAAATCATCTGATTGCATATTTAGCTTTTTAAGAGCCACAAAAAAACCTTTTTTGGTGATTTAGTCTGTTATGGCCATTCAGAATCATTCATATCCCTGTCGGATGAACTATCTTCGTACCGGAAACACTTGTGGCATACCATTGAAAATTCTTGTTGGGTCCTGAAGAACATCCAAAGAATCTTCCTCTTTTAGTACATCTACGACCTGCTGAAACCTAGAATTGAAGACGAAGAAAAGGGTTCATGCTGGGATATAATTAACCTTAAACAGGAAATATGAAGTATATGTTCATTCACTGTTCTTGAAAAAATACAATTAATTCAATGTGAACGAAGGAATATGTGCATCAAATAAAAAGAATAAATAGGTTATTTACCATTTCCTGATGTCTTTCTCACACACTATGGCACTTGATGATGTCACACTTTCACTAGTGCGAGTAAACAACTCAGGATGACGGCGAAGGAATGCTCGAAACCATCCATCTCCAGGGATATTATCCTTATAAGGTGTTTTCCTTTTGTTTACAGCAAGGAAGTCCTTGACAGAAAGTTGGACATCTAGCTTTCTCTGAGAAAATCCTTTTCGGGAGCAATTAATTATCCATTTCACTAAAAGTTGTTCTTCATCTTCACTAAGTACTGGCGGAGGCCCCATAGAAGATTTTGAAAATTTGCTACTTAATCGAAATTGCAAGGTAGACCTTGGAATATTGTACTTTTTTGCTGCTGCTTTCTTGGACGTAATACCCCCTCGAATCTCAGTTAAAGCTGCCTCTAATTCTGCAGGGTTGCAAGATATTTTTGCATTCCCTTTTTTCTTCTTAATCCTTACTGATTTAACATTATTCATTGTGATTTATCTTAAAGGGTAGAAAAAAGTATCACGCTACAATTTTGGCACTGCCAATAACAGTAGGAATGACAGTAGTTGGAATGTCTGTTAGTGCCTTGGCACCCCGTGCCAACTACTGTTAAAATTCGTTGTAAGCGCATGAGAGTTAATCTGGTGATATCTTAACCATTAATAAGTATTATAAGATAAAAAAAATATCATAAGAAAATATTACGGTTTTACACAGTTATTGGCATAGGGTGCCAACGACTGATTTTTTTTGTTTTTCACTACAGTCGTTGTCACCCCGCCATTTCGTGGCAACGCAGGCAAATGTGTGCAAATTAACATCAACTCATACAGATAAAATCTTCAGGATAAACATCTGTATAATCGTCATAAAACTTTCATGTCCCATACAAAAATAATTCCAAAATTAAAAACCTGGATTCCTTAAGCCTTACCTTAAGAAATTGCCTTTTCCTGCTCAAGTCACTAACAGCATCTGGTATCAGGCAACCATGACACTAAACAAAGCACTTCTGGTGGTCAACTTAGGTACTACGTGAAAGACCAAAGACGCATGAGTCAGACGATGACTAATAGATTGCGCGATTGCTACTGAAAACCTTATTACACCACAAAAGAAAGAAAAGGTGCCAATAACTGTAACAGTGCCAAACACTGTACATTTTACCCTAAAATAATTGTAAAAAGAAAACAATTGTGAGGAAAAAATAACACAAAAACCACACAAATAAGTTGTTAGAAAATCCTGCGAAAACACACCAAACAAATCATCGTATTTTGCACTATAATATATAAGATAACCATGCATAAAAATACGAATATGCAATTACTGATTATGTATTGTATTCTAAAATGAGAAAATTTGTATATTATCGGTTTAAAAACTTTTATTTCGGTCATGATTTTGACATGTAAAACGTCATCTTCATGGTTTTAACACGTCGAAACCATGGTTAAAATAATTTTTTTTAAGTGAAAATATACAAATTTTCTCATTTTAGAATATGGAGAGATTCCACAAAATAACCCCAAAATACGCCTGTAAACCTTCATTCACTATTATCATCTAACAAGTTCAAATCATAGACATTTAATTCGCACTTTTCCATGTGTTACTGAGCTTGAAAGCAATTACTTTTGGGCGAAAATACTAAAAAATCTGAATTCTCAGCAATAACTTTTAAATTTAAAGCCGCCAAACAATAATCTCTGGTAATTTGAGATATATTATTCCCCATTTAAAAATTCTCGATTTTAAACAAGTGAAATATTTAAGGGAAAAAGTAATATAAATGATATTGAAAAACACGCTTTTAAATGCAGTAGACTAGTCCCGAATTCCTGAAAGCTAATTAAGTTTTCCGGGTCCATTTACCAGAGTCCCACGGCCCCATTCTGAATACCCAAAAATGCGCGCAATCCAAAACCCAACCCAACACGCCGAATGGTGTATTTCTTGATTATTCATGCGCTGATTGCCCTCTCGCCCCATCTCGCCCCATTTACGCCCCCTCTCGCCCCATTTACGCCCACCTCCAGCCCTACCTTGCCCAACTCCGTTAATTCTTTCCTTCTCAACATGCTCCGGGATTTTCTCGAAAACCCTTCACCCACTTCATTCTCCATTTCTCTCTCCCCCTCTCTCCCTCCTTCCGATCTTTCCCTTTCCTCCCTTCTACTCCCCTTTCTTCCTTCTCACACAACCTTTTGGAGTAGAGCAGCTCCACGGCGTTCCACAGTACGACTTTCTCGTCTGCGCTTTGAGAGCGGCGTGAGTTATCCTCAGTGCGAATTCCTCACTCTAGCCTAACTACTAAGAAAGAGAAAAGAGACTCGTAAGAAACAGAAGAAACACGAAAAAGAATAGAGAGAGTGAGGGGGGAAATTCTTTGCCATTCTTCTTCTCTCTTTTAATCGCTTCTTTGCTAAGTCTAGGACAGGATGTGTAGAAGAGAAACGTGATTAATTTCATCTTCTAAGTTCTGCAATAGAAAAAAGCCGCGGAATCGTCATTTTACCTTGGTACTTTCAGTCGTTCTCATATTTCCCTGTCTTCTACATGTCTCGCGGTAAATCAATTTTTTCGAGTTTGTTTTCTTTTGTATTTTTTCTCCGGGGCGTATTGCCTAAAAAATGAATTTCGGGAAGCGAATCACAAAAGCCCTTTTCCAGAAAATTCATCAAAGTTGTATGACGTTCTTCGGGACCCGCGGAGTGTTTTAAAGTCTCTATGACATTTTGGTTTCTTTAATTTAAGTTCAGAGTTTTTTTTACGAACGCTGCTGACTTTGGCTCCGCTATGATAATACGTGCAGCGGCGTATTTTTCTCCTTAATTACAACTTCCGGTTATTTTAGAATTCGTATTTCCACGGGTTTTGCCGCTTTCATACCAACTCCGCAGCACACTTGAAAATTTTTAGGGTTATTATGAAAATAAGTAATGAGAAAAATTAATGAATTTGTTTCCTTTGCATTCATTTTACCACCGCTTTTAAAAGAACAGTGTAATTTGTTTTTAATAAATTTCAAAAAGTAAAAGAGTATTATATCAAAAACTTATAATAATTTAATTCACGGAAAAGGCTGATGCCTTGCGGAACTCCATGGGGAAATATGAAAAGTTATAAAAGGCGCGTTTGTATTTGATAAATGGAATTTACGTGTTATCATTCCCCATGATGACTACATAAAACACAATCGTTATTCGCTGACTTGAACGTCTTGACAAATTTAAGAATTTATTCATTCTCCTACACAGATGCATATACTAAATGGAAGTTCCATTCCTGGAACATATTCGTCATTCCTCTAGACCAGCGTAAACTGGGATCAACGTATGCTTGTCTGCTGTACGTACATCGAAAACATTGATACTTTTAATTTAAACACAATTCTGAAGTTTGTTAATTCGATTATATAAAGCAGTTTTTATTTCATTTTCTTTAATAAATTTAAGTAGCAATGTACCGAAAAAAGATTCTCGATAATAATTCTAATTTGATTTGGTGAACGGGGAAAACCAACTCCAAACTATCGCACTGAAAAGGATGACACGGTCTCAAAAACATTTCCTCTCAAACTGATTGTTCAAGTAAGTAAACTTACCGATATTAAATGTTAAATCTGTACGCCGAGAAATATCGCTCGTGATTAACTGCACCACGCCTTGAGGAGAGGCGATAACGGAAGAGATATTTTTGGAAACATTTATTTTTTGTTAATAACCAATGGAGTGGGAACTGTTCCTATAAAATATAGGCTCATGGTATTATCTCTATTTAATCTACCTAATCCATATTATTATTTATAACGGAAAATAATAAAAATACAATTTTTCTTTTAAAATTCCTATTGCAGTAATTAAAGAAAATCAGAAATTATATTTTTGAATTAACGTCTAAAGAAAAGTCAGAAACATATCGAAAATTTTAACCATATTGTCTCACATAACCACGCGGAAAGTAAACAAACAAAAAAACCAACAAACATTTCGACAATTGGAATCGAATATTAACCGATGGCAGTGCGATACTTCCGCGGCCGAATATCCCACTCCTCAAATATCTGCCTCTTATAAACGAAAATTCACGGATTAGCCACAGAGCGACGCGTATAAGACACACAAGTCCATAACAAGCTTCTCTATCGCTCAAGGATGCAATACATATATATATATACATATACATATACATATAACGTCTAGTCCGCCATTGTGTTACATGGGTGGGGTTAAGCAAAGCCCTCTAGCGGCCCGAGCGAAAACGAAGGGCCGAATGCACCATTCGCCTTCTCTTTTGTACTCGGGATCCCCGCGGTCTACTAATCCAAAATGGCTCGAGTGTTCTATTTGATCTCCTGTTGAATAAACAAATAAACATGTAGCTTTGGATCTCAGCCATTCCAAGGATATCCTTGAATTTTTCTCGCTTCTCCCAATCTGTACCTCGTTCGTTTAAAGGTAATGCCCTGCATCGGATCCTTTATCGGCGTAAATTTTCAATTTTAAAGCATTTCTGACTCTCTTTAACCAACTTTCCCCAATATGTTTCAAACTGTGGGGGACTCCTTTGATCTCAATTCATCATCAACAATGATATGCTTAAGTAGCGCGCGTGCATTAGTCTTCTATAGGTTAATAAATAAATAGGCGCCAACGATAGCTCGCTTAGTGTTGTAGGCAACCGCCGCCATTCGTAACCTCCAAACATCAAATCATTGGTTGAATTCCATGACCTGAAGAGGTAAGCTCGTAATTATCCGAAGAAATCATTTCGCTTCATAATTGACGAGATATGCTGAGGCCGCCTATCGCTTCAACTGTGTGATATTTGTCCAAAACAACAAAATGTCGCATAATTTAGGATTTACAAAAAGAAGTTGTGATGGAAGTGTCTTCGAGCAAGACGCACAGGAAGGGTCCGTAGTAAAAAAGGACGTTTCTCACGAGTGAAAAAGAGAGAAAAAGAGATTGAAGGGAGAGGATTAAGAAGATGCTGTAAGAGCACTCAACACCCTTCGACCGAGCGATTAAGGAGTCAATATTTGAGGAAACCCAAAGGCCCCGGGAGTTGGGAAGCTCTGTTGGAAGAGAGATTCTCTCTCTGAAGGGTTATGTGGAGAAAGAGAAGCATAGAATAGAGAGGAGAGGAGGGGGATTTTGGGGGAGGAGGGAAAAGAGAGTGGAGTGGATGAGAGAAGAAGAGCAAGTCACGTGACATCCCGAGGGAGCTTAAGGGCCTAGGGGGAGGTGTCGGCGGGGCGGGGAAGAGGGCGAGGTGGGGGCGAGGAGGAGGGCGATGAGGAGGTCGAGCAGGGCGAGGAGGAGAGCGAGGTGGGGAAGAGGAGGAGGGCGAGGAGGGTGTGTCGGAGAGAGTTGCGGGGGGTGAAATGAAAGCATTGAGGCGTAGGGAGAAATAAGTTGGAAGCATTGCATCCAAGGCCTCTTTGATGAAGCTCTTTACCATTTTACTTTCAATATCCCGCAGGAAGAGAGTCGGAAAGAACGTTCTGTAGGCGATGCGCCTGAGAAAATAATGGAAGGAGCGCCCAATTGGAGTCACATTTCATCTTTTTCTCGATTCGGCTTCTTTGATCGAAATCGGTAATGCGTGCTTCATAACTATTTTGTACATGTCGAGTCGATAACTTTGAAATCAGTAACAAAAATATTATGTTAATGTTTGGATTGTGTTTTAAAGGAAACTGTAAAGTTGTGTAGAAATCTTTGTAATACATATTTCATTTTAACGTAAATTATGTCATTTAAACATTCATTGTGTGCAACTTTTTTATTTATTCTCTGAGAATAACAATTTGCAATTAATTTTTCTCATTCTTATTTAAATAAATTTAAGCTTATGAAGTAATATTCCTGGCTAATACCCTTAAAGCATAGAGATGTTTAGGTGATTTTCGGTAAATGATATATATACTACGGTATGGCGAAAGGAAATACATCAACTGAAATAAATTGTAAAATCACTGCTTTCTGAAATTTTCATAGTCAATTGTCTCAGAAATGTATGAAATTGGTGACAAATACACTCAGTAAACTTTATAATTTAAAATATTAGCAAATGTTCATAACGCAACATTGAAATGATTTAAAATGGCATACATGCACCTAGAAAATGCCTAGCTGAGGAGGCAAATTATTAGTTTAAGTTAGATTTATGAGAGGAAAATCAATATAAACTGCAGGCTGTGGAATTGTCGGGAAAGACGCTCGAGAGGTTTAAAACGACAAATGCTCGTGAAAGTCCAAGAGAAGCGAATTAGATTTTAGAAAGAGGTGACGTATTTTTTTGCGTAAGAAAGCGATTAGGAAACAACATATGCATAAATGGATGCACGTAATGCGGGAAAAAAACACATTTGCGATGCACGGGTCAAATTATTAGAGAAAAGGGGATCACGGAAGATTCAAATTTGCTTTTTTAGCATCATCAATTTTCAGAAAAAAGCAAATTATAGGCGTCGCGAATATTTTACGTGCAACAGCTGAGGATCATTTAAGAATAAACTCCTCAGGTGAAAGATTCGCTCAAATGCGCAATATCGAAATGTGTTCCCGAAAAACATTAGAGACCACAAGTGATTGATTTGATTCCTGGGAAGATAATAGGATGGAGAGAGAGGAAAATGGAGAAAGAGAAAAAGGTAAGTGAGAGAAGATAGGAATAAGAGACAAAGTGCGTTTCATGTAACCCATCTCGCGTGTCTCTATCAAAATTTCGCGAACCTAAACTCCATTTCATTATTAATATTCAGAGAGATATAGAAGTCTGGGAAATGGGTCTACCCTTCCCATATAGTTTTTGGAGGGGACGTGATAAGAATTGTTCTAGGGTTTTATGGGTCTGACTGATGCGTTCAGTTATATCCTCAGTCTTATTCTCTCCCTCTCTCTCTCTCTCTCTGCTCTGTTCGGGCAGAAGGCCCTCTCTCCCGCTTGCTCTTCTCTTGAGAAGAGGCGTGGGAGTAGAATATAGAGAAGGGCAGCGGGAGAACAAAAGGATAGGTGAGTGGAATGGAGGGAGATATAGAAAGGCAGATAGAGAATGGTAGATAGAGAAAGGGAGATAGAGAAAGGTAGATAGAGAAAAGGAAGATAGAGAAAGGGAGATAGAGAAAGGGAGATGGAGAAAGGAAGATAGAGAAAGAGAGATAGAGAAAGGGAGATAGAGTAAGGGAGATAGAGAAAGGGAGATAGAGTAAGGGAGATAGAGAAAGGAAGATAGAGAAAGGGAGATAGAGAAAGGGAGGTGGAGAAATGGAGATAGAGAAAGGGAGATAGAGAAAGGGAGATAGATAAAGGGAGTTAGAGAAAGGGAGATAGAGAAATGGAGATAGAAAAAGGGGGATATGAAAAGGAAGATAGAGAAAAGGAGATAGAGAACGGGAGATAGAGAATAGGAGATAGAAAAAGGGAGATAGAGAACGGGAGATAGAGAAAGGGAGATATAGAAAGGGAGATAGAGAAAGGGAGATAGAGAACGGGAGATAGAGAAAGGGAGATAGATAAATGGAGTTAGAGAAAGGGAGATAGGTAAAAGGAGATAGATAAAGGGAGTTAGAGAAAGGGAGATAGAGAACGGGAGATAGAGAAAGGGAGATAGAAAAAGGGAGATAGAGAACGGGAGATAGAGAAAGGGAGACAGAGAAAGGGTGATAGAGAAAGGGTGATAGAGAAAGGGTGATAGAGAAAGGGAGATAGAGAAAGGGAGATAGAGAAAGGGAGATAGAGTAAGGGAGATAGAGAAAGGAAGATAGAGAAAGGGAGATAGAGAAAGGGAGGTGGAGAAATGGAGATAGAGAAAGGGAGATAGAGAAAGGGATTCAGAGGGAAAGGGATGAAGAACGGGAAAGTGGAACGAAGGAGAACAGTATTGGGAGAGGGATGAGAGGGAGGGCGTCAAACAGTGCCCCTGAGATGGGGAGGGAATGAGGCACATAAGAGAAAAGGGGGGGAGAGAGAATATTTCGTAATGAGGTAAATAACAGTGCGAAAGAGAAATTCAGAGACGGAGCCGCCCGCTAAGCGAGATCCGTGATTGTGGTGCTGCGTGTGCGCGTGGGTAAAGATATTTAAATAAATAACCTTAGATAAATAATATTCAAAGGAGAAAGCGACTTCAATATATTGACATTAGAGAAAAATAGTATTTTATGCATAAAAACTGTCGTACATATATATTTTAATGGCGTTATGATTGAAAGCATTCTCTATTTTTAGAATCCGAAAGCAACTAACTCCAAGTAAATTTATTCGCCCATATTGAAGATAAACAATCACATCTAGTGCATATAAGATAAATCTAACAACTGTTTTAAATATTAACTTATATTCATTCATACTGCCGCTTCATTAACAAGAAGCGAATACTATTGGGACCAAGACTTCCTTTACAAAAATTATCAGATCCGATAATATTTTAAATAGAGCGTAGTGAATCTTACCAAAGGACATAATATAAATGATAACCCAATCACCGATTAAAACCAGGTCACTCGATTTGTTACATGGCTGTTATAATCATATCTGTGAGGTAATTAATATCAAAATATTCTTTCTTTTATTGTTGGAAGGTATAAATCTGTATACGCCCTTTTTCATTCTATGAGTCTTAATATTGACAGGATAACTGCAGTAACATTGGAAAACTGCGCTATACATTTATAGTGAATGGGCGAAAATAACCATTTTAGTGCTTTTCGTCATTGCTGAAAAGTACTATTATCTTCGTGATGTCCGTCCGTCCGTACGCATATATCAGGGAAGAATTGGCTAAACTCATTTCAATCAAATTTGCTACATAGAATACGCATATAAAATAATGGCCAATGTGGCATATTTGGACCGGATCGACAAAGCAGGGGTGCCACAATTGAAAAGTTTAACTTTTCGGTAATTATGAATTTGGAAGAAATTGGATTAACCGATTTAAACGAACTTTTATATAAAGGAGGCATGCAACATAAGTTAACAAAGTCAAGATGTCTAGCGTAGATATAAAAATCAGGGATGCCACAATACATGGAATAAAAAAATTATTTTTACACATATTTGTCTTACCTATACAGTCCGCGTCAATTTTTACCAAATTTAATACTTATAATACACATAAATAAACAAAACTATATTATAAATATATTTAAACCAAATCAACCAAACAGGAGTGCTATTATTATAAATTAAACTCATTCAGTAATTAAGGATTTGGAATTAATTAGGTAAACGGATTTCAATTAAATTTTATATATAATATTTGTACAACAAACCGTAATGAAATCAAGATGTTTAAAGCGGACCTAAAGAGCAGGGCTACCACAGTAAATAGTTAAATAATATTTATTTTACGAGTATTTCTAGAGATTTGGCCCCATGACTTTTAACCAAATATAGTACATTTAATCTTCATATAAATGAATCACCAAAATATCATATTTCAACCGGATCGATTAAACAGGGCTACCACAATATCAAGGTTAGAATTTTTATGTAACTATGAATTTGGTAGGTATTGGCAGAACGGATTTAAAAGAAATTTCGTTAGTAGGGCGAGTATAGAAAAGGAAAACGAAATGAATATGCTTAGAACGGATAAAAAAAGCAGTTCTACCACAATATAGGGAAAAATAATTTTCTAATTTCAAAGCAAATACTTCAGTATACGATTATATTACGGCGAAAAGCACTTCTGTGCCACGGGAATCCCATGTACACTCCTACTTGTTCACCATTTACAGAGCAAATTTAACCGCTCCTATATTTTTGGAACCAAACTGCTATGTGGGAGAAAAATTTAGTCTCGAAGGAAAGTACAAGAAAAATCAAATGCTATTGGAAACCACATTCACCGATTCCATTTTAACAGAGCATATTTTCTGTTGCCAGTAGCGGAGACCGACAATGAGCGATAAGAAAACAATTCCCTCACGAAAGTTGCAACACCAGACAACAAACGGATCTCGTCGGAAACCAATATTATTTCCAAACGGTTTGTAGTTCACGGCAGAATTTGAAAAGAAGAAAAAATATAATTAATCAATAGCCATGTCTATAATTTTTCTTCATTAGACGAATGTAGAGGAAAAAGATCGAGCCTCTTCGATACAAACCGTAATATTACCTTTACTATTCTGTATTTCTGAAAATTATATCTGAATTGAAAACAAGTACGTAAATGCAGAGAAATGATAAAATCATCAACATAAGGGGATAGCAAAACATGATACACGGTAGTGAAGCACGACGGGCTATCTAAGGCAGGAGGCAAGTGAGTTTAAAATAAGGAAATGAGTGAAATAAGTTAAAGGTGTAGTATATAAGCAGCCAATCCTAGTTGAGTGTCATTTCAGAATTCATCGAGAGAATTAAAGAGCAGCGAAATACAAATAGCGTTGTTCGGAGAACGGGCCTTAGGAGAAGAGGATGTCTTGACGATAAGATATTCGTGGAAGAGAAGCCACTTTAGTCCCAGGCATCGTCTTAGAAGTAAGTAGGGACATCGTTGCGTCAATTTTCTCTTTCGTATGCAAAATGGTGTCTCAAGGGACAACTGCGTATAACTTTTTCAGGAGTAGGCAAATGGTTTTAATGCTGGAATAACGACCATCGAGCGATGTCTATGAATCCCAATTGATAACGTTTTCTTAAACGTGAAACACATTATAGAACACGCCGTAATTAATTGTTGTCACGGTATTATCGAGAATAATATCACAATAGTTGAAAAGTCTCTCAGACTGTAACCGCTGTATCTCCACCGAACCCCGGCCTTGAAACAGGGTTTTCATATTTTTACATACGGATATTAAAATCTATAGAAGCATCCATTTGTTGGTACTGCACATAATTTATTAAAGGAAAAATTATTTCCCCAATTATCGATCAACACATTCAAATAGTTGATTTATTTACTAAACAAAGTTTTTTGTAGCGCCCCTGAAAATCAGCTGTGGCATCCAGGTTTAGAACCATTACTCAAAATGTTGTAATTATGGTTTAAGAGGAATTCTTTCCACAATAACATTTAGCCCTAGTTCTCAAAGTTTGTTATCATTTCGAGTAGTAGAAGGTTCAAGTTAAAAAAACTTCAATAAGACGCATAGGAATATCTAGGGCATAAATCACTGTCTTCGAGTTATCGCGCCTTGGTGTGGTAAATACGCCAGTTATAGATTTTGACTTTATTTTAAATACAACATTCGGTGACTGAATATTGAAACATCAAAAGAAAGCCGAAAAAGCCAATTTAAGACAATCAATTTGAGACTCAACATATACTTTTACACGCAATATTGTTTTCAATGTTTAATCAAAAAATACACAAAGTTTGTGATGGAAACTATCAAATTTTACCTAGATAACCGGAGATGAAAACTCTGAATGGCATTCGCGACTGCTGTTCTCCTTCTTTAGCACCCTCGCCCACTTTGAACTTCGATTCTTCCGTCATTTTGCCTGAAAACTTTATTCTGTAAACAGAAGACCGATGCATCCACAATCCACATCAATTTATTATAAAACTAGAAAAGAGAGATGTCAGCGCAGTCGTCGCTCAGTGGCGAGGTCAAAAGCGAGTTCGCCAGCCGTGTCGCACGAATTGCTTCTCATCAATGTTGCTGAATTTATTTCTTCGTTCTCTATGCCCCATTTCCTAAAGAATCTATATATTTGTAACGATCAGCCTCACGTGTGAGAAATTTACAGCTTCAAAACTTAACTCATCGAAAAACTAGGAATCGTCATGTTAAGTATAATTATGTTATCTTAAAGAATATACTTTTGTGCTTTTATAAACGAGAGGAAGTCACTTAAAATGATATTTTTCATAACTTCACTCTTATACGTAGGTATACTAAGATTGACTATAATAGATTCATATTTTACTTATAATACTCACTAACCGTCATAAAGCACACAATACACCATAATGATAGCGAAAATCGCTACTGCGATTTATAAATGCCGCTCGTTACTTACAATGGCGGGTTACAAATTGATACTCGCTCTTCGCTCATACTTTTCTGAGTTTGACATGTCCATGATGCCCTTAATTCAGAACTAATACTAGAAGATATTATTCAGTTTAAGAGCGATGTAGTCCAAAAGAAAAAATGAACGCACAATACAAATGAAGACCATTTTTGCTTCATTTCAAAATCATTTTATTAATTAAAGCAGTAAACAAATCGTTCGATTAATACTGTGGAAAAGAAAAATAACAAAACTTACGGATGAAATAAGTTACGAATGTGTTAAAATTACATATATTATGCGTGTTCTCATAAAGCTGAAACTAAATTGTGACATTTTAGAAGGAGAAAAGTTCTGTACTTGACCGGGAATCGAACCCGGGATAGGTGCTTTAACACGTCTAATGCTGACCTTAATTACGTATAATATCTCCTGGAGTCAATGACTTTTTTGGTTTAATCATTGATACATATTCATAATATGGCTAAAAATATTAACATCTGAAACGAATAAGGCGAAAATATGTTTTCAGCGAAAAAATTGACTACTGTTATAACAGTGCCTGGCCGCAGGGAAAATCTAGGGTGTGCAATACAGCATAGCGGGGTTCTTGGTCCTGTGATTTTAAATAAAAGGAAGGAAAATATCTGAAGATAACAGAATTCTCTTTTGTTACAAATCTATATTTTAACATATATTACTTTATCATTCACATTATATACATTCATTCAGTTTCCATCAAGTTAACGACAAATAATTAGACGTTTTTATTGTAATACTATATATTTATTATTATATACGTTTTCATAAAAACATACATAGTGCAAAAATACATATTTAGACAACCTGAATGTTACAAAAACATATCTTCACAAAAACATACCTATTGAAAAAACATGTATTGCAAAAATTTACGTCATCACTGTCATCCTTGCTAGATTACGCTAACATTCTCTGTTTCGGGTTCACAATTATTATCAGGTGGCAATCCGGCTTATCATTGTGGAACTTATGAGTAAGGGTAAATTTTTAGATAAAACTGTTTTCTACCTACTACGAAAACCTGCCTGTAACTACTTGCATATACACTGCAATAATCTACATATTACCAGGCACATACTTATTACATATTACAAAAAGCATATATAATATAACAACATACAC
This sequence comes from Tanypteryx hageni, assembly GCA_028673005.1. Classification (NCBI taxonomy): domain Eukaryota; kingdom Metazoa; phylum Arthropoda; class Insecta; order Odonata; family Petaluridae; genus Tanypteryx; species Tanypteryx hageni. Next base: position 199,372,255 of record CM054114.1, on the reverse strand, counting down.
ATTACAGTACGGTATACGATATATTACAGAAATATACATATTACTACAGCCTACATATTATATAAAACGCACATATTATAAAAATACATATTGTAGGAAACATAACAAAAATCACTCGGTCCTTCCATGAAAAGATAAAAAGCAGTCCAGGTTTAGTGCCGGTTCTCTCACACATGTTAAACAGCGTGTGTGTACTTGTTTCTCACATTTTTTTTGCGTACATCTCCGGCAATTGTTTTGTTTTTTCCTTTGCCCGGATGCCAGCATTTGAAATTGCCTCGGGAATTCAGCAAGGCTCAGACTCTCTCCACCCTTCAGCCGATTACGGGCCCGGCTAAATGCTGGCGTATCTATAAAAACATGCCACGCTAATTCGAAGTACTATATTGCAAGGGCTCGGAAAAAATATCATCCGAATATTACTAATAGGTGAAATCTATTTATCGTACTTTAATAAGATATATTACCTGATAGATATTCTGTATGTGATGGAACTGGTTGATGCTCTTGATTGCTGCGACCCTCACGAGGCTTTTTTGTCGCAATTTAAGCGAAAGTTTTCCTTTCCTCTTTCCTTCCATTTTTAGATGACGAGTATTAAAAAACAAATCCTTTCTATGTTTCTAGGACGAAGAGGTTTAACACTTACGGAATCTTTTTTTGGTAGAACAATACCCGAAGATGAATAAATGGCAAAGAATAAGAAAATTTGTCCTCGGCACCCGCTGCCAACCACCGTTAAAGTAACTTGCAGGATAAAATCTGGATGTAGATGTATATATATATATATATATATATATATATATATATATATATATATATATATATATATGATAATATTAATTTAAAATGACTGAGTGGAATAAAAATATAAGGACACACTTCACTAAAATTAAATATTGCGATAATTACGTATAAAATCAATACAATGTTGATTACTCTCCGATACACCGAAGCTGAAGCAGAAAACAGAAAACCAGCACCATTCACACGAAGAATACACTCTCTCGTACGACCAAAAACGGAATAAATGGCGATCCTCGTTAGCCGGCGCTTCCCACTGCATCGCTTAAGACTAGGGAACGAGTACTGTTATAACAGTTGTTGGCCACATGGCCACGCACCCAAAGCACTGTTATAACAGCGGTCGGCTTCGACTTCGAAAGTCATCTCACTTTCTTGGGATAAAGTAAGGGTTTTTTTTCCACGATGCCTCTATGAAAACGTCTGTGTTGAAGGTTTCCTACTTCTTCTTCACCGTAAATACCCCAATTCGAAAAAAAGAGAATCAGGCTTGCTTTATAGCTTGGTTGGTTAAAGCACCTATCCGGCAAGTTGGGGGGCCCGAGTTTGATTCCCGGTAAATACAGATTTTTTCTCCTTCTAAAATTCCAAATGAAATAAGTTCCTTATTAATTAAATCGTAAAGGAAATCGATCGCTGAAAGAGTTCAATATTCAATAAAAATGAGTTAGGGATTACTTAGCGACGTAAAATGCGAAAAGTTGATAAATCGATCCGAAACTTAACAAGTAAGATACCCTTCTTAAAGCAAGAGGTACGTTTTCTTAAACTCTTAGCGTGGTTTTCCGTCTTCTTCTCTCGGGATGCGGTAACCTGCACCGTCCGAATGTAGACCCTCACTAGACCTTCCCGTACGTGGAAACTTTAATTCTCTCGCGTCAGTAGTTTCGCTGCAATACCATTTCAAACCTTCGAATTTCTCGATTTCAAAGCCACGTAGCGGAAAATCCATAGGTTGGTAAGACCTATCTAATTAAAAAATAATTTTTGAAATATCTCTTAAAACAAAAAAAGTGTTATCCACAGACAGAGTGATCACATTATCACGTTTTTCCTTTTCTAAAACGTGCTACAACAGAACAATTCCAGAGTATACACAGCGTCTAACGCAAGGCAACCTCAGAGATAATTAAATTTCACTAGAAAAAAGATACGAAAACTGCATTAGTAAAGAAACAAAATTTAACGAAGTTTTCTCATAAACTAATAAACCTCGAGGATATAGACCGACAGAAAAAGGTCCAAAAAATTAGCAAGAAGTAGTGGCGAGGGCTGTAAAGCAGGACCAAATGCAAATGGCGCCGAAAGGAGAGCGGCGTAAACAAGAAGAATGCAGTAGGTGTAATGAGTGGACACAGAAGATTATGAGAAGACATGCCCCACTAATCAGCGCTGTAAGGACGACATATCGAGTCACGAGTTGATACCTACACATGCAGAAAGTTATAGAGAAAGGAGCGTGCACCGTAAGACTCGGAAAAGGGATTCGAATGCGTCCGACAGACAACAGTCCGCCACGCTATACCAGCTCGATTAGAGATAGTCAGCAAATAAGGAACAAGATGGAGAGGAAGGGGTGAGTGGAAGGAGAGAAGAAGGGGGAAATAGTAGAATAGGGAAGAGGGAGGCTTACAGAAAGATTGAATCGCATTGCTGTCGAGTTATGGTGTGGTCCCCGCTACGTAAGGCGAAATATTCCCATCTAGAATTAACAGACGAGGCACCAGTTGCTGACATGAGCGACATAGGGCTGTGGAATGTGTTGAGTGGAAGGGGAAAGTGAAAGGAGGGGAGGGGGAAAAGAGGCTGTGGTGGGAGGAAGAGAAGGGATGATGGAGTAAGAAGAGAAGAGAGACGTGTAATGGAAAAGTTATGCGAAAATGGAGAAAGAGAGAGATGCCTAAGGTTAAGAAAAAGGGAGAGAGCGAGTTGCGTGGTCTGCGGAGTGAAAAAGAGAAAGGAGTGGTTAGGAAAGAAGGAAGCAAAGGAAAGACAAGCAGGAAGCGAATAAAGGATGAATGAATAGGTAAAAAATGGGTGAGCGAGAAAATTGAGAGAGCAGCGAGAATGAAAGGGAATGGAAGATGGAAATGGGAGGACAAGGAGAAAGGCGCAGGGAAAAGATTGGGAAGAATGAAGGGTTTCTTTCATTTAAGAATGAATAGAAAGGAGCAATAAGGAGGATGAGAATCAGAGTTGCGGGTAGTGATAGAGAGAGAGAGAATGAAAAACGGGAGAGGAGTGGAAGGAGGATAAAGAGGAGGAGAGATATTGGAGGAAGGGAGGGGGCAATTGGAGAGAGAGAGGACGGGTAGAGAAGAGACGAATTGAATGGGGGAGTGAGCGTGGCAGGAAGGAGAGGGGGAGGAGGAAGGGTGAGCGAAGGCCGAAAGGGCAGAAAAAGGGCAAAGATCTTCCGCATAACGTGGATAGGATTGTTGCGAAATGTGTACTCGGTACTTTTTTTCCCCGTGTCATGAGATAAGTCAACGGACTCGGCCAGCTCCTTTATTTTTTCATTTCCGGAAAACATTTCCATGCATCCGTGCTCGTGGAAGGAAGATGTCCGGGGGAGGGGGAAATGAAGGAGGAGGGAGGGAGGGTGGGTGGGAGGAGGGAAGAAGGGAGGTAGGGAGGGAGTGAGGGAGAGAGTGAGGGTGTGAGGGGGTGTGAGAGGAGGATGGAAGGAGGGAGGGAGAGAGGGAGGGAGTGAGGGAGGAAGGAGGGAAGGAGAGAGAGGGAGGGAGAGAGAGGGAGGGAGAGAGAGGGAGGGTCGCCTGTTCTAAATAAGAGGTTTTTGCAGGGCCGAAGATTATAGATTTGGAATATAGAATGAAAATAAGTCCGATCCGTCGGAGAGTTACAGCAAAAAAGCAAGCGAAAAAAATTTCGTGATTCCCAATGGAGACTTAAGAAGTAGTCGAATATTAAAGATGGCCAATAAACTCGCTTCGTTAAATTTGCCTTGTGGTAATTAATGAAGATGTGAACTCCTTCGAAACAAAGATCTAAAGAATATCATTAGAATTTAAAATAAAAAACGTGTTTACAAATTTGATGAATGTATTCTCGGAAAGAAAATACCTATGAGCGAAAAGAAACGCTTATTTATTATTTCAAAATGCCACGATTTTTTAAAAAAGTCTTGTATTATTTTCAATCTACTAAAAAGTTTGCTTATCCAAAGGAGCAAAACTCTAGACTAGCCAAACAGCATCGAAATGCTTATGGGCCTAACAACATCTGCGCTAAATTACATAGAACTATTTACGTTAAATGTCATTAAATAAAACAATTAAATGGCAATCTCTAAAAGCGATCTTAAAAGTTTGTAATAATGTATCTGAAGCAAGTGTGTAGTTAGATGAACAATTAATATAAAATTTGGCAACTGTAGTGGTTAGGACGCTGGATGCTACTCGCCAGCTGCTCGAAAGGGCAGTGGGCACGAATCCTGCGAAAGTAGTATTTTTTTCCTAGGTCGCCCAGCCCCGTTCGTGTGGTGTGAGGTGACCGCGCAAAGTCACCGTTCCGTCCTTCGGAAGGGATGTTAAACCGTTGGCCCCCTTGGTGCTCTTCGTTAAGAGTAGGATAATGCTAGCAACGGGTTTCCCTCCTCCCTTGTGATTGTGCTCAGTGTGGAAGGAGTTATGGCTATAATAATCCAAGGGGTTGATTAGCCAATAATATATACATACATAATACACGCTTCTTTAGTGTATCTAAACATTTTCATTAAAAGGGCCGCAGGGGGCATGGTAAACCCTAGTGCGAGCCACATACAGACTTTCAAATGACTAATCGGCCCGAGAAAAATTTTTAATGATCTAATTTAGAGAATTTTTTGTTTTTTTGTATAACAAATGGATGATTATGCGATTTTATGTAAGCCTTTGAAAAATCTATGAGAGTGTACCATTATCCATCATCCTAGTTTCACACTATTTTTTTATTTTAAATTAGACTATAATTGTATCTCATTTCCGTCCAATGCTACTTTATGCTAAAGAATTCTTTTGCTGATTTGTCGAATTCGTATTGATACTACGCAAGTTAAAAATTTTTATTAATCGTATTAAATAAGAATAAGGATAAGAAAGATTTATATTTTTTAACATTTTTGGTATAAACATTCTGCGCCAGTTTTTCCAGCCAACTGTAATCTTTAAGTTAAGATTGCAAGATATCTGTAAATTTGATGTAACCTAAGGCATTTTTTCTAATGTTTGTACATTCGGGATGAAGGAATATGCATTAATATTTTTGTAAGAGAATAAATAATATAGCGCTTTCGCAATGTTGAGACAGGCTTTGTGAGGTTTTATTGCTAAATGGTTGTATGTGAATGTATATGTTGCTGTTTATTTGCCCATCTACCAGGGTCACTCCAAAAGTAATGCAGCAGCTAGGCTACTCAAAGATCTGCGTGAGATGGGTCCCACGGCAACTGACAAACGCACACATGGAACAGCGCCAAACCATTTGTTCAGAACTTCTTACGCGATTTAATGATGAAGGGGATGAATTTTTCGCACGCATCGTGACGGGAGATGAAACATGGTTGCAACTATTCGATCTGAAACAAAGAGACAATCCACGGAAGAAGAAATTCAAAGCTGCGCCTTCTGCAGGAAAGGTCATGGGGACTGTTTTCTGGGACATGGAGGGAGTTTTTCTCGTGGACATCATGCCAAAGGAACCACTATCAACTAGGAGGCATACGTGGCAACACTAACAAAATTTCATACACGTCTTCGCCGTGTTCGACCAGCTAGGCTGATGCCCGATGTTCTGCTCCAACACGACAAATCCCAACCACACACCGCCAGTATGCGAACCAACGAGGCGATCAAGAAATTTGGTGGACTGTGTTGCCACACCCACCTTTTAGTACTGAATTGGTGCCATCGGATTACAGCCTTTTCGTTAAGCTGAAGGATGGTATTCGTGGGACAGAATTGCAAGACGATGAGTCTCTTGTGGCGGCTGCGAAACAGTGGTTGAAGAATGCATGTCCTGCATTTTAACGTGCAGGTATACAAGCCCTTGTTTCGAGGTGGCGTAAGGCAGTTGAGAGTGAAGGCGACTACCTGGAAAAGTAGAATTTTTTTCCTATAGAATGTATCTTCGAACTGTAACAATAACAATGCTGTACAATAAATACTGGTTTTAAAATAATTGTGGAGCATTACGTTTGGAGTGACCCTCGTAGAAGTTGTGAATGTACTTTTGATGTGTTAATTAAAAATAAATTAAACGCAGCAATTTTTACAAAAACACACTAAGAACAAATATTTCTTTTGCTTGTATCTTTTATATCCCAAATGTAAGCCCAATTTCGCGCAAGTGCAACATTTTTATCAAACTTTCCTAAATGTTGAACAATTTTCTTATTTGCGGTGTTCTTTTTTAAGCCTATAAGTACATAAATAAAAATAAATTTTCCTGTGAATGTGCAGAAAATGACTAATTCAGGTAAAATCAGATATCGTTTAATAGCTCTGTAAAAATAAATTGCAAAATGCTTTATACTCCAAGACCTCGAAAAATGAATACTGAAGTTGTACAAATAATTTAGGTACAATAGGGATAATACCTTGAATAAAAAAAATCATATAAAGATAGAAAAAAGTTTTTCAAATTTATTATCATCAAAACATTTCCGAGTAAATATTTACTGAATATAAATTCCGTAATAAAGAACTTTTACTTTATCATGTATAAAGTACATTATTAGGCCCTCGCATTCCCTACTCTTGCTATCCGCGGTATATATTTGTAGGATATAAGCAACATAAGTAAACACATACTTGTAAGTTGTGAAGCTATGACGGACCTTTTTTTGAGAATTCTGGTGCTCAGCTAATAATGTAATGCTAATGTTTTAACTTATTGGATATCTGAAAAGTAACATGTTTGTGCTGAAAATAAAATTTTGTAGGGTAAATTCCGTATAAGGTTATGAATGTTTTGTAGAGACGATGATGATAGCTCATAAAGAGTTTCAATAAAAGGCGAATAAGAACAAGGAAAGAAACAGGTCGTTCAATCTCATGAAAAATTAATTTTTTCTATTTTTTATAAGATCTAAGATCATAAATTATCCAAAGAGCGTAATTTAACTGTCAGTTAAACCACGAATATTTTATCGAACTGCATGTTTTATGAGCTATTAATATATATTAATATATTAATTAATATATTAATATATATTATTATATTCTTTTGAGCTTGGGAAAACATTTTCCATTTCCCATTTCTCCGTTTATAAACTCCGTGATTTTGGCACCTGCGGTGTTTTCAAGGAACGTAACATTCGCGGATAGCGAAGGCGTACTGTGCATAGAAAAAGTATTGTGATCATGAAAAAAATTCTAACACGAGATTTTGATGAGTACACACACAGGTTTTGGATTCCACTGAATTATAAAAAGTTGTTATTACAATTCATTCTGCCTGTCATCTATGCCAAGCTCTAGGGGCTAAAAGGTGACACCAAATCTGGTGAAATATCGTATTTGTATCGAGTATCATCCGGAGTAAAAGACTTATTGAAATACATTGTATCGCATAACAAATGAATGTTCCCCATCCCCTATCTTTTCCCTCTCACTTTCTCCGTCTGTAGAAATACGCTCCACGAGCCGTTCTTCTTCGTCTTTACGATAGGCATACTGATGATGGAACCTTTGATTCCGAAATACGTATTTAGGCATTTTTCAAAAGGAAGTACGCGTATGTGGTTGATTGCTTGTGTGTTTTGTGATGGTGCGAGAAAAGGATCCCTGGCGTGGAGTTGTTCCCCTAAACCCGGAGAGTCCGTGACATTGCGTGAGTGTTCGGTTCCTTGCGTAATTACCCCTAAACCGGCGCTTATGTGAGTACTTCCTTTTTATTATTTTTTATGGTTATTAGGAGGTTTCTCCATTTGTAAATAGAATGTAGTTTATTCTACCCGGTTTTCACAAAATTTCTATTTACTTAACAATGCATGGATTCCAATTATAATTCTTGCAGTTATAGAGCTTAATATGAATACCACGTAGGTAGGGTATGGATTTTTTTGGTTTTACCCTCCGATTGCCTTTTTTAAATTTCGGGTAAAACCCGAAATTATTAGTTTTCTTCAAACATTTTTTTTTAGATTTGGTCACAGAATTTGTATTATGGCGCCTGTGGGCACCTCAGCACTTGAGTGCAATCCGAGATGTTTGTGATCAGTCTGTTTATTCTCCTTGTAAACAATTTATTCGTAAGCTTACTTTGCAACACAATCTTAATCCTTGGTTTGCTTGCGCCAGAAATAGTCAAGGACGCGCCTTAGCTAGTCGCTGTTAGATCTTTGATAGGATAAGGAAAAAACAGCCCAAGTGTATGTTAATTGAAAACACTATGAAAGAATAATTATTTTACCAATATATGTGTTTTCATAAAAAGTGGAACAGGAAGCAAGATATTTGTGCAGCCTGCGAGGTGTTACTCTCCACCTGGAGTCGTTTAACACAAGAAATCACACTCTCAACCATATTTGAGTTATTGTAAAAAGTTTTGATTGTGATAAAAATTTTAAATTTTTAAGCAAAATTTTTATTTAAAAACCATTTTATCCGAATTACGAAATAATAAAAACCGGTATTTACCCTCCGCATGAAAATGTTTTTAAACCTGAAAAGTCCATACCCAACATATAAGACCATATACATAAAATAAGAATTATCGCCCAGCTACTGCGAAGCTCTCATCACTGAAAGCAGTACCATCGAGCTTACGATTCAAACTGTGAGAATATATTTTTCACGAGCAAATACATATGTACTTATGAATGCATTAGTGAATTTTATTATGCGGAAGGAATACGTACGAATATGAAAATATTTGTGAAATTCATGTTGTCTCTATTTTTAGAAGTAATTGATCAATATTAAAATTACTTTTCGAAGATTTAATTGCTGGGAAACTATCACAACAGCTGCTTTTGAGAAATACCAATTTTGGCTGATAGTCTTAACCTGGTCTTAACACATTCTAGGTTTGTGAACATATTTTCGCATGGTTATAAGTTGATAGAATTGATGTAATCTCTAAGATCAATTCATACGCCAAAATAGACATAAGCTGTTATCCTTCCTTAAATATCCTGATACTGTCGGGGGTGTTTAGTTCAGGGATCGAGATCAACGCGAATGAACCTCACAATTAGACAAAATTCAGCTGCAAATCCCACACTCTCAATTTTTCCTCTAATTTTATTTCCGCGAACCAAATATTCGTGTGAAGTTGCGAGAGAGTTAAAAATTAAATGTAATATCCAGTTTTAGATAGAAAGTAGCCTGCGAGCAGCCAGTCTACGAATAAGTGCGATTGCAAAGATTTTGACAATAGGCTGTACTTACGAATTTCATGCAGAATCATTGCCACTGAGAGAAGAGAAAGCCCTGACCCCTAACAAGTGGCATGAATATATGAAAAGGGAGGATCGCGAGATACGGTGAAACAATACAATTATAAACAAACAAAAACTCCTCCACCGTAAACAGGAAGAGAATACTCATATTCACGCTGCAAGTTGCTGGTAAACATCGTCGCAGGACCTCAGTCAAAAGAAGGCACACGCAGAAAAATACAAATTATTCAAAATATTCCTGAGGAAGCAACAGAAGAATTCGTTCATTTAATCTCCTTGGGCATACAAAAAAGTTTCTTTAAAATCAACAACAGCTTCTATCAACAAAAAAACGGTACCACTATGATAACTCTCTTTCTTTTCATAGATGAACTCTTCCTTTTAACATGCATTGCAGGCAATTCGCGATCAAATTGTCTTATGCCATGACAATAAATAAATCGCAAGGCCAAACTTCAGCCAAAGTTGGAATTTTTACGCCTTTACACATGGAAATATGTGGGGTATATAAAGAAATATTGAAAATTAAATAATGACACAGAATTGAAATAGACCCCTAGTAATACTCATAGGTTACATAAAAGAACAATGTATATAAAGCAAAATTTACAAATTGCCAGCATTTCAAAATGCGTTGGCGTACTGTACGCCAACGCGCCTAACTAAGGGTTAATAAGTATTGAATATCTGTGATAGTGTAAGAGTTTATTAACTTAAAAAAAAAAACTCAAGGAAACATGCAGTTCATTCTAAAAAATTACATTTTGGAAATATTCGCGGACCACCAACGAAACCACAAATGGTCCGCGGACCATAGTTTGGGAAGCACATAGCACACTACAAAACAACAGATTAAACAAATCAAGCATTGCAACTCATATTTTTTTTACACTCATCATCCTATCACCACAGAAAACCTATCCTTTCTCATATCAATTGACCAATACAATAAACTCGATGCACACGAAAGCATCTGCATACTTAAAAACAAAAACACGGTTATGAACAACGACTTAGGTCCCATCCCCCACTCCCCCCTTTTTCAGTTGCTCAGTTCACCGCTCCGATTCCTTTCACTTTTCCTTCCCCTTTCCCCCAACGATCACCCCTTGCATATATACTCCCCTTTCTCACTCCCACACTACTGAAGATGACAGCTTAGCTGTCGAAACATAGGTGTTTAGTTTGCTTAGATTAAGAGTTTACTGTGTGAGTGCCTTTGAAAAATTTGTGTTTCTGCGTGTGTCTTCTTTTGACTTAGGTCTTGCGAAGGTTTTTACCAGCAATCTGCAGCGTGAATGTATTCTCATCCTGTTTACGGTGAAGGCGTTCTTGTTTATTTACTAAAGTGGCATGAAGAATGACATACATGGTGTCTAATCAGGGTACTTCACAGGAGATCGTCAAAGATTCACAATGAGTTATTCAACGTTCACATGAATGTCGCAGCATAAATAGGCAATGATACGTTAAAGGTAGGTATCATATTTTTAAATAAGAGCAGAACTCCATATTTAGATGTCTCTCGTAGAACAACAATAGGGTATTTTATCATGAATTTAAGCACATACATTTGATTGCTAGATTTACTGGACTATTCGTTAAAATGAAGTATTGAGTGTTTCGTATCTAGAGATTATAAAAGTAAAAAAAGACAATGAACCAAACGGGACATGAAGAGTTCGCCTGATTCGTCCAACACACGCGAGACATTGAGAAATTTGTAAGGCATCCCTTTGTGCCGTCTAACCTTTCTCTTTTGCCAAATGAATGCCAAGTTGCCGCCTTGCAATATAAATGACGTTTTAAGGAAGTAGCTGTCGTGGAGGGAATTTAAAAAAAAATAGAGAGTGAGACGGTTTTGCTGTTGCTCATAAATGGAGTGAAGGATAGGAGAAGTATTGAATAAGAGATAAAGGGACAGGATTAACAAATTCTCATAATGAGGCTCGCTTGGATCATTGGAATCTTTCCTCTCTTCACTCTCTATTTGTCTCTGTCGCTATCTTTATATCTCTCAGCCTACGCCGGAGTGGACAATGGTGGAGCCAACAAAATGGATGGGCTTCGAGGGAAGGGGGAGGGGAAGGAATAGGTAAAGGGGAGGAATGGAGAAAGGAGGAATGGAGAAATGAGGAGGAATGGGGAAATGAGGAAGAATGGAGAAATGAGGAGGAATGGAGATAGAGGGAGGAAGAAAGAAGGAATCAATAGCCGCCGCCGATGGCATGGCAGTATAGCCATCGATCGGAATGCACGCCTGTGTTTATTCCCACGTCAATATTTTCGTTGTTTGATGGGAGATCGGGAGAGGGAGGAAGGAAGGAAGAAGGGGGAGGGCATTGAAAGCAGAGATCGGAAATTTATTTATCAAACAAGTCGCGCTTTCCAAATTCTCCCTATTAAAGACTATATAAAAAAGGTACTGTCAGTCTCTACTCGGCAAAATCTTGCGGCTTAAGTATCATTAAGCTTACATTCGAAAGAAGAACTTCACGAGAAACGAGAGGTTAATCGAAATTTCGTTTCAGTGTCTCCGATTTAAGTATTGATAATTGGTTTTGAAAAGGAGGTTGTAGATATGGATTTGAATGGGAAATGTATGGAAGAGGCAAAATGGTGTGCGAGGGAGCTAAGGTGATAATTAGGAGAGTTCTGTGCGAGTTTAATCTTTAGAGCAGGGTAACGGATTAAGAACGTTTCGGTGAAGATGAAATCTCGGAAGGAAATCGTATGGAGGATGGAAAAACGACGGAGAGATGGAAATTGTCAAATTGGGAAGGCAAATAAGATATTATCCTTTGATTTGGGCAAGAGGAAACAGAGAGGGAGTATGGAAGGAGCAAATCCTTCGTCTTTTAGAGCGCTATTGTTCTTGCTCTTAAGCGGTTCATTTCTTTCTTGAGATATGCTGAATACAAACTGAAGGAGCGTCCTTGAGGATCAGATTCGTCAAAAGTTCGAAATAGATTTTAAAATGTCCGTAAAAGATACTGAATGCGTAAATGTGCTGTTCAAATTATATTGAATAAATGTTTCACAGTGAGCATCTTCAACTTCTAAGAGTGTAAAAAAACAACAATATGTAAACCAAGCATGGAAATGGAAGTAGATGTGAGGTCCTTTCGAACAATTCCTCTAATTATACTTAATTACTTTATTGACACAGGAAGAAATTTATAATTTTAGACTTATTTCTCGGAAGTTTATTTTCATAATTTACTCTGAATTTGGAAGATAACATTCCTAATATCATCCATCGCAAAATCTAGAAATGAAATAGAAGAATGTTGTTGGTCGCACTGACGGACAAACGGAGCGAAAAAATAAGCGCTTTCATAAAATGAAAAGCGATTACAACTAAATTTGATAAATAGAATACTCACATAAATTAATCACCAAAATGAAATATTTTGACCAGATCGACTCAGCAGGGGCGCCACAATTGCAAAGTTTAACTTTTCGATGATTTTGAAGGAATTAGTCCAACCGATTTCAACAAAACATTATATGATGTAGGTGTACAACATAAAAATAATCATAATTTTTAGTATACATAGATATAGAAAGCAGGGCTACGACAATACAAGAAATAAAAAAAAATATTTTTACACGTATTTATATTGAGCTCTCTTAATCAATTTTAACCAAATATAATATTTATAGCTTACACATATATACAAAACCTTATTAGCATATTTAGACCGAATGAGTCAAACATGGGTACCACAATTACAAATTAAACTCTTTCAGCAATTAAGGATCTTAACCGAATTGGCTGAACGGATTTCATTTAAATTTTATACATAAGATTGTTAGAATACACCATTATGAAATGAATTTGTTTAACTCGGAGCAAATGTGTAAAGCTACAAAAGTAAAAAGCTAAATATTATTCCTTTTACTAGTATTTATTGATAAATGACATAATGGATTTTAACCAAATAGAGTATATATAATCTTCATTAAAATAAATAATAAAAATATCATATTTCAACCGGGTCTACTATACAGGGATACCACAATATCTGCAACTATGAATTTGGAAGGCATTGGCTGCACGGATTTTAAAAAAATTTCCTTTGTAGGGTGAGTATCGAAAAGGAAAACGAAATGAACATGATTGGAACGGATCAAAAAACAGAGCAACAACAATATAAGGAAAAATAATTTTCTGATTTCAAAGCAAATACATTAGTATACGATTATATTACGAAAAGCCCTTCTGTACCACGGGAAACCCGTGCGTATCCATACTTGTTGTTTCTATAGTGTCACTTTAAGCCAATATTTTACAATATTTATGGCAGTTTGTTTGTATTAATGCATCAGTTAGTAACAATATCCGAATTTTAAACGTCTGAGAAGTAAGAGCCTTCCTAATCGTATTCGACGGCCTCGGCAGAGGGGTTGTTAGCGCATCTGGCTCCCAATGCTAGGGTCGCGGGCTTGAATCCCGCCTTGGTCATGGTAGAATGTGATTGTAATTGGTGTTATTGTTATTTCAATATTGTTCAAATCGTTGTTGATAATCAGTGTTATTGGTCCTGTGCTGTCTCTGAGTTCTTGTTAATAAAATAAATAAAATAAAAACGGAATACGTTGCCTCCTGCCAATGCAGTCCACACGCAACATTCTCTCACTGCAGATATTTTGATTGGTTGCAAAAGGAAGATTATGTTGCACTCTAATATGATCAATTTAGAAAAAACATTTTTGTTTATATAGAGATATTCCAGCCTTGGTATTAAAATGTTCCATAAAACAAGCAGGTAAATGAGAAAGGCTTTAATTGCACCTACGGCGATTATTTACGATGAAGGTCGATATAGTGAAAGTGTCAGATAAGAGCCTAATGATATACGCTATCTGAAAAGGTACTTTCCGTCGCAGTGAAGACGGAATGAGGAGAGGAGATGGGAGGGGGAAGAGGGGAGGAGATGGGAGGGGGAGGAGATTGGAAGGGGATGAGTGGAGAGGATGGGAGAGGGAGAAGGGCAGGATATGGGAGGGGTAGGAGATGGGAGGGGAAGAGGGGAGGAGATTGGAGGGGGAGGAGGGGAGGAGATTGGAGGGGGGGAAGGGAGTAGATTGGGTGGAGAGGAGGGGAGGAGATTGAAGGGGGAGGAGGGAAAGAAAAGGAGGAGCTCCGCCCTTAAACTGGCCCATCGCTCATAAAGTGGCCCTTTGCCGCTACCACTTAGCGCGGCGTCGGAGCAACTGAGGCGAAAGGTCAAGACTAATCACCTAGCGGATCCGAAGATTCAATCCCTTTCCCCACTCTCTTTCCCGAGGGTACCAAACGCCTCCTCCTTTCCTCTCTCCACGTGCATCTCTCTCCCTCACGCACACACTTTCGCATCCGTCCCTATGGCCCGTTTTTGAAGGCCCCCTTTCTTGCTCCTGGTTGCGTCTCTCTCGCTCTATCTCTCTCGCCCCTCTCTTCCCCCAACTCCTCCTATTACTACTCTATCCTCCCCCGCACACCCTCTGCACGCCCGGGATAACTTTATTAATTAAAAGGACGAGAACCCCTCCAGGTCTCCCTGCCCCAACCTCCTCCTTCTCTCTAGCCCTCAAACGCCTCACCTTATGCTTCACCTACGGCAGCATTCTCCCATTCGTTTCTTTCCCTACTCCTTCCCTTTATTCCTGCCCATAAACCCACGCGAAGAAGAAGCATCTTCCGAGACGCTCTACCTTATTCTTTGAGCGGGTTATAGCCTTCATATCTCCTTTGCGTTGGATACCAGGCTGGGCAAGTGCAGGAACCCATACTCGGGAATGGTTATTTAGTCCGAATTATTATCGTAATACAGTACAAAAGTCCTTTTCGATTTCCAGGTGGATCTGAAGGAAAAATGTTTAACATTATAAAGCCAAGCGGCCTGCTAGGCTCTGTTTGCAGTGGGTGGAAATATAAGAATTCTAGTAATGACTTATAAAAATGCTTAGGCCGGCGTCGCGAGCTCCCAGATTCTTCGCCCCCCCCCCCCCCCCCGCAGTTGCAGACCTGACTGCATAGTAGTTACGCCCCTGATTGAATGCACGATTGCGAGTAATAAAGGCAGACATGTTATACTTCCCAAATTCGATGTGACACTAACAGGAAATAGCAAGATTCCGTTCGAGATGAAGCGTCGTCAGTTTTCAATAACGTTAGCCTTTGACATGACGATTAATGAAGGTCAGGACCAAACATTTGATGCCGTGGGATTACTCTTACAAAATCAGGTTTTTACATGTCGCCATGTCACGAGTACGAAGGCAAGAAAATATACAAATTTTATCCAGTTGCGATGACAAAGTTAAGAATGTAGTATATCCAGAGGTTTATAACTTAACCTTTTAATTCATTTAACTTTATTATATTACTGTTATTTTTCCTATTGTAATTATTAAAATTAACGAAAAATGAAAAGGAAATTTGACGTACCTACTAATTGTTTTAAATTGCAAATTATATAGTTAAATAAAATTAAGTGTTTTATTTCTTTAACAAGAAGGCTGTCTTCGATTTGCATCACATGTGTGACGCACGCCAGCTAGTTTCAGCAAAATAAGTTCAGCGGTTCCAGAATTGAAACAAATGAACATTGTAAACTACATGTCTGTCTTCACGTAAAGTGGTGGTAATTTTTGTCCGATTTTACCAAAATTGGAATCGGTCGACCAATTTTAGCAAAATTCCCCAATACCAAATTTCATCAAAATACGTCCAACGGTTTTCGAATTTTAACATACGGACGGACGGACGGACGGAAACCACCTTCCCTATATGCGTTCACTTCGTGCAAAGAACGCATAATAACCCATTTGTTCACTCGTCTATGCTCAAGCCGAGTTCGGTAATAATCGTCTCCATGGCAACAATCCTATAAAATACGATTTAAAACGCAAAAACGCTACGTTTTAGTAGAAACTCAAGAAAATACGATAAATTATCAGAATTTAGCAATGAGAATTAGAATTTTAATTCTTTTCCTCATAGAGCAGTATAAACTTCGCTCCGATATCACAATTTTAAGATTTTTTAATGTATTAAAGAATACATGTGTGCACGATGGATTTGAGGATTCCTATGTAAAACAAATAGGGAAAAAACTTTCCTGGAATCGAATCCGGGACTTCAATCTTCGCTAAATAAAAATATATAGGCTGGAGTTTGGCCCTGGCAGCACGAACCTGATACCAAGTTTCATGCAAAAGCTGGTAGTAGGGGACACACACACATAGAGACAAGACCATTTCATAAGGCTTTAGAGAGCAGATTAAAAAGATGAAAAATTTTTACGGTTTTTTGAAATGAGAAATATCAACTGCCACTGATTTTAAACGTGAAACACTGTTTCATGTCATTGATATAAAACGTTTTAAAATGGAGCTTATAGATATGAGGGCGTTAATCTTAACCAAAGATTTAATCTTCTAATGGCGTCCTAATCCTAGAGCAATAACAAAGCGCAATTTTATCTGCAATTTTTCCATCACTCGTCACTTTCTGCATAAGAGGAAGTATTTTTTTCGTGAGACAAAAATCAATTTCGATATTTCAAAATAAAAACATGTTTTGAAGTCCCATGAACACGTTTTAACCATTTTTTCGATAATGACTGTGTGATAGGAAATTTTTGGGCGCTCTAACTCAAAAATTATTAATCAGATCAATTCGAAATTTATTATTTTTACGTTCATATTAAAGGAACAAGAATTGATTGCAAATTATTAACCATCGATAATTGAGAGGTTTAAAGAAAACAGAGAATTAGATTCTTCAGTTTACTTCAGCGGCAGAAGTGCGGCCATCACATAACCTTTAAAAGTGATTTAAACTAAAAGTTTTATGAGCAGTTGTTGCTGTTACTTGTTGCGTGGTGTTCTCGGGGGAAGCTGCGTAGGGAGCATGGTTTACTCGACGTTTCACCCACGTTGCAGCGGGCATCTTCAGGAGTGAAGTGAATTTTCAAGTGTTATCGCCGTCCTTAAATTTCACTTCAATCCTGAAGATGGCAGCTGCAACGTGGGCGAAACGTCGAGTAAACCATGCTCCCTACGCAACTTCTCCCGAGAACACCATGCAACAATACTGTCCGCTGCGGAAACCTTCAATCGAAGGTTGCTATTATTTACCTGGCAACGAATACAATGAGCAACTTGATTCACCGTAAAAATTGATTTTGCTTAGTTCCATTGCCAATTATAAGCTAAACAGCATCCGATGCGAAATGTGATAGAGTGAAACTAAAGTCGAAACTAAACAACGTTGGGTGGATTCTGATTTTGGTGGAATGGCGTACGATAAGAATTTCACGAACGTAAGTTATCATTTTATAAATTAACTAGTAGAAGGTGCTTGCATACTGCAAGCATTTCATCTCCCCTTGAAAAAACATTAATTTTTCAGAGAGATATTTCATCATGGGAAATATTTGTTTAATTCATTAGATTTCTCCTCTAGACCGATTTTCGTTTTTTCCTTATGGAACAATAATTGAGTAAAAAAATCACTAATTTTTGCAATTTTAGGAATACTATAATTTTCCAAATTGGATTAGTAATGCCACACATTTCTGTCAAATTTTAGGTGTGTAGCACTTTTAGAAGTGAAATAACATTTATCTAATTGTTTAAATTGAAATCATTTTTAACGGCCGCAATAACAATTTCATGGTTAAATTGATATGTTTATTTGTTTAAATAGACTAAACTCTAAATAATTCTAAAATTTTAGCTCCCTAACTTGCCGCATAGTGTCTAAACCTTTACCTATTTGTTAAAATTTAAAGAATTTTTAACTGCCAAAGAAATTAAAATATCAAAATTTGTGCAATCCCTAATTCGTTTATTTTCAAATTCCATATATAAAAAAATTTCAGTTCCGTAGCACATTCGGATATACATAAACCTTGAAAAATTGTTTAAACAATTTCGAATACTTACCGGCCGCATTGTAAAACTTTTTCAAGATTTTCGTTTTTTTAGTCGGTTTTGCACAAAATCTTAGCGACAAAAAAATTTTGAGTCTGCCGCTTTTCTGAAAGTGCCTAAACATGAGTATCCTCTTATATATATGTTATCATTATATATAGACATTCCTTACATAGGAGTAACATATAACATATAAGTAGTGGTGCTTGCATTCTGCAAGTCTTACATCTCACCTTAAAAAACTATTTATATTTAATAAAGATATTTCATAATTAGAAATATTTTCTAATTCCCAATATTTATTCTCTGCACAAACTTTCGTTCTTTTTTTATGTAACAATATTTGACTAAAACAATACCAAAACTGTGAAATTTTAAGAATATTATCATTTTTCCATTTTGGTGCACTAATGCTACACATTTATGCTAAATTTTAAAGTTATAGCACATCTAGAAGTGAAATAAGGTGTTTTTAATTGATTAAATTTCAAATATTTTTAACGGCCGTAATAACAACTTATATGGTGGTTATCAAATCTTTATATGTGCATTCAGACTAAGTTCTAAATAATGTAAAAATTTCGGCTTCCTATCTCGCTTTGTCGCACCTAAACATTTACGTATTTGTTTCGTTCAAGTGAACCTCTTTAGACGATTGTCGGCCTTGGTGCCCTGCTGTAACGTCTCCCCGAACACCAAAATCAGATTTTCTTGATACCTGCACCGTGAATCCCAAATGCTTCCGACGCACTGAAGATCTTTCAATTTCATACGAGCCGAGCCGTCGTGGTAAAAGGACGTGCTTCAGAGGCGCTCCTGTGGTGAAGGTTTTTACCTGAAAAACTAAAGAAGTATGGGGAAGGGCTCTTGCTCTGGTGCCGTGATCGACTTGAAGTGTCACTCTCGCAAGTAAAAACTGAGAAACAGTGTACAGCGCTTGAAATGCAATATGTGGTTTCACTTCAATTGCACCAAGGATAAGTTGGAGGAGTGCGTAAAGGAGAATTGGCGGTGCAGGAGTTGCGTCGAAGGGGAGCGAAAGGTACATACTGATCAGAATATACGCAACAGTGCAATGGCGGGGAATTATTTCTTAGGTGATGACGCTTTTATTGTAATGGAGGCAATACTGGTGAAAGAAAGGCTTCAGTCTTCATAGCCGAAGTGGTCAGCTACCGGATCGGCTTTTACACCGGGGATTTACCCCGGGCTTTTCAGTGGTACTGGTTGGCCGGAGAGAAGTGTAAAAAGGTTGGTGTTTTAGTCAACTGTTTTCCGGGAGTTAAAACCGAGCAAATGGAAAAGAAAATTATGGATCTGAGTGGGGAGAGGGAGGAAGAAGTGATCGTAATCCACTTAGGAACAAATGATATATAAAGTGCTCGGACTGAAGACCACGCCATCGGATTGATTTGGTATATGTGCAACAGCAAAGAAAAAGTTTAAGAAAGCAAATGTAGTAGTGAGTGGAATAATTATAAGGAGGGACGTTGCAAAAAAAGTAAATTATATCAATAAAGCCATTGATTGGTTGTGTGCTAAACAAAACTTGTGTTTCGTGGATCCAAACTGCTGGTTAAGTGATAAGGACTTGGGTCGGGACGGTTTACATTTAAATAGAAGAGGTAGCGAAAAATTCGGGAGTTTGCTGGAAAAGGTAATACAACACGCCAAGCAGGGAAACTAGAAGAAGACCACGGAGGTGCTGACACCACAAAGAAGACGATGGAAGACGTTGAAGACGGGGGCCATATATCGTACAATAAAGAAGTCGAAAATCCAGGTGATGGAATAAGAATTTTTCAGGTAAATTGTAGGAGTATCTTAAATAAAGGTAAAGAGTTTGTAACCCTAGTTGAGGCAACAGTCTTTACCTGGCTGTTGAAGTGAACGGACGTGCCTTTCACTTGCTCCGGCCAGCTCCTACGTAGCCTCGAGCGACTAGAGTAGCTGTAGCATTAGAGTAGCTGTAGTGTTAAGTAGAGCCAACAATTAACTTTATTCTATTGTTATCCTTCGGAAATTTTATTTAACATTCGTTTAAGTTATGTAATTAGTTTTGTTATAACATCCACGTTATAGTTTTTATTTTTCTCTACCGTAATAGTTAACTTTTAAGACTCGTAGTTTCTTATTAGAAATTTCATTCTCCCTTTTAGAAAATAATATTTATATCATAGTAGTTATTGTGTATTAGCATATTCTCGTTACATTTGTAAGGTTGTTTTAGTTTTACGCTCCATAGTATTTATATTTTTCGTTGTTGTGTACTATCATCTCCTGTGCGTGATCTAACCTTGTTTGTGTTGTTTACGCCTTTCACTTTATACCTGCGTTTGACCCTTTCTCGTACGCTACACGAAGAGCGTCCCCGCTTTAAACAGACCAAATTCTTTAGCCTTATCCCATTTCAGCTTTTGTTTTTATATTGTAACTCTTTTACGTTAGTATATAAATTAGGTAAGTTTAGGATGGCTTCACCGTTTCCTCCTTCTTGAGCGCCGCTGGTTGCGAGGCCATGAGGGCTCGAATCACGGAGCTGGAGAGGGTGGTTGCGGACCTCCTTCAGAGGGTGGGAAGGTCCGAGGCAACCTTGGTTCGTGTGGGGGGTGCGGGGTCATCCCTGAAAGCTCGCCGCGCCAAATTGGCGGCTCGGGTTCGCCTGGGTGCGGCAGCCGGTAGAGTGATCGTGGTTGACTCTGACTCCTTACCGCGGGCTGAGGGTCCTCGGGCTGGGAAATCCGATGAGTGGAGAGTGGTGTCCACTCGGGGAGATCGTGGGGTGGTGCTGCGGAGGCAGGGAGTTGGGAATGCTTCGGCGGACTCTCTTCCTGTCAGTAATAGGTTCGAGGTGTTGTCGGAGGACGACTCCACGGCCATTGCGCCCGTACCAACTCCCGTCTATTCGATGGAGGCCGGGCACAAGGGGAGTCGCGTTGGGAAAGGGAGGGAGGAAGGGTTGTTAGTGTGAGGTAGCTCTAACGTTCGGCGTGTAATGGCACCCCTGTTATCCAGTTCCCGCCGGGAGGGAGTTGAAGAGCGGGTCTTCTCCAGATGTATATCAGGAGGCACGGTGCCGCAAGTGACCAACACGGTGAGAGAAGCGGTAGTGGCGACAGGTTGCTCTCGGCTGCGGGTGGTGGCCCATGTTGCGACTAACGACGCCTCGAAGCGCAGGTCCGAGGAGATTTTAAGTTCTTTTAAGGACTTGGCCTCTGAGGTTGCTCGTGTTCGAGAGGAGTCGGGTTCCGATGTGCGGCTTACTGTCTGCAGTATAGTCCCTAGGATTGACCGCGGTTCTGAGGTTTGGAGTAGAGTTGAAGGTCTGAATCGAAGGCTGTGGAATTTCTGTCGGGACTTGGGAGTGGACTTCGTCGATCTACGACCGAATATCGAATCGTGCAGGGCACCACTGGATAACTCTGGTGTTCACTACACGCCCGAATCGGCTCAGAGAGTAGCGAGTAGGATTCTTGAGCACAGTAGGGATTTTTTAGGCTAGAGAGTAGGGCAGGGTGTAGGTCAGTTTTTGGTCAGGGGATAATCGATGCACTTGTAGAAAATAAGAATCCCAAAAGATTATCTAATGATAGAATATACACCGAGCGTAATATGCAGCACCAATTTCGCGATAGGTCATTGATAGAATGTTCCGTAAAGGGCGCGACGGGTCGCAATTCCAATTTTGACGCGACGCCATACAGTCGTGGGAGTGATTGTGGTTGGAGCGCATGTAGTTTTAGAGTGGAAGAGAAAGTCAAGGATGAGATTAGTATGCAAAGTGATAGTGAGAAATTAAACGTCGTCGTACTGAACTGTCACAGCATCCGTAGGAAAATTGCTGAGTTCAAGCATCTTATTCGCAGTCTGCATGCCGACGTCGTGATATGCACAGAAAGTTGGTTAACGGATGAGATTCAGAGTCAGGAGGTATTTCCTAGAGACTATCGTGTCTATAGAAAAGATCGCGCTAATAGATCGGGCGGGGGAGTTTTCATAGGGGTTAGCGATAAGTACGATAGCAGTGAGATTCCGATAAGTGACGAGGATATCGAGAGTGTTTGGTGCCGCATAGGTAAAGATGGCTCCAGAAAGATGTTCATATGCTCGTTTTACAGGACACCTAACGCTGGTGTAGATTGTATTTTAAGTCTCGAGAAACAATTATCAAAGCTTAGACTGATAAATCAAGATGGTATCGTTATAGTCGGTGGTGACTTTAACTTACACTCAATTGATTGGGAAAATCTGTTTCGAATCTAGAGGTAAAGAACGCGAATTCTGTAAGGCATTAATCGAAACATTCTGCGAGCATTCTCTCCTTCAATTAGTCAGAAAGCCAACGCGATTGGGAAACATATTAGATTTATTAGCAACTAACGTCCCAGAAAGAATAAACAAAGTCACCATTGAAGATGTGATAAGTGATCATCAGGCCGTATATGCAGAGTGTAAGTTGAAAATCGATAGGCACCCCAAGCCTCAAAGAAAGTTTTATATATTTGCTATGGCAAACTTTTCAAGCTTCAGGCCGCGCCTACGAGAAATACTACCTGGCTTCCGTGATATGACCGAACAATCAGGTGCTGAGTCGTCATGGAAACAATTCAAGGATATAATGCTAGAGAGTATCGATAAGTACATTCCAATTAAATTGAAGGTCGACAATAAAGAGCCACGTTGGTACAATAAGCATGTTAGGAGTGCGCTTAGGCGTCAGAGAATATGCCACGCGAAAATAAAAAATATGCCGTCTACATCATCCGATGAATATAGAGCATCTAAAGTTAAGACGTGTAAGGAATCCCGCGCTAAAGCGAGAACTACTATGCGCGAGGCTTTTACTAACTTCCGGAATAAAGTATTAAATAATTATTTGAAGGAGGACCCTAAAGCGTTTTGGTCCTATGTGAAAGAGGTCCAAGGTAGAGGCCCTACAATACCTTCCCTGCGTAATGACTCGGGTGATGTTATTCATGATAGCGTAGAGAAAGCCAACCTGTTAAACTCATTTTGTAAAAGCCTTCACAGCCGTCAGCGACCATTGCGTACATTATGCACCCGCAATAAGGGGGGCAGGGCTGATGGACGATATAGTATTTTCTGATGTGGAAATAGCAAGATCCTTCAGATCTAACAAAGCAACTGGCCCCGAAGAAATTCCTGCTCGCGTTTTAAAAGAATTAGCTGAAGAAATAGCACCTTTTCTTCTGATAATCTTCGAGAAATCCATTTCTCGCGCAGAGGTCCCTAGCGACTGGAGGTTAGCGCACGTTACCCCAATTCATATGGGCGGCGACAAGGAGAACCCAGAAAATTACAGGCCGATTTCTTTAACTTCGATATCGTGTGAGATTCTCGAGTATATACTCGTTAGCAACATAATGCGGTTTCTTGATAGTAATTTATTGTTAGATGTTTGTCAACACGGCTTCAGGAAAGGTAGGTCATGTGATACTCAGCTCGGTCTTTTTGTTAATTGTATACTGAGAAGCGGAGAAAAGAATACGCAGGTCGATGCCATCTTCTTAGATTTTAGGAAAGCCTTTGATAAGGTACCTCACAGTAAGTTAATAACGAAATTAGAAACCTTAGGCGTTAATGCTAAAATCGTTAGTTGGATCCATGAATTTTTAAATCATAGGAAGCAGAAGGTTGTTATAGATGGGAAATCTTCAAACTTAGTGGAGGTTGTCTCTGGCGTTTTACATGGTAGTGTAATTGGTCCGTTATTATTTCTAATTTATATAAACGATATCAGCTCAGTGGTCAGGAGTAAAATTAGGCTTTTCGCGGACGACACCGTCATCTATAGAGAAATAAGCAATCCGGAAGACCACCAGTATCTCCAAAATGTCCTAGAAGCTATTTCGGCATGGTGTAAGGAATGGCAGTTAGAGATAAACCAAAAGAAAAGCTGCGTCATCAACTTCTGGAGAACCAAGAGTATCTCGTTGAATAATAATTATACGTTGGACGGAGTAGAGCTTCCAGTTTCAGACTCGATTTAATAGCTTGGAGTCACGATTCATCGTGATCTCTCGTGAGACACCCACATTCGCCGATTGATAGGTGCCGCTAACAAAAAGCTGGCCTTTATAGGGAGAATAGTTCGAAATAGCTCCGAAAAAGTGAAAGAATTATGTTATTTAACCTTGGTTCGACCGCAAGTCGAATATGCTTCAGCTGTGTGGGATCCTTACGAAAAGGGACTCACTAACGAGATAGAAAAGGTTCAGCGCAGGGCAGCTAGATATGTAAAGAGGAATTACGATAGTAAACAAAGCGTAACATCATTAATAGAAAATCTGAAATGGACATCGTTAGAGGAACGTAGGCTGCAGGCTAGAATTAAACTACTGGAGAAATTTATGTCGGAGGGACTAGCAAATGAGGAAGTAGGACTTATCAGAAGCCCGACGTATCTCGGAAGGCAGGACAGCGAGGATAAGATTCGCGAGATCTACTGTAGAACGGAGCGATATAGAGGATCGTTTTTCCCTAGGACGATAAGAGACCATAATAGAAAAAGATAACGTAGGAAAACTATGGACCCTTGGTGCACTGCACCCCCTGCCATCCACCGAAAAGGTGACTTGCAGGGTATAATGTAGATGTAGATGAACAGAAGCAGATGTAATTGCCGGTACCGAGATGGGGTTAAAAATGATATTGATTCTAAAGAAATATTTCCAGGCGGGTTCACTACTTATAGAAGGGATCGAAACCAGAGACGTGGAGGTGTATTTATATGGGTAAAAGATGAAATTCTTAGTAATTTAATATGGGTTGATGAACATAGTGAACTTTTGTGCGTAAAAATATACGGAAGAAAGAGTAATAAAGCCTTAAATATCATATGCGGATATAGAAAACCAGGGGAAAATTTTGACATTCTAGAGACACTTTATAGCCACGTCAATGAAAAAACAGTTAGCAACGGAGTAGTAATTGCAAGAGATTTAAATCTCCCCAAGATCAACTGGTATGGGTCATCTATGGAATGAGATAAAGCGCAGGAACTGGTAAACAACCTCATACGCGATGGGGGGCTTAAGCATGTAACCAATATCCCAAAAAGAGGAGACAATATTTTAGACCTTTTTCTTCTAAGACCGTCTGACTCATTCGTGAGTTGTGAAACCTTTCAAGACATTAGTGATCACGAGGCAGTTTTAGCTGAGTTAAAGTTCGACACTGACCGCATGCAAAGAGATCGTAAGCAAGTCATTTGGAGATATCACAGAGTGGACAGACTAGGCTTTCAAAATTACCTGAGGGAAAATTTAATGGGATGGGTAAAAAGCGGAATAAACGTAAATGATATTTGGGATGCATTCAAAATAATAATTTTCGAAGCTACTGAGAAGTATGTTCCAAACAAATGTACTCAGAACAACCCCGATCCTCAATTTTACAATAAGACCATTAGGAGGTTGAAAAGGAAAGTAAGAGAAGCGCACAGGAAGCTAAATACTGGCGATTGTTCACGAGATTCATATACTCAGTTATTAAAAGAATTAAATAAAGAAAAAATGGTCGCGCATGATAGATACTTACTAAATATATTAAACTCAAAAGATAGCAACAACTTCTATAAGTATTTACGGAGAAGGAAGGATATCAAATATAAGATAAAAAACATAAAAAATAATGAAGGGGCATTAATCATAAGCGACTTAGAAAAGGCAAACGAATTTAATAAATGGTACTCCAAAGTGGTTCAAGTGAAAACGTACGCTTTTGGCCAAGTAAGATTACCAAATGAAAGTGGACCGAGAATTGAGTTTAGCTTTAATACTATTAATAATAAGGTAAAGAGTCTGCGCTGGCATAAGTCCACAGGACCTGATAATATTGCATCAGGAGCATTAAAATTAGGGAGCGAAGCGATTATACCATACCTAAAACACATCTTTACTGTTACCTTAGCAAACAGTTGTATTCCATTAGAATTGAAATCAACCACTGTTATACCTATTTATAATGAGGAAATAAGACAGAAGTTGCAAATTATAGGCCAGTAAGTCTAACGTCTGTTGTTTGCAAATTAATGGAAAAATGTCTGGCTGATTATATACAAACGTTTTTAGAAAATAATTGTATGATATTTGAAGGTCAGGCCGGGTTCAGAAAGGGTCATTCCTGCGAGCTCCAGTTGCTACGGCTATGTGAAGATATTGCAGAAACATTAGACAATAGTCAGGAAGCGGAAGGTATAGTGATAGATCTAACGAAACCATTTGGCGTAGTACCTCATGATTTACTCTTGACTAAGATTTACGCTCTAAGAATAGATATGAGGGTAGTGCGATGGATAGAAGCCTTTCTAGCAGATAGAAAACAAAGGGTTAGGATAGGAGATAGATTATCAGATGAAATAGATGTCACCTCAGGTGTCCCTCAGGGTAGCGTTTTAGGACCGTTATTATGCTTAATCTACATAAATGATTTACCAAGTCAAATATCCTCCAAAGTGAGACTTTTCGCAGACGACTGCATAATTTATAGTCACTAAAGATGAAAATGACAGAGGTTTACTGCAGAGGGACATAAATAAGCTGATGTCTTGGGCATGTTCTAATAAAATGAAAATAAACGTTAAGAACAGCAAGCATATTCTATCCTCCATGAAAAGGGAAAAGAGTAATTTTCCTTACTATATGGAAGGGATACAAATACCGAATGTTGATAATATAAAATATCTTGGAATATATATTGCGAAAGATTTAGCATGAGGTTTTCAGGTAGAATGTACAGTTTCAAAGGGTTTCAAGGCATTTAAGTTTGTTATGAGAAATTTAAAACATAGCAGTAGGAGAGCTAAAGAATTAGCATACCAATAGTAAGGACTATATTGGAATATTCTTCAGGAGTCTGGAATCCTCATGACAGAATACATATTAATAAATTGAAAAAGGTTCAGCGAAAGGCAGCCAGGTTTGTTGTGGGTCGTTTTGGAAGAGAGGATAGTGTAACAGATATGTTAAAGGAGCTTGGATGGGGAACTTTAGAAAATAGGAGGAAAGTGAAAAGGTTAGTTTGTTTCTATCAAGTGCATACTGGTAAACCGGCCTTGAAAGAACAAAATTTAAGATTAAAACCCAGACATTAAAAGGTGAAAATGATCACTTGTGTAAAGTTCGTACAAACGTTCGAAGAAAAGATGTTGGTAAATATTCATTTTTCAATAGAACAGCATTGGACTGGATGGATTTACCTGAAGAACTTCATATGCCCTTTCCTCAAACCGAGAAAGCATTTAAAAGTAAAATTGTTAAAAACTTTAATATTTAATCATTATATATAGACGTTCCTTACAGAAAAAGAGGAGGAGGATATAACAAACTAGTAGTTGGCGCTTACATTCTGCATTCCCAAAATAAAAAAGACATTCATTTTTCATATTTCATCATTACACATATTTTTTTAATTCTAAATATTTCATCTCCGGAGCGATTTTCGTTTTCCACTTAGGTAAAAATAATAGATTAAAACAATCCCAAAAATTTGAAATTTTATACTTTCTCCGTTATGGGGTACTATTTTTGCCAAATTTTAAAGTTGTAGTACTTCCAGAAGTAAAATAATATTTATCCAAATGTTTAAATTTTAAACACTTTTTACGGCCGCCGCAATATGTTTATGGAGAGACTAAATGTTTATTTGTGCTGATGAACTACTTTTTACATAACTTAAAAACTTCAACTTCCTAGCTCAACACGTAATGTCTAAACCGTAATCTATTTGTTTAAATTTTAAGAATTTTTAAATGCCAAACAGATGAAATATCAAAATTTGTATGATCCCTATTTTGATTTTTTACAAATCCTACATCTAAAAAAATTTCAACTCCGTTGCACATGCTGTAATATATAAAACTTGAAAATTTGTTTAAAATATAGCGAATTTTTAGCGTCCGCATTGTTGCACTTTTTCAAGAGTTTCGTCTTTTCTAGTCGGTTTTGCGCAAAATCCTGCCTGAGAAAAAAAATTCGAATCTCCAACTCATCTGGAAGTGCCTAAATATTATTATCATCGTATATGTTATATGTTATCATTATATAAAGACGTTCCTTACAGAGGAGAAGGAGGAGGAGGATATAACATACTAGTAGTTGGTGCTTGCATTCTGTAAGCATATCATCTCAACATAAAAAACATTCATTTTTCATTAAAAATATTTTTTTAACTCTAAATATTTCACCTCCGGAGCGATTTTCGTTTTAAACTTATGTAAAAATAATAGATAAAAACAATCCCAAAACTTTGCAATTTGAAGAATTTTATACTTTCTTCTTTCTTTATTATGGAGTACTAATGCTACACATTTGAGCCAAATTTTAAAGTTGTAGCACTTCTATAAGTAAAACAATATTTTTCTAATTGTTTAAATTTAAATAATTTTTAACAGCCGCCGCAATTCATATATGGTAAAATTGAAATGTAAAATTGCGCATATTTACTACTCGGTAAATAATTTAAAAATTTCACCTTCCTAGCTCATCCCGTAATGTCTAAAAATTTATCTATTTGTTTAAAATTTAAGAATTTTTAACTGCCAAACAAATAAAAATATCAAAATTTGTTTGATCCCTATTTCGTTTTTTTACGAATCCTACCTCTAAAAAAAATTCAGCGCCGTAGCACATTCGAAAATACATATACCTTGAAAATTTGTTTAAACAATTGCGAATTTTTAGCGTCCGCATTGTTGCACTTTTTCATAATTTTCGTTTTTGCTAGTCGGTTTTGTACAAAATCCTACCTATGAAAAAAATTTTGAATCTCCTGCACATCTGGAAGTGTCTAAACATTAGTATCCTCCTTATTATTTCTCTTACTGAAGAAAATGAGAAGCTGATAGGGAAGATACAAGACGGAAAACGGCAGAGTGAGCAAATAAAGAAGAGAGTAGGAGGAAGGAGGGATGGCGGCTCTAATGGAAGTGAGACGGAAGGGAGAGAAAACAGAACGGAGAAGGTGACGAGGTCCTACCCGGAGACAAATGGTGGCCAGCTGGAAGCGCCGAAATTGAAAATTATCGGTGATTCCCTGATATGTTTTGCCGGTAATGCTTGCCAAATCGAAAGTACGAATGTGCAGTGTTTTCCTTGAATAGGAACGGAGCAGCTGGAGAGGAAGATTACTGATATGAGTAGTGAAGGTAAGGAAAGAGTGGTGATAATTCACGTAGGAACAAACGATATCAAAAGTGCCAAATCAGGCGACCACATAACTGGGTATATATGGGATTTGTGCAGTGCTGCCAAAAAGAAGTTTAAACAATTATTCGTAGAAGAGATGTTAGCCACAAGAGAGTAGACTACGTAAACGAATCAATTGAGTGGAAGTGTTTAAAACAAGGAATACTTTTTGTAGATCCATATTGCTGGGTTGGTGATAGGCACTTGGGACGTGACGGAATTCATTTGAACCGGGAAGGGACATTTATTTTAGCTAATCTGTTTCATGGTGTTGCCCAAAAGCTCGGAGGGCAGGGAAACTAATAGTGGAACCTAGAGATGAATCTACATATAATGAAGAATGTGAGGGTAAGAGTTTAATAGTCCTCCAGGTTAACTGCAGAAGTATTTTAAATAAAAGTAGGGAATTTGGGACTTTATTGGAAGCATGCAAACCTGGTATTGTAATAGGCTCAGAGTCTTGGCTTAATGAGAATATTACATCCAACGAAATATTCCCACCTAGCTTTACCATTTTAAGAAAGGACCGTGACGGTCGATGAGGGGGAATATTTATTTGTGTAAATATCAACATCGCGAGTGTATTGGAATGGACAAGGTTAGACTGTGAAATGATGTGGATAAAGTTACTTGGTGAAAATAAAAGGGAAAGCTTAAGCATAATTGCTATGTATAGGAGTCCAAACGAAGGATTGCACCCATTGGAAGTCCTTGCGGACGCTTGCTCGGAAAACCCTCAAGGTCATACTCTCATAACGGGGGATTTAAACCTTCCGGGAATTCGGTGGTCTGGCGACACGGTAGGGGGCGGTAAGGCCCAAGAGCTGGTCAACCGACTCATAGACGAGAAGGGCTTTACACAGGTAGTAAAACAGCCCACTCGAGGGGAAAATATTCTTGATGTATTTCTAGTGAGGCCACTCAATTCTTTTATTAGCGTCGATGTATGCCCAGGAATAAGTGACCACGCAGCTGTGTGTGTAAAACTAGAATGGGACAGCCCAAGCCGAGTGAATTCGGAAAAAATAAAGACGGTCTGGCATTACAAGCGAGGCGACGGAGAAGGGTTCCAGGGATTTTTAAGAGAAAAGTTTCCAGAATGTGCGAGTAGGGGACAGAACGTGGAAGAAATATGGAAGGAGTTTAAAGAGATAGTGTTTGAAGAGCTAAATACTTTTGTTCCACGTAGGACTTAAAGAAAATACGGATCCTGAATATTACAATCATACAATCAGGAAACTAAAGAAAGTAAGTAAGGAGAGCACACGGAACAAGAAATTTGAGTAGGGCGTTGTTTCAGAGTTATAAGAAAATGGTTCGCGATTTAAATAGGGAAAAAAAGAAGGCGAAGGAAAAATTTCTTGTTAATGTCATATCTAAGGGTAACGGAAACAAATTTTATAAATTTAATAGGAGAAGGAAAGATAACAGAATGGATATAGCGTCAGTTAAAGATAGTGAAGGGCTGTTAGTCATCGACGATTTCAGTAAATCTAATGCTTTTAATGAATGGTTTACAAGCGTATATAGGAAACAAGAAAATAGTCGGGATAACTTAAAAACTCGAGAGCTGATAAATGACTCCTTAAACTGGAAGATATGCGAAAATGCATCAGAGATAATACCATTAGAGCCGCAGATACAGACATTTTTTTAAAAAAATAGGAAGTTGAGGGCAAATAAGTCAGTAGGACCGGATTTTATTGCGACTGACATACTGAAACCTGGTGCTACTGCCATGTCTCGCTACATAACTCACCTATTCAATGTAACGATGAATAATCATGCCTTACCTAAAGACTGGAAAATGGCACATATTATACCCATTTTTAAGAAAGGTGAAAAGACGGTAGTAAAGAACTATAGGCCGGTTAGCTTAACTTCTGTGGTTTGTAAACTAATGGAGAAGGTAATATCAGACTACATACGGGATTGGTGGGTAAGGGATAAGTGGCTATTTAAAACTCAGCATGGGTTCAGGAAAGAGTATTCCTGTGAAACCCAATTAGTGGGTTTGTGTCAAGACATTGCTGACTCATTAGACGAAGAGAAAGAAGTTGATGCTATAATCGTCGATTTCTCGACAGCATTTGACAGAGTGCCACACGATCTACTGCAGTTGAAGATGGAGCAATTACCAATCGACGTAAGGGTACTGAAGTGGGTTGCGAATTTTCTTACTGGAAGAACTAAAAGAGTGAAAATAGGTAACCGGTATTCAGATGAGACGAATGTCATATCGGGGGTTCCACAAGGTAGCGTCTTAGGGCCGCTGCACTTCTTAATTTACGGCAATGATCTTCCAGACAAAATGAACTCCGAGATAAGACTTTTTGCGGATGATTGTATAATTTATAGGCGGATCGAGAGTGAAAGCGACCGTGATACCCTCCAAAATGATATCGACAAACTTTCAGATTGGACCAATACCAACGGAATGGACATCAATATAAGTAAAAGTATGTACATGGCATTCACTAATAGGAAATTAGTGTCAAATAGGGAGTATAATTTTTCGGGAAATTCTATACCAAAAAGTGATCATTGTAAATATTTAGGTGTCTATTTATCAAAAGATCTAGGATGGGGATTAAATGTCGATTTCATAAAAAGGAAAGCTTTCAAAATGCTGCACTGGGTTATGAGGAATCTATAAGGAAGCAGTCCAACTACAAAGGAGAAAGCATACAAATCTCTAGTTCGGCCGATATTGGAATAAGCCTCCTTGGTATGGGATCCACACGAAGAAGGGCATATCAGGAAGCTGGATAAGGTTCAAAGAAAGGCGGCCAGATATGTATTGGGTAGGCACAGGAAAACGGATAGCGTGACGGAGATGCTAGAAATACTGGGCTGGGAGAGCTTGCAAAGGAGAAGGAAACGGAGTAGACTTTGTGGTATTTTTAATGTAATAAATATGGAGGCAGCATGGAGTGAGTTATACAAGGGGGTGGAAGAACCATCATTTAAAGGGAAAAATGTTCACAAATACAAATTTAAGTGTAGAAAAAAAAAACAAATGTAAAAAATATTCATATTTAAACAGAACTATTGTTGACTGGAATGAGTTGCCTGCTGAACTATTTGAGCCCTTCCCAAAGAGTGTAAATGTTTTTAGGAATAGATGTAAAGCTGTTTTGTGATTTTTCTTGTATTCTTACAGAGTAGTAAATTTGCACAAATAAACATTTCAATTTTACCATACATGAATTGCGGCGGTCGTTAAAAATTATTTAAATTTAAACAATTGAAAAATTATTATTTTACTTCTAAAAGTGCTACGACTTTAAAATTTGGGTAAAATGTGTAGCATTAGTACCCCATAATAAAGAAAGTGTAAAACTTTTAAAATTGAAACATTTGGGGATTGTTTTAAACTACTATTTTTACATGTGGGAAAAACGAAAATCGCTGCGGAGGTGAAATCTTTTGAATTAAAAGAATATTTGTAATGATGAAATGCCTGTCTGAAAAATGAATGTTTATTCAAGGTGAGATGAAATGCTTGCAATGTGCAAGCACCAACTACTAGTATGTTATATATATGTTAGATGTTATATCCTCCTCCTCTCTAAGAGTCGTCGATATACAGTCAAACTCGTTTATAACGAGCACGGTTGTAGCAAGATCACGGCTATAGTGAGCAAATGCTACCTCCAAGATAAGTTTACGAGCATTTACATACAAATATTTCACGTATATAACGAGCACGCTTCACGGATATATCGAGCAAACTTTGACCACTTCTCACTGTCTCAAACGCGGCGGCGGTCTGTCCCTTCAATCCTCATAGTGACCCAAGATATGTAACCTTGTGTTCTCGAGTCCAGCCTCTACACCCTATCCCTCGGGGAGTTTAAAGACCGCGGCGTTGTTGTTAAAAAATAATCCCTTCATCCAAACCAAGAATTTCCAACTTGCAAGTACAGTGGCACCCGCGGAGGTCCTTTGTCCTCTCCTCCCAACCCCCAGCTCATTTACAGCCAGGAGGTTGTGATTGGAAGGGGGTAAGTAGCTGAGGGCATGCACAATGGGGCTCGCCCCCGTCGCTCAGCCGAATGCACCCAACACTCTTTCCCACGTAAAGATGGGAAATCCCAGATTTAATCCGTCTCCTCATTAACTCTTCCTGGAATTGGTATGCTCGCAGTTTGCAAAGAAAGTTCGTAGCGTTGATCACAAAAATCAGTTGAGATTTTGCCCTTGAACGAGTAACATGTCCGTACATAAAAGGAAGTGTCTGTCTATTCGCGAAAAGGTTGATATTATTCGAGAGTTAGAACGTGGTGAAAAAAATGTTGAAGTGTGTAAAAAATTTAATTTATCGTCGTCTACGGTTTCAACCTTATGGAAAAACAAAGAAGCGATTTTATCTGCACTAGAGAACAACCTAACAACGAACAAGAAAATGAGGAAGTGTGACTTGGGTACTGTTGATCAAGCACTGCTGGAGTGGTTTAAGACGCAGAGAAATGCTGGTTTCCCCATCAACGGCCCCATTTTAAAGGTACAGGCAGATAAATTTGCAAAACATGAAAACTTCACATGCAATAATGGGTGGCTCGATCGTTTTAAAAATCGGCATAACATTGTTTATGCGACAGTCAGTGGAGAGGCCCTGTCAGCAGATTCAAAAACGGCAAGTGAATGGGTGAAAAGTGTTTGGGAGGAGTGTCGAAAAAGTTACAGAGAAGAAGACATCTACAATGCCGACGAAACTGGACTGTTTTACAACATGATGCCTGATTCAACGTTTAAATTCAAAGGTGACAAATTGGTTGGTGGCAAAAGACCTAAGAATCGTTCAACAGTTTTAATGTGCGCAAACATAAATGGGACTGACCAAAAAAAACTTTTTGTTATTGGTAAGTCACAAAAGCCGCGTTGCTTCAATAATGTAAAGAAGCTTCCCGTTGAATATCCAGCTAATAAAAAGGCATGGATGACTTCCAATATTTTTCAGCAATATGTAAGTCAGTGGAACAACGAGTTACGGAGGAAAAATAGAAAGATTTTACTCCTTGTCGATAACTGTCCTGCGCACCCACATATGCAGGAGTTATCCAATGTAAAACTGGTGTTTTTGCCTCCAAATGCGACTTCTATTTTGCAGCCAATGGACATGGGGATAATTAAAAATTTTAAAGGCCATTTCAAGCGATTTTTTGTTCTACAGTTGATTGAAAGGAGAGAAAGAGGTTTAGATGGCAACGTCTCTGTATTGGATGCAATTCATTTGATGACAGATGCATGGGACAATGTTTCACCTACAACGATCATAAACTGTTTTCGGAAGTCTGGTTTAATATCGGGAGAATTTTCGATTGATAACCATAACGTTGATGAAGATGATCTACCTCTGTCAGAATGGCTTAAAGAAAATGGAATTGCGAATTTGACCATGTAAATGACATTGACAATTTTGTTCATATTGATGATGATTTGATTACCCTTCACGGATAAAAAACGAAAATCCTTAAAACTTGCAACAATGCGGCCGCTAAAAATTAGCAATTATTTAAACAAATTTCAAGGTTTATGTATTTTCGCATGTGCTACGGAGCTGAATTTTTTTAAGAGGTAGGATTTCTAAAAAAACGAAATAACAATCATAAAATTTGGATATTTTCATTTGTTTGAAAGTTAAAAATTCTTAAATTTTAAACAAATACATAACTGTTTAGGTACTACGGGATGAGCTAGGAAGCTGAAATATTCAAATTAGTTAGAGGGCAGTAAATTTGCACAAATAAATGATTCAATTTTACCATATATGAATTGCGGCGGACGTTAAAAAATATTTAAATTAACCAATCAGGAACATATTATTTTACTTATAGAAGTGCTACAACTTTAAAATTTGGCTCAAATGTGTAGCATTAGTACTTTACAATGTAAAAAGTGAAAATTTTTAAAATTTCAACATTTGGGGATTGTTTAAACTATTATTTTTACATGTGGGAAAAGAGGAAATCGCTGCGGAGGTGAAATCTATAGAATCAAAAGCATATTTTGTAATGATGAAAGGTCTGTCTGAAAAATGAATGTTTTTTCAAGGTGAGATGAAATTCTTGCAGTATGCAACTTTTATCATAACCAACTATAAAAATCGAAATTTTTAAAGTTGTAAATTTTAATGGTTGTTTTAACCCCATTTGTACATTAAAGTTTAATAAGAGCTTGGAAGCTGCAATTTTCAAATTATTTACAAAACAGTGCATTTGCTCAAATAAACACTTCAATCTCTCCATTTATATATTGCGGCAACCGTTAAAAATGGTTTAATTTTAAACCATTAGAAAAATATTATTTTACTTCTAGAAGTACTACAACTTTAAAATTTGGCTAAAATGTGTAGCATTAGTACCCCATAATGGAGAAAATGTAGTCTTTCTACAAGGTCTCCTTCTTGTGAATGAAAAATTGTTGGGTGGCCAATAGACTTGGGCTTACAAATTGATTGATGAACTTCCTCCCTTGCAATTACTCTATTGTATCTAGCACCCTGGACTCGTCTCTGAGGAGTTGTAAATGGAACTTTAAAATAATATGAAGCTCCAAGTATAATTAAATGGCCATTGAGTGTGTTGGGCAAAGTCTGGAACATATCTTCTCCCTTGCACTGCAAATAAGCTTTCTTACTCTTATATTTTCTCACCATCAGAAAAATTAATGGTAAATCGGAGGGCACTTAAAATTTAATTTTTAGAATGTCTCTATATTTTTGTAACATATTTTACATTGATTTATACTAAAAAATTATCCTGGAAACATTCTTAAATTTACAAACCTCTAGACCTATTGGATACTTCTGCAAGTGCAATTGGTTGACCGATCCAAGTAGCCCCACTAAAATTGATTCAAATAGCCCCACTTGTGTCGACTTCAGATAAAAGGAAGTAGTTCCTGTAGTTACGATCATAATGCGCTATTTGTTCCATAGAACAGCGCAAAAAATAGTAACGTTGTACGTGAGACAGAAATAAAGAACAAAGCGAGAATAATTGTACTAGACCTTAAATTCTAAGGCTGTTATGTAACATATCGTTAAAATCAAGGCTAATAACCACTTACCCCGATCCCTTTTATTGCGTTTTGTAGGCATGCACAGATGTCGAACTAAGTAAATTCACTTCAATAGCATAAACAACCATATTCTACAATCATAAATTAGAAAATGACTGCCGGAATGCGCAAGACATTATGCATAGTAGATCAAATGTTTATTTTGATCCAAATAGCCCCACTCTATTTTATCTAGTTAATTAGTTACTTTATAGAATGGAAAAAATATTTTAACACTGTCTACGAGCTCATTTAGGGTATTTCTTTCATTTTAAATCTATTTACAATATAATTGTTTTATATAATAAGAGGAGTTGATTAATAAGTATTAAAAAAATATTTGTAATGATGAAATATGAAAAATGAATGTTTTTTATGTTGAGATGATCTGCTTGCAGAATGCAAGCACCAACTACTAGTATATAGACGTTCCTTAGAGAGGAGGAGGATATAACATATATATAACATACATATAGGAAGATACTAATGTTTAGGCACTTCCAGATTAGCTGGAGATTCGAAATTGTTTTCTTTGGTAGGATTTTGTGCAAAAACGACTAGAAAAACCGATAATCTTGAAAAAGTGCAACAATGCGGCCGCTAAAAATTCGAAATTGTTTAAACAAATTTTCAAGGTTTATGTATTTTCGAATGTGCTACGGCGCTGAATTTTTTTTAGAGGTAGAATTTGTAAAAAAACGAAATAGGGATTATAGAAATTTCGATATTTTAATTTGCTTGGCAGTAAAAAACTCTTAAAATTTAAACAAAAAGGTAAATTTTTAGACACTACTATTTTTATATTCTTTAGAGTTCAATATATACAAACGAATAAACACTTCATTGCATCCATGAAATCGTTATTGCGCCCGTTAATAATTATTTAAATTTAAACAATTAGATAAATGTTATTTCACTTCTAGTTGTGCTATAAATTTAAAATTTTGCTGAAATGTGTGTCACTATTAACTCAATGTGGGAAAAGTAGAATATTCCTAAAATTGCAAAAATTAGTGATTGTTTTACTCCATAATGGTTCCATAATGAAAAAACGAAAACCGGTCCAGATGAGAAATCTTTAGAATTAAAGAAATATTACTCATGATTAAATATCTCTCTGAAAAATGAATGATTGTTCAAGGTGAGATAAAATGCTTGCATTATGCTAGCACCTTCTACTAGTCATTATGTATCGACGTTTCTTACAGAGGAGGAGGTGGAGGAGGATACTAATGTTTAGGCACTTCCAGATGAGCTGGGGAATCGAATATATTTTCTTAGTTAGGATATTGTGCAAAACCGACTAGAAAAAACGAAAATCTTGAAAAAGTGCAACAATATGGATGCTAAAAATTCGCAATTGTTTAAACCAATTTTCAAGGTTGATGTCTTTTCGCATGTGCTACGGAGCTGGAATTTTTTTCATAAGTAGAATTCGTAAAAAAAACGAAATTATATAAACGAGATAATACAGATTTGGATAATTTATTTTGTTTAGCAGTTAAAAATTCCTGTTTAAAAAATAGATAACTGTTTAGGCATTATGGGATGAGCTAGGAAGCTGAACTTTTCAAGTTATATATAAAATAGTGCAGTAGCACAATAAAACATTTGAATCTCTCTATAAACATATAGCGGCGGCCGTAAAAATGTTTAAAATTTTATGATTGTTATTTCGTTTTTTTTAGAAATCCTACCTCTTAAAAAAATTCAGCTCCGTAGCACATGCGAAAATACATAAACCTTGAAATTTGTTTAAATAATTGCTAATTTTTAGCGGCCGCATTGTTGCAAGTTTTAAGGATTTTCGTTTTTCTAGTCGGTTTCGTACACATTTCTACCTATGAAAAAAATTTCGAATCTGCAACTCATCTGGAAGTGCCTAAACATTAGTATCCTCCTATATATATGTTATCATTATATATCGACGACTCTTAGAGAGGAGGAGGATATAACATCTAACATATATATAACATACTAGTAGTTGGTGCTTGCACATTGCAAGCATTTCATCTCACCTTTAATAAACATTCATTTTTCAGACAGGCATTTCATCATTACAAATATTCTTTTAATTCAAAAGACTTCACCTCCGCAGCGATTTTCGTTTTTCCCACATGTAAAAATAGTAGTTTAAAACAATCCCCAAATATTTTAATGTTTCAAAACCATGGTTACTCAAAGGTTTGACCATACATCATCAAGTGTACGAAAAACAGTTTACCATAATGCTAAAATAAATAAAATTAAAGTTCCTTGGGGCGTTGAAATAAAGGAGTCAGGCAAAGAGTAGTTCATTTCTTTTATGAATCGGCACAAGGATATTTCATTGCGAAAACCGGAATGGCTTTCAAAGACACGGGCTATGGGGATGAATTAGCAGGCACTTGAGGATTTCAATGAATTGTTAAAACAGATGACAATTAAATATGGCTTTCAAGGCCAACCTCAATGCATTTGCAAT
This sequence comes from Tanypteryx hageni, assembly GCA_028673005.1. NCBI lineage: Eukaryota > Metazoa > Arthropoda > Insecta > Odonata > Petaluridae > Tanypteryx > Tanypteryx hageni. Next base: position 199,333,383 of record CM054114.1, on the reverse strand, counting down.
GTGGATGAGAGTGGATTTCCTATGAACAACTAACATTTAAAAGTTCTTGGTGAAAAGGGTAAGGGAGATGTTGTTTCTTTGACAAATTTAGAAAGGGGAGGAAATGTAACTGTTGTTGCATGTTGTACTGCTAGCGGAGTATTCATTCCTCCTTCAGTAATTTTTAAATGTCAATGAATGCGAGAAGAATACAATCAAGGAATGCCTCTTGGTACCACGGTTCTAATATCCGAAACAGGTTACATCAATGAAGATCTGCTCTTGGTTTGGCTTCAACATTTTGACAAAATTGGTGTTTAAGGCAGAAGTTTGTTAATTTTAGATGGTCACATTTCCTCTAATGCCTTTATTATTGCCTAGAACATCAGATTGAGCTAGTTTGCTCTTTATTATTGCCTAGAACATCAGATTGATCTAGTTTGCCTACCACCTCACGCCACCCACGTTTTTCAGCCCCTTGACAGGATTGTGTTTAAACATCTAAAAGCATTTTACTACCAAGAGGCCACATTCATTGTTCACAGTAAATCCAGCAAGTTCAATAACAAAATTTATATTTAGTGTTGTTTTAAATAGGGTCTGGAAGAAGGTGCCACCGCAGGAAACCCAGCAAAAGGATTTCAATGCACCGGAATTTATCCTTTCAACTCAAACAAGATTCCTGAACAGAAATTCCTGCCACCTTTTCATCTGACCCGTGTGCTGGGAACGACTTTTTCCGACTGTGAATATTCCCATGTAATTCTAATTCTTTCCAATGAACCGCCTGAACCCTCAAGTGTAAATCACGGGCAGGCATGTGAGAATCCCCGATAATCAAGTTCATCTTCCGGACCATAAAATGTAACTACATATTCATCAAACTAAATACCTCTTCCCCTTAACCAAAATGCTGAATTAAATAACTCTCACCCTAAAAATAATGAAGTTCTAACAAAACTATCATGTTCTGGAACAAACTTATCAGTTCTTTTTCCTACTTCTACCAAAGTCAATCCAAAGAAAAAAGCCAACAAAGCAAAGCATTCTGTCTGTAATCTGATATCTCCTGAAAACGTTGAACACACACGAGTAAAGAGAAAGTTACATTTGGAAAAAGGAACAAAGGTTAAAAAAAACTAGAAATACAAGGTGCTACCCACAATTGCTGTGTCTGATTTACGACACTATTACGTGTACTGGCGGGTACCATTATCTGCTTTGCTTTTAATGGTGAGTTATGCTGAAAAAAACGAGCTTAATAATCGATTTGCCACTAAGGTAGGGCAACTAAGAATGTCCCTCACTCCAAGCGAGGACGCTTATTGGGAGGGAGGGATTCCTGCTAGTCTAGTCTGGCGATGGGTCGCTTATAGCGATCCCACCACCTAGCCCGGATCTCGCCGAGCGCATTCATCTCTCGGTGCTGGGAGGCTGCCGCCTTCGCGTAGAATTCCCTGGACATCCTCGGCAAGAGGATGTCCAGTGATTCCACGTTCCCGTCTTCGTGCATCCGGCTGACACAATCGTATCGGGTACGACCGAGTATCAGCCGGAGTGCGATGTTTTGCACGACCTGGATCCTGTATAGGGAGGTCTTGGACACTCCGGACCAAACCGGAGCTGCGTAGGTCATGACAGGCCTTACGCAGCTCAGGTATAGGCGTCTCCGTGTGTCGGCCGACAAGACACGCTAGCTGAGAATGGGACGAAGTCTCATCAGAGCTCCGAGTGCCTTGCGTCGGACGCCTTCTACCTAAGGCTTCCAAAGAAGCCTCCGGTCCAACACAACGCCAAGGTAGGTGACCTCTTGGCTCCAGGGGATTACCTCCCCCATCACTGACAGGTCGAATCCAGGCGGCCCTCCCCTTCCAGGGTGGAAGATGACCGCTCCTGTCTTGGAAGGGTTAACAGCAATGCGCCATCGACGATACCAGGTGGCCAGATCGTCGACGGCGCACTGCAGAATCTCAACTGCCGCGTACTTCTTGGTCGAACGCGACAGGAGCGCCGCGTCGTCCGCGTACAGGGCGAGGACTGTGTTCCACCAAAACCCCCTAGGGGGGTCCAGGGTGTAAACTTTGAAAAGGATTGGCCCCAGGACGGATCCCTGCGGGACATCGGCGCTGATTCGCCGCAGTCCTGATCCGACCTGGAGCCATAACACCCGGAAGGTCCTGCCCTGTAGGTACGACTGCACTAGTTGCACGAACCAGACTGGCATCTGAAGTCGAACCATCTTCAACAGGAGCGCACAGTGACACACGCGGTCGAAGGCCTTCGATATATCAAAGAAGGCCCCCGCGACCGCTTGCTTCCTGTTGAAGGCGTCGGTGAAAAAGTCGGTCACTCTACCTAGCTGTTGGGTGGTGGAGTGCCCCTCGCGGAAGCCGAACTGTTCGTCCGGGAGAATATGCTTCTCCCGGAGGATGACGTCCAGTGGCTTCCGGAGTAGACGCTCAAAGATCTTCCCGAAGCCAGCCAGGAGCGAGATTGGCCAGATGTCTCCGGGACCAACCTCCGCCCCCGACTTCTTCGGGATACACACGATCTTTGCTCTTTTCCATGCTGACGGGAAGTATGGAATCCTGACGCAGCCGTTGTATACGGCGGTCCGGAATTCTATCGCTGCGACGGGGACCTGCTGCAGCACGACGTTGGGAATACCGTCGTCCCCCGGAGCCCTCCTCAACCCGAGACGGCGAACTAGTACCACGACCTCGCCGCTCGTAAATCGAGGAAGCTCCGCCTCCGGCATGGTATCCCGATCCAGCAAACCCAGCACCGCTGCGATTTCCTCTTCCACCGCATCATACACTGCTGTGGCCGGATTGGGACAGAACACCCCCTCAAGGTACTCTGCCATCAATCCGGCCTTCTCCTCTAGGGAACTCGCGACGCAGTCTCCCTGGAAAATAAGGGGATCGCGCCGCTGAGGTCCGCATAGCCTCGAACAGGTCTTCCAGACCGAATGGTCCTCCAGGCTGAGGGAGCGGAGATGATTGTCCCACACGTCAGAGCGCACGTCTTGCATCAGGCGCCTGACGGTCCTGATCAGACCATCCAGCTGGATCCTAAGATTCAGCGTCCGATGGCGCTGCCACCGCCGTCGGACGCTGTTTTGCCGGGTGATGGTCTCCCGGACGACTCGAGTCAGGGCGATGCGGACGGCCTTGGCGTTAACCACCTTAGGCACCGCAGCGTCCATGGCCTGTTGGACGGTGAAGGTGATGAGGTCGACCATCCGGTCTGCCTCATCCCTCGTCTCAGGCTGAGTCGGCACGACTGGCAGCCTTTCCGCGATGAATTCACGGAAGTACTGCCAGTCGGCCCTCGCGAGGTCCAGCCGCTGCGATGGTGGGACTCGCACCGGCGAGTTCCCCAGAAGCAGCAGGGTCGGATTGTGGTCCGAGGACAAATCACAGATTGAATGCATGCTCAAGGATGCCCTGACGTTGTTGACGACAGCAACGTCAAGGACATCCCCGGAAGGCAGGAACGTCGGTTCCGTGGGGGCCAACACAGTCAGCCCCTCCTCGTCTGCCAAGTCTCGCAGTCTTGTGACCCTCGGATTGTCTACCCTCGAATGCCAGCTGGCATGCTTGGCATTCAGGTCGCCGATGACAATTGAGGGGCAGCCGTCTCCGACGAGATCCATGACCTCGTCCGGGTCCCACGCCCTCCCCGGCGGATAGTACGCCGAGGAGACCCTGATCCACCCAGAGTCGGTCAGCACGTCGGTAGACACGGCCTCCATTGACCTGTATGATCGCTCCCAACACGGGCGATGCCTAACAGATCGATGGATCAATAATGCAGACCCACCCCGCCTCTGGCCCCTGGTCGGCTGGCCGGGCCTGTCGGCACCTACCCACAAGTTCCGGGAGTTTGAATAGCGCATGCGAACCGCTTGTAGTACGGCCACTCGCCGCTGGGTAGTGCTGGCAGTATTTTTTGTGAATAAATGTGCAACGTGGTGGCTAGCTGAGTGCACGTGTTCACAAGTTCTGTGCGATTTTGTAACGTCGTGTTTGAGTGGTTCTGCGAATTCGTTTCGAACTGAAATAGCTGATGATAAGGAGCAATGAATTTGCATCAAATTCTGCTTCAAACTCGGCAAAACGGCAGCAGAAACACACATAATGCTTAAACAAGCATTTGGTGATGACACTTTAAGCCAAAGCAAAACATTTTTTGGTACAAACGTTTCAAGGACGGACGGACATCTGTCGACGACGATGAGCGTTTGGTCGACCGGCGACAAGCACAACTCCGGAAAACGTCGTAAAAGTGCGTGAGGCTATCCTAAAAGACCAAAGGCGAACTATTCATTACGTTTGAGACATCGTCGGATTATTGTAAGGGACGTGTCAACACATTTTGTCGGAGGATTTTAACATGAGACGCATTGCTGCAAAATTTGTTCCGAGACTGCTGAGCAACGACCAGAAAGCCCATCGCGTTGCTGTCTGGAAGGGAGCTTCAAAATGAAGTTAAAGATGATCCCAAAATCCTCTCCAAGGTCATACCTGGTGATGACTCTTGGGTTTATGGCTATGACCCTGAGACAAAGCAGCAGTCGTCACAGTGGAAATTGCCAAATTCACCACGACCGAAAAAAGCGCGTCAAGTTCGCAGCAATGTCAAGTCCATGCTGATCATTTTTTTGACGTCGACGGGATCGTCCACAAAGGATTCCTCCCACCCTGTCAAACTGTCAATGGAAAGTTTTACTGCTATGTTTTGAAGCGGCTAAGGGAGAATGTCCGACGCAAATGCCCAGACAAGTGGCGCAACAATGACTGGGTGCTCCACCATGACGATGCGCCCGCCCTCACGTAACTCGTTATTAGGCAGTTCCTGGCTTCCAAAAACATGACTGTCATTCCCCACAACTCTTACTCTCCTGACCTCGCCCCCTGCGACTTTTTCCTGTTCCCCAAAATGAATCTCCGGCTGATAGGGCAACGTTTTCACCCGATTAAGGAGATCCGGGCAGAATCGCAAGAGGCGTTTAACACGCTCACACCTGCGGACTTCCAAGGATGCTTCGCATCATGGAAAAAACGCTGGGAAGGCTCTATAAAAGTGCAAGAGGATTACTTTGAAGGGGACGGTGGAAATTAAGACTTAGCGTAAGTAATTTTTTTATGCACAAATTCCCGCCACTTTTGGGTAGCACCTCGTAAATTAAAAGATCTAGTGATCACCAAGAAAAGTAAGAAAACATGCTTGCGAAGAAAACTAATGTACTCAAGCAGTTCAAGTGAAGAATCTTCATAGAAATCATCGGAAGGTGAAGGCCTACCGTGTGGTCTCTGCAGAATTAAGTATTTTGAACTGAAATCTCTCACAAAAGGTGACTGGATAAGCTGCGAAACATGCAAAACTTGGTCCCTCGAGCTGTGTGTAGGGGCTGCTGGACATAAACGATTTATGTGTAGAAAATGTGTTTAATCCGTAATTAATTCGAATAATTATGTTCATAAAATGTAATTCGTTGTTTATATATAGTTTCTAACTTTTACAGGACTAATTTTCAGTGCTTTTTTACAAGAAAATATGCGATCCAAATAGCCCCATCTACGATCACAATAGATCCACAGTATTTGTAAAACTAATGTTTTTCATTATTGTGTATTTTGTGGTGTATTTCAAATAAACATGTGTAACACTTAGCATTATATTTTTTAGTCAAAACACCGTAATGCAATGAGAAATAATTATAGAAATCTAAAAAAATATGGCTACGTCTAATTCCTGATTAAATTTGAAATGATCCAAATACAACCTACCCTATATTTATGTGATAGGTTATTTTCTGATAAATGTTTTCAAAAGAGATTCGTTAAAATTTTTAGGAGAAGTAATCCACTGAAATTTATAACAGGAAAATTGGATTTAAGGGATGAAAATCGTGGAAATAAAGTGTAAAATGAATAACATCAAAATACGATTCCAAAACACAACACAAGGCACATGAATGACATGACTACCATCTCCAAGCGCCGTCCATTTTTCTGGTTGCATGCATGTAAATAAATGCTTTGTTGCTTTATGTAGTTGTGGATACCATAGTTGTCTAAGACATTTATGAAATAGAAGTTTTGAGCATATCTCTGTGATTCAGTTTCGACTAGAATTTGCGTCTTAAAGGCATTTGCGAAAAATTATGTTTAGCGATATCACTGCATGACGCCAAACACCAGTAGGAAAAGGAATAAAATATTTAAGGACTCTTCGGACTCTGAAATTTATAAATTGACGACTGTCGCAGGATAATGTACTTAGTTTTAGAAGAGCGTTGCTTTGATCCTGACTGCGGAGCGAGGACGACTTTAGTGGAAGCGACATCAAATGTCATCATCGGACGAGAGAGAGGCGATCGAGCACTGTATGCATGTATGAGTTCTAACGTTTGCGAGAGTAACACGCCGACGAAGCGATAAATTAGCCCAAACCAAAGTCAGATCCGGAAAAGTAGATTCCCTTTTTTCACTTATCGTTCCAATTCGTGGAATCGCAATATATGAGAGATTACTCCAGAGGATTAATTTCTACATCCTTAACGATATTGAGAACACAAAAAGCTACTTTGCAGTGAAATTTATGATTTACTGCGAAAAACTTTCAGCGCGTAAAATTTCTGCTTTAACACAAATGAGAGATTTAATCAAAAAGAAGTAATTTGCATAGAAATGGAAGTGATTGAAGAGCGTATATGTTAGTACAGAAATTGCGTTTAGCTGCTAAGGTCATTCATACTCGTATATCTTACTTCATACGTATTGTAGTTATTTAAATGACTCTTTGATCGATGGCGATTTAAAAGATTATGACACCAAAGGAAATTATTTTCCCTATTTTACTGCCAACCTTAGGAAAATAGGCAGAAATGCATTTTTGACTGGCTCATTATCTTTATATATAATTACCTAATGTCTGTCCGGCTGTCAGTCCGTATGTCTGTCCTTCTGGCTGTCCATCTGTCCGTCCATCCCTTTTTATATAAAATTACTCAATGTCTGTACGTCTATCCGTCCGTCTCTCAGTCCGTCTGTCTTTCTGTCTGTCTGTCCGTCTGTCCGACTGTCTGTCCGTCCATACGTCTCCCTTTTATCTCTGGAACAGTTTTTCATAGAGAAATGCTGTAAACGCCATTTTGTTTCTGTCAACTAAAAGACCCCGGGAAAACTACTTTCGTTTACGGAAGTGTCCCGGATTCGACTCCGGGAGATGATTATATTTTTCCATATGTTTACACAGGAGTATTGATTTTTCAAAGTGCAAGGTATATTTCTTCCATTCATTATTTGACGGCTAAAACTAAAAAAATATCTTATTCTTGCGATATTATGATGTTGCACGGAATACTTTCTTAGAAACATTTCTTTTCTAAATTTAATGACTTCTTCGTACTCCTTCCGGGTGTTTCCAAGGCGATCCACATTGTTACCTCCGATTGAATTAGCGTCAATTAAGCCTTCAAATATACAAAATAATTGCGTTATCCACTTCGCGCTGTTTATGAAGCATCAAAATTATAGTTGTAGTAATGTCAAAGTAAATAGATTGTAACGTTTATAATTAAAGATTATTATTATTCAATAAACTGCGTGTGGGCTGTGGGCATTTTTAACGATTGGCCAAAAGAAAAAATCTTCTTTCTTTATTTCAATACTGGAATTTGACCTTTTTCGTATGGGAGTGACAATTAAAATTGCATATATAAATTATAAAATCAAATATGACATTCAAAATATCTGTTTCTAATTTTAGAAGGAGAAATTGACTATTATTACTTTTAAACATGCAGATTTCTGACTGACCTCGCAAAAGTTTTTGCGGGTACCACAAGTTTTCAATAATTTGGCACTGTGAAAAACGACCATACTGCGTCAAACATCGGAAAATAAAATCCCCTAAGCCAATAAAACAGATTTTAAAATATGAATGTTGCAGGCTGAATATAAATAAACTGTATGGGAATGATACAAGAGAGATCTCATAAAAGAAGATAGAAAAAGTGCAGCGCAGGATGGCTAGATTCGTTAAAAGAAATTACGATAATAAACCGAGCATTCATTACGTCGCAAAATGAAAGATTTGAACTGGACATCATTAGAAGAACGCAGATTACAAGCTAGACTTAAGCTTTTGGAAAAGTTTATATGCCGGGTCCTAGCAAACTAGGATACAGATCGTGGTAGAAATTCGACATATTTTGAAATGGAGGATAATGAGGATATCTATTGTAGAACAGAGGGATACAAAAGATCTTTTTTCACCCGGAGGATCATGGATCAAAATAGGAAAAAGATTACTGAGGATTGCTTGCGTCTTGTTTGGTGGATTGGTGTCTTCCATGGCATGATGTAGGTATAAATCAAATATTAATGCATTTTCAAACTTCATTTTCTTCTTTACGGGCGATTCCGCCCGGAAAGCTTTTCTTTTGAAGGCTTTGGGAAGAGAAATCGTACGCGTATCATATAGTTTTCATATCATCTGAGACGGATACATACCAAGGCGCTTTATATGAATGTGAGATGATATTTATTTATTTTTGGGTATCTATGCCTTCAATTGGAAATATTATCACTGGAATAAATTCACGAATTTAATCTTTAAATCGTTTAACTATACGTTTTGGATGTAGTATAAACGTTTCAACGCATCTTTCTGCAATGAAAATCTTCAACTTCAGCCTTTTCCGAATTAACCATCATAGAAGCTGAATGTATCTTTTTAAAAATTTACCTAGCAAAAAAACTTTGTACCCAACTGTAGCTCTTCCATAGTTATTTTTGTTTCACATCTGGATTTAATTCAAGTTATAACTTATGGATCCGAGTCGTTATTTTCACTTCATGCAAAGTTTACAAACCCCGTGATATTTATTTTATTTACACTAAAAAGTGACCTCTCATAGTTGGATATAAGAAGGTTGTTGCTTTGGAATTTCTGCATGCAGTTCCATTACGATTGAAGTATATATTTTTCGATATCTAGAATAACCAACAGTTGCCTCCAAATTTTTGCTCGATAATCTCGCTTACGTTATTATGGGAAAGTTTTGTCGAGAGCTTATAAAAATAGAATTGCCGAAGCTTCTTACGTAAATGAAGACGTTAGACACGAGTCGCTATTTTTAAATTATACCCACCAAACGGGGCAGACGACTGCTCGGTATCCACTTTGTGCAACATAATAATGTAGTTCGGCGAGTTAATCAATAACACCGTCTAAATTCGACAATTTTCGAAGGGTAATAATCGTTGCAAAGATCTCCACCGAGTATTTCAATTAAAGATAAAATCTTCAAAGTGTCTACCGGCAGCATTGGCTAGCTGCGGATAATTTCGAATCTTAAAAGACAACTCTTTAGCCATTAGCGCAGAACAAACATCGATTCCGTCATGCCTAACTGCAGTGATTCAAATCCAAAATCGTCGATCAGCAAGTATTACGTCCTTTCGATCGAAATTCTTCGTAGATTTACAGACCATAAGGAGAGTTACATAGTCTACCGCGGCGGTCTATTGCGGAGGCCGACTGTACTTGTCAGTTACACGTATGCACTGCCAAGGATTCAGGTGGACGGCGCACTCATGGGGAGAAGTGGGAGAGGTTTTCGAGATGTTGAGGCGGGGTAGTGGTTGAGGAAGCGAGGGGGCGTAGCGGGCGGGGGAGGGGCTGTGGGCGTGAGGGGGCGTGGCGGGGAGGGGGAGTGGGTGGGGGAGATTCGCGGGCGGAGGCGGTAAGTGGCAGCCGTAAGGACAGTGTGTCAGTCAGGAGTCCAGACACATACACACGCAGCGGAGACAGAAGCACACCCCAGCGTTTAACCCCGTGCACGCCCCTTCTGCTGGCGGTGGCAACGCAGACCATGGTGTGTGAATGACACGGCCGCCCGCACCGCATCAATCAGAAGGGAAATGGGAAGAGTGCGGATTCGGGGGGAGGGGAGGGGGCGAGGGGGTAAGCGTTTGCCATCTGGAAGAGACGCCGCTAAGTTCGAGAGGCGTGGCGCGACCTGCCTTTGGGTCACACATTTCCACGGTGAAGTGAGAAGAAGATGGGGATGGAGAGAAAGAGATGAGATTAAAGAGAGGGAAAGAGAGAGAGAGAAATTGGGAGAGTATGGGTGATAATGTAACAGGAAGAATGAGAAAAGGAGAAAAATCATGCGCGACAAATGTGGCGGAAGTATTATAGTGAGCGGAAAGGATTAAAATGCATCATGGAAACGCGGAGTTTATTTATAAGATAAGATTATCCTTTTTAGAGTGCATTTAACTTAAATTAACAGCAATGTTTGGTTGCAGGTGAAAATGCTACACGATATTTTCTCTCTCTCTGTCTCTCTTTTGATTTTTAAGAGCTTTTTGGACGAGATGCCGCTGTCACGCTTGCTGCAGGCAAACTCTGAATGGAAGTTTGCCAGAATTAAAAATGTCTCAATGCAAAAGAGACGTTAAAATGACGTTGTGACGATATGCAATGGTTCTCTAGAGTGTTGTTCCTCCAAATATACAAAAGTAAATTCCTTATTAGCCTCGAATCGGCAAGTTTAATGAACTATTTAGCACGATGCATACTCTCTCGTTATGTATATGACAGAGCATCACGACTAGGGGAAAACTTAACATGAATACCATAAAAGAAACTTCTTTATTACCAGCAGACTTTCTTCGTCGCTATATGAAGCACTATGTCTGAGTTGCGACTTCAGAGAGCACCGACCTCTCACAAGCAAAGAGACCGAGGAGTAGCATTCTCGAATCCGATCGTTGGATTGATTTTTTCACTCGCAATAGAAAATATTTCGAAATTGTGGATTTATTACTTTTCCGATGAAATAAATTTTTAATCTCGCTATGAGGTTTATCTTGTTACATTTTTCCGTACTTTTTAACACTGGCGATTTTGAAAATTTGCCATTGAAATAAAATCCAACTTTTACTTAGAGTTGCATGAGGCAGGTTAAAAATTATGTACCATTCAATACGAACGAATTAGTCTTTTGTAACGGTGTAAATCCGTACAAAAGCTTCAATTCAAGAGATATATCTCGAGTCGAAATATTTACAGTGAGTTTAATTCTTTGGATTAGTTCAAAGCACGAATGTAAGTTATAGATTATTTTCGTGTATTTTTGAATCTTTGTTTTTTAGTTCATTGTTAATCGGGAGCTGAAATTCGCTCGCGAAAATTGTTTTCTTCTTTAACTAGATGACAATTTTATAGCCAAGGCAAACTGTTGTGCTGGCTGTTATTTTTAAGACATCACATGATTCTAATCTTAATAGACTTCGGTATGCTTAACTCTAGCTGGAACTGCCAAATTCGTCAATCACCTTTGTGAATTTTTGTATAATGCGTACGTTTAAAATATTTTAATAAATAATAGATGGTTTATACTATTACAGATTACAAATATTGTACCTTTCCATCGATTAATATAATATAATGATAAGATAACTTTACATGATTCCAAAATGACAATTTTAAAGATTTTTAGTATATTATTAATGGAAAATTAAGCCCTACTAAAACCGTCTTGAAGAATTCATTTATTTGGTATTATGAATGAGTCTTTCAAGAAAACTGTGAAAAGTGCTTTTGTTATAGTCACACGTGAAGCGTATTAGAATTAAAAATCCTCTTATTGTTACTAAAGTTGGTCAAGCAGTTGGTCATAGCTGCAGCTAAACATTCTCTTGGGGCGACTTTCGTCAAAATAGATGTTCTGTGATAAAAGGGAAAAATTATTACGTCTCAAAAGTTTGGCGGATTTAAAACCGAGCCGTGCTGTCTCGGCGGATCAATACCCTCGCATAACCGCCCCATAATTCTCCGGGAGCAACTTATCCTTGGTCTCCTGACCTAAACCTTTAGGTGGCGGGGAGTGAGGGTCGAAGGGAGAGGGAGCTTGTCACCATTATATTAGAAGCCCCCACGCCAACATCCTCTATTCCACAAAACACAGCCGTACCTCCTCTCCATTAAGAATTCCAAAGTCAAACATGGAAAACACACGCACTTCTATATTTAATTAACTCTTGAACTTAGAGAAGGAACTGTTATAGGGATTTTAGAGATGGGGGAGTGAGGAAGAGAAATTCGTATATTTACTTAATCCGTAGGGATTCTATTCCAAAAGTGGATAAAACAAAGTTGTTATCGCTTCACAGAATAACTTCTTCTCCGGGACAGCTATTTTTAACTTCTACGGCATTTGGATAATTCTCTTTACGTCGAGAAAACTCTTTACTAAATTTCGTGTGTAATAATTCTAAGAAACGAATGCTTAAAATATTCTAAAAATAATATATGATATTATAAATAAATACAAATATTGTAAATTCCCACTAGACACGAATCATGCTGTAACAGGCGCGACCGGTAGAATAAATTCGTTTCTAATAGTGGAAATTTACAAGAGGTATTTGTTTTTATTTATATTAGGGAATCTTTCCACAACGTCGAGCCTTCCCAAGTGGAATTTGTTAATAAACTATTGTTAATATTTCTAAGGGATATTTTTTATAGTAAAATGTAACTGCATGTAAGTTGGCGTATTGCATTCGCAATTATCTTAAACTTTAAATTCTCTAATTGGTTACTTATATTTTACTCTCTCCGTAAGCAATATAGAAAAAGGATTGTTTTCATGAAAAATCTAACTTGAGATCTCAACGAAAATATACGTCTTAAGATCTTCTGAATATGTTTTCGCTAGTTTCTCGATGACATTTGTGTCTGTGTAAGAAAGGCGTATACATATACCTTGAAAATTTGATTAAACAATTGCGAATTTTCAGCGTCCACATTGTTGCAGTTTTTCAAGATTTTCGTTTTTTCTAGTCGGTTTTCCACAAAATCCTACCTAAGAAAAAAAATCGAATCTCCAGCTCATCTGGAAGTGCCTAAACAGTATCCTTCTATATATATGTTATTTGTTATCTGTTATACCCTCCTCTGTAAGAAACGTCGATAGAGATTTAGTGGTAGGATTTGTAAAAAACGAAAGAGGGATTATAAAAATTTTGATATTTTAATTTGTTTGGCAGTTAAAAATTCTTAAAGTTTAAACAAATAGATAACTGTTTAGACATTACGGTTTAGTCAAGCGAATTTGGAATGTTCTATTACACTGTAGGACACTATAAACTAATTTACAGGAGGAAATTAGAGCAGTTAATAGATATAAATAATAAATGTTTGCATTAGGGGCAATAGAATGACGGCCTTGTCTCGAACACATAAGAAACAAATAATGAATGCGATTACAAGAAACAAACAAAAGGCATAGAACACTAATGTCATGCCAATTATAGAAAATAAAGCAATATTCTAGGATCTGAAATTATTAAGACAGATATCAAGGTTGGAAAACTTAGACACGAGAGTGTAACCAATCGAATTAAGGGAATTCAAAACTGTGAAGAACGTGTCAGAAATGTTTGAAGATTGCAGTCTTAATCTTAAATAGAGAAAATAATAAGCGATGTGGGATGTGAATAAAAATGAAACAATCGTCGCTTAAGTATTTGATCTCTATTGTTGAAAATACTACTATTTATGCTGGAGGGACCATTAATTAGAACAGAACTAGCAGGAGATAAAATACAGGAAATACTCCTTAGGAAATAGAATGGCTTGCATGCGAAAGGCAAATTTCCTTTCACACCAGGACCCCTCCATACAACATTCGCATAATTAGCATAATACCGCACGTAATTAACTTAAAGTTAGGTGAATGCTGTATGGCGACTTAAGACCCGTAACCAATCCGCTCTTCATCAATATAATCACTACGTTCGCCATTAATTTTCATTAACTTGTAGTAGTGAGTTATTTCATTGATTAAAAAAATGTTTGTTCCGACGTCACATCAACAAAAACACATAAATAAGAAATGTTAACCACGATCCGAAAATTCTTTCTTTTGCTATAAAAATGTTGAAAATGAAATAAATATGGAGACTAAGGTGTACAGAATGGAATTAAAATAAAAACTCCTTAACCGTGAAATAATCCAGTTGAGCACTCAAACGTCAATCACCAGCATATACTCGTTAGCAACATACTGCGATTTCTTGATAGTAATACATTGTTAGATGATTGTAAACATGACTTCAGGAAAGGTAGACCTTGTGGTACTCAGCTCGGTTTTTTTGTGAATTGTATACTGAGAAGCGGAGAAAATAATACGCAGGTCGATGCCATCTTCTTAGATTTTAGGAAAGCCTTTGATAAGGTGCCTCAAAGGAAGTTATAACGAAATTAGAAACCTTAGGCGTTAATTCCAAAATTGTTAGTTGTATCCGCGAATTTTTAAATTATAGGAAGCAGAAGGTTGTTATAGATGGGAAATCTTCAAACTTAGTGGAGGTTGTCTCTGGCGTTTTACATGGTAGTGTAATTGGCCCGTTATTATTTCTAATAAACGATATAAGCTCAGTAGTCAGGAGTAAAATTAGGCATTTCGTGGACGACACCGTCATTAATAGAGAAATAAGCAATCCGGAAGACCATCAGTATCTCCAGAATGATTTAGAAGCTATTTCTGCATGGTGTAATAAATGGCAGTTAGAGATCAACCAAAACAAAAGCTGCATCATCAAATTCTAAAGAACGAAAAATATCTCCTTGGATCTTATTTTTCCAGTTTCAGACTCGATTAAATAACTTGGAGTCACGATCCATCGTGATCTCTCGTAGGACACCCACATTCGCCGATAGATAGATGCCGATAACAAATAGCTGGCCTTCATAGGACGAATAGTTCAAAATAGCTCCGAAAAAGTGAAATTATAGTGCTATTTATCATTAGCTCTACCGCAGGTCGAATATGGGTCAGCTGTGTGGGATCCCTACGAAAAGGGACTAACTAACAAGACAGAAAAGGTTCAGCGCAGGGCAGTTAGATTTTTAAAGAGCAATTACGATAGTAGCGGCACCTATGAATCGGTGAATGTAGGTGTCCCACAATAAATCACGATGGATCGTGACTCCGAGATGTCTAATCGATTCTGAAACTGGAATCTCTACTCCGTACAACGAATAATTATTATCCAACGAGATATCGAGATATTCTTGGTTCTACAGAAGTTGATGACACATTTTCTTTTGGTTGATCTTTAACTGCCATTCCTTACACCATGCAGAAATAGCTTCTAGGTAATTTTGGAGATACAGGTGGTCTTCCGGATTGATTATTTCTCTATAGAAGACGGTGTTGTCCAAGAAAAGCCTAATTTTACTTTTGACTACTTAGCTGATATTGTTTATATAAATTAGAAATAATAACGGACCAATTACACTACCCTGAGGAACGCCAGAGACAACCTCCACTAAGTTTGAAGATTTCCCATCAATAATAATCTTCTGCTTCCTATAATTTAAAAATTCGCGGATACAACTAACAACCTTCAATTTAATTGGAATGTACTTAACGATGTCCTCGAGCATTATATCCTTGAATAATGTCCATGACGACACAGTACCTGATCGTTCGGTCATAACATGGAAGCAAGGTAGTATTTCTCTTAGGCGTGGTCTGAAGCTTGAATAATCTGTCTTAGCAAAACTAAAAGTTTCTTTGAGGCTTAGGGTGCCTCTTGTTCCGATCGCTCAATTATTAAACTAGTGGACTGTATAAGTCGTATTTTATTTTACCGAGGGTGGTACAATCACCGAATTCGTGTTCTAATTACAAACACCCGAGCCGGGCAGGCACGTCCAGCGTCACTGTTTTAATATCTCTACTCCCGAGTGGGAAGACACGTCCTCTCCCCACCGTGTTCACGTCTCCACTGGTCCACCGTCGAAAGGCAACTTTGCCACACTTCACCATTCAAACACACGGCGCCCGCCAGGACGCCGCCACCCGTCAACAAAACAATGGCAAACATACAATGTCCCAACATGCTTCAACGACACGGCGCCCGCCAGGATGCCGCCACCCGTCAACAAAACAAACAAAGGCAAACATATAATGTCCCAACATGCCGGCCGCTGAAAAGGAATTACAATCTCCTTTCCTTACATAACAATTTAAATATCAACAAATTATAATTCAGGTGCAGTTGGGAAAGGGCAAACCCTTGTAATGGGTCGCTTAAAGGTTCCAGAGGGGGTACGGATAGTTGCTACTCGCACTAATCCGTCGGCGCCTGGATGAATTTCTTGAATCACTGCCAGCTTCCAACAGAGTGGAGGTAAGTTGTCTTCCTTCAGGATGTAAAGGGTTCCAGGTTACACATTTGCAAAGGTTGATGTCCACTTGGCCCTCTGCTGTAAGTGACTGAGATAGTCAGTTGACCATTTGCACCGAATTGCTGGAGCTGCCGCTGTAGGAACTGCCATCTGGAAAGTAAGCTAAGCTTGACATCGATTAAATCTGGTTCAGGAAAACTAGTGATATCCGAGCCAATCAGAAAATGACCCGGAATAAGAACAGCTGGGTCATTGGGACCATTTGAGAGAGGAATCAAGGGCCTTGAATTGAGACAAGCTTCAATCTGAGTTGTTAACCTGGTCAACTCCTCGAGATTATATCATCTTGATAAATTGTCGTGGCCAAGCTGGTCACAGTCTTACGTTGTTCTGACATGTCGTGTGATGCCGGAAGAATGCCTGCGGTAGGCCATGAAATTGATGGATCCAGGAGCCATGCTGGTCCGTTCCACCATAATGAGTTGTGAATTAAATCATTTGGATTAATTCCTCTTGATATTAGATCACCTGGGTTGTCGTGAGATGCGACGTGTTTCCAGTCAGCTGTTGAAGTGATATCTTGAATTTCTGAGATTCTGTTCGCTATGAACATCTTCCATCTTGTTGGTGCTGCTGAAAGCCATGCCAAAACTATCGTCGAGTCCGTCCACAGTGAGCTGTAACTGATCTTCATGGTGAAACCCTTAATGATCTTACTAAACAATCGTGCAAGTAAAAGTGCGCCGCATAATTCTAGGCGAGGAAGAAAATCTTCTTTAATGGGGCAACTCTTGATTTTGAGCATAAGAGCTTTGACAATGGTCCCTCCATTCTGATTGGTTGATCGTACGTAAATGCAAGCTCCATACGCACGTTCAGATGCATCCGAAAACCCGTGGATTTGGATGTCAACTGGTGTGCCTTTCACCAGAACTAACCTGTCAATCCGAATGTTGTCTACTACTGGAATCAGGTCCTACAATGGTTGCCAGCACTCCAGTAATTCTGGTGTTAAATCATCGTCCCAGTTGAAGTTTTCTTGCCAATACTGCTGGAGAAACATTTTACATCGAATGACAATAAGGCTGATTAACCCTAAAGGGTCAAAAATAGATGCTATGGTAGAGAGAACACTTCTCTTGGTGAAGGTGTTCTTCCTCGAGTTCCAAAATGTAGTCTTGAGTTCATTTGCAATCTGAAATTGATCTGCAGCAGGGTGCCACAACAAACCCAGTGTTTTAATATGATCATTGTCCAGTTGCAATGGAAGTTGCGATTCTCGGAGTTTCTCAGGGATACATTCAAGTAAGGCTGGGTGGTTGGAACACCACTTGTGTAATAAAAATCCGCCCTCTTGCAAAAGTCGCATAAGCTCTTTCTGCACAAATAGAGCTTCCTCAATGGTTTGTGTGCCAGACATACAATCATCCACGCAGAAGTAACGTAATAAGACTTCTGCAGCCTTGGGGAAAGACTTGGATTCTACAACAGCGAGTTGTTGAAGGCATCTGGTTGCCAGAAAGGGTGCGCTGGCGGTTCCGTAAGTTACGGTATTCAGCTGGTACACTCAAATGGGATAGGTAGGCTCCTTTCTCCACAAAATTCTCTGAAGATTGCAGTCCTGAAGATGTACATTAATTTGCCGATACATTTTTGCAATGTCGGCTGTAAAGCACACCTGGTGTGTGCGAAAGCGTAAGATGATTGAACACAAGTCTGGTTGGATTGTAGGTCCAACCATCAGCAAATCATTTAAAGATGTTCCATTAATTGACCCTGCTGAGGCGTCAAAAACCACTCTAATTTTCGTCGTGCTGCTAGACTCTTTAAAGATCGGATGATGCGGTATATGATAACTGACTGTAGCAGGGTTGGTTGAGGCGTCAATCGGCTGCATATGGCCCAGAGCTTCATACTCGTCCATAAAATTTGTGTACTCTTTTCGCAATTGGGGCTGCCTCTCAAATCTTCTCTCCAGTTGATGAAATCTTGTTGTTGCCATGTGGTAGGAATCGCCAAGCTGTGTGGGATCCTGACGCAAAGGAAGACGTACTACAAATCGTCCTGAAGAGTCTCTTGTAGTGAATCGTTTGAAATGCTCTTCACATTCCTTCTCTTCTTGGGTCCGAGGTGTTTGGTTGATTTCCTCAACTTCCCAGAACCTTTGAAGTAGTTAGTGTAAACTGTCATCACTTCTGAGAAGAAACGACCTGGTTAGCTCTGGCTGGGATGATCTTGTTGGAGTTCCTAAAACTTGGTACCGTCCTGATACTATCCACCCTAGATCAGTGTCCTGAAAGACTGGATGATCGTCGCTTCTAACCCGTTTTCCTGGTCGAAGAATATGAAGAAATTTCTCGGATCCAAGCAACAAGTCAATTTTCCCAGGTTTGTTGAATGTCGGATCTGCGAGCTGGATATCCTGTGGAATGCTCCAATCTTGATAGTTGACATGTGTTGCAGGTAGATCTCCAGATATCCTTGGTAGGACAGAGCAATTAACATGACACTTGTAATCATGAATATTGGAATGTACCTCTGCGAAGACGCTGTGTTTGGTTTCGGAGGTGACTTCACCAATACCTTGGATTGACGTTCTATTGCGTTCCCCTTTCAATTTCAATCGTTGTACACATGCTTCTGTGATAAAATGTGATTGGGAGCATGAGTCCAACAAAGCTCTACAAGTTTGTAATTTACCACTACCGTCTCGTATCTTAAATAAAGCAGTAGAGAGCAGTATCTGTTTCTGCGATCCAAACTTTAATGAACAATAAGTGACCATGTCTGAATGGGGTTGCTCATTATTGTTGCTAGATGATGCCATTGGACCATCGCTACTTGCAGGTTTTTGTTCATGCTGCTGGATTTGGTTGCTAGATTTGTCTAAATGTAAGAGGCTGTGGTGCTTCTTATCACAGATGCGGCAATTACGAGAACGACACTGTCTTATGTAATGATTCTGAAGACAGTTGTAGCATAACTTGTTAGCCTTAACAAACTGTATGCGCTGTGGTACACTCGCTTGAGCAAAGGCGCTGCATTTATACAAAGTGTGCGACTCTTTGCAAAACATGCATTGATTCTTTGTTGTAACATATGACTGCCGTGGTTGCCGAGTATGTTTAACATTGCTTTCCTGAGGTTTGTGGCTAATAATATTAACCTTGCTTTGACTAGGTAACATAGCTTCCATAACCTTGCACCTTGTTTCTAGGAATTCATGTAAATCGTCCAATGTCAAAAGTTGTTCTGAAGCTGATGACTGAAATTTCCATTCTTTCCTAGTAACACAATCTATTCTTTCAAGAATCAACTGAAAAATTAACAATTCGTGCACTGGCACCTTAATATCTAATGCCTAAATTGCATTCATGTTGCTTAACGTTTGATTTAAGAGTGCTCTAAGATCAACAGCAGATTGCTTATTCACTGTTGGTATATTCAATAAATGTCTGACATGTGCAGTTTCAGTTAGTCGTGGATTAATGTAACGATGGCAAATCAGATCCCATGCTACATCAAAATTTTTACTAACAACAGGTAAATTTTCTATCAATTTATGTGCTTCTGCAGTCAATGAACTTAGCAAATAATGAAAACGTTGAATGTCATCTAGGGCATCATTGTCGACAATTAGGCTAGTAAACATATCGTAAAAATGCCTAAATTGTGTCACGTCTCCTGCAAAAGTAGGTAGGTTAATAGTTGGGAGCCGTATTTACTTCCTACCTTCCGGTAAAGAATGATTCCACAACAAATTTTCTCCATTATCTGACCCTTGATTAGTGGGAGATATGTTTTCTGTTCCTTCTTCTATCAGAATTAACATCTTTGTTTTAAGCTCAAAATATAGCGCTTCAAAATTTTCCCTATCTTCAGCATGCGTTTCAAGATCATCAATAAATTCTAATTCTCCCTGAGCAAAGTTAAATTCCTGTTGAATATCAGGTAATGCTTGTAGACGTGTTCTTATTGCAGTCTCTCAAATTTTCCCAAAAAAGTGGAAATGCGGGTCAATTGGCCTTTAGCGACGGCCCTTTGGTTAATGATTCTTTTCTTACTTTCCTTTTCTATACTGAAAATAAGAAGACAAAGAAAATGAGAAATAAAGGAACCAGACTTAGTGTGCTTAGCTTACTCACGCCGTAACCGAAGTAGGCCGGCCGCTATCACGAGACCCCTCCAGTTAGCTCGTTCGTGGAGGGGGTAGAATGCCAAGGGATCCACCGCCGCCTCACCACGCCGCGTTGACGAAATCTCCTTCTTGCCGTAACCGATGTAGGCCGGCCGCTATCACGGGACCTCTCCAGTTAGCTCGTTCGTGGAGGGGGTAGAACGCCAAGGGATCCAACGCCGCCTCACCACGCCGCGACGCCGCGTTGACGAAATCTCCGATGGTTATTGCGTAGTCGGTCCGCTCGTAGTTAGCTCCCACCCGTCTTAGTTTGTTAGAGACACAGATCCGGCCCGAAGGACCAAAATGTTCCGATCGCTCAATTATTAAACTAGTGGACTGTATAAGTCGTATTTTATTTTACCGAGGGTGGTACAATCACCGAATTCGTGTTCTAATTACAAACACCCGAGCCGGGCAGGCACGTCCAGCGTCACTGCTTTAATATCTCTACTCCCGAGTGGGCAGACACGTCCTCTCCTCACCGTGTTCACGTCTCCACTGGTCCACCGTCGAAAGGCAACGTTGCCACACTTCACCATTCAAACACACGGCGCCCGCCAGGACGCCGCCACCCGTCAACAAAACAAAGGCAAACATACAATGTCCCAACATGCTTCAACCACACGGCGCCCGCCAGGATGCCGCCACCCGCCAAAAAAACAAACAAAACCAAAACATACAATGTCCCAACACCTCTCGATATTCAACTTACACTCTGCATATACGGCCAGATGATCACTAATTTCAACTTTAATGGCGATTTTACTTACTCTTTCTGGGACGTTAGTTGCTAATAAATTTAATATGTTTCCCGATCGCGTTGGCAATTTTCCTACGGATGCTGCTACAGTTCAGTACGACGAGTTTTAATTTCTCACTTCGCATACTAATCTCACACTTGACTTTCTCTTCCACTCTAACACTACATGCGCTCCCATCACAATTACTCTCATCGCATCAAAATCGTAATTGCGACCAGTCGCGCCTTTTACGGAACATACTTTCAATGACCTATCGCGAAACTGGTGCTGCATGTTACCCTCGGGGTATATTCTATCATTAGATAATCTATTGAGATTCTTATTTTCTACAAAAGCATCGTTTATCTTTTTACCCAAAACTGACCTATACCCTGCCTTACTCTCTAGCCTAAAAAAATCCTACTGTGCTCGAGAATCCTACGCGCTACTCTCTGAACCGTTTCGGGCGTGTAGTAAACACCACTGCACTGGACTATTCGATATTCGGCCGTAGGTCGACGAAGTCCACTCCCAAGTCCCGACAGATATCCCACAGCCTTCGGAACGTCAACCCTACACCAAACCTCAGAACCGCGGTCATTTTTAAGGACTATACTGCAGACGGTAAGCCGTACATCAGAACCCGACTCCTCTCGTACGCGAGCAACTTTTCCAAGACGGGGGAAATTTATTGAAGTTGAAATAGAGCAAACTGCATTTATTTTGTATGGGCCAAGAATTGAATTGCATATTATATTCTCTTTCTCATTCTACTTTATCCCTATTCTCACTGCACTCCCCTCCCTCTCCCTGTATATTCCGTCCTCATCCACAACTCAAAGAGATTCATCAAAACGATAAGAACGATTAGAAAAATAATAGTTGCGTTCAAAAATGTATGCATATTAAGTAGGAAAATGGTGAAAACAACAGAATCTAACTATACCGGGACCGAAAATGATAAAATTAAAAAAAACGTAAATCTTTATAGAAAAACTACTGAGAAATAGAATTAGATGATAAGAAAATTTATCTACAATCTTTTATCATTATGGCCAAGCAAATATCGCGCCAGTATTTTAGATATTTTAAAATAATAACAAAAACATCTCTATGTCAGGCGATAGCCTTTAACGTTTTTCATGGGAAATTGAAACGAAACCGAATTTACATCGCCATATTGAATATCTTCTTGAAATCAAACACGCATACACAAAGAACGAAAATTAGAGTTACATATTGAGCGCGTCATGAACTCTCTTCAAGCAGTCTCTAATATGCGTTTTTGCAGTCGGAAACATACTTCACTAATAATAACAAATTCGCATTAATCCTTAATCCCTCTTCAGTTTTAAGCAACGAATACTAATAAATGTGAAAATTTTGTTTAAGATGCACTATATAGGTAATTACAAATTTACTAACCTTTAACCAAGGATAACATAAGTTAGTGGTTATTAAATTTTTGAGCCATGGCACACTTTCATAGATAAAGAGGGTTTCGCGGTCCCTCAGTCTTGTGACAAGGTTTATATGTTTTTAGATACCGATAATACAACCATTGGACACATCCATTTATTGATACTACCACAAAATCAATTTATTAAAAGAAAAATTATTGCCCTAATTACCCACCAACACATGCAAATCATTGATTTATTTACTAAACAAAGTTTTTCGCGGCACCCCTAAATATCTACTGCGCCTCCCAGTTTGAGAACAACTGACATAAGTAAGAATACCTACCTAAAAGCACGACTGCGGAGCGATCCTTCCTGGATAAGTTTTAGAGATAAACTGTCAAATATAAGGGTTCAATACATATGGAGAAGGAATGAAAGTTTATGGGGGCAATAACCTCCAACTTTAAGCAAAATCCAGCTTAAGAATCGTGAAACATTTTTACCCAGAATAGTCGACAGTGTAGGATCAGGGGGCGAGTACCAAGAGGATTAGCGGCTGTAAATGGTTTGCCGTGAAGAGTCGGGAGGTGTGCCGCCGACAATTTTAATAACGACTTGTAAAAAATAAAGTAAATTTTGTTTAGCGAAGTTTTGTGTTTCAATTTCGTCGTTTTAAACAAAAATACCAACAATTTTAAGAGGTAAACTCTTCATTATTGCACACTACTCTTCCTTTTTAAGTTCATCGGATTGTTGTATGCAGTTCGTCGCGCACGTGAGCATCGATCGTCGTGAGTGTCGCGACGGAAAAATGGTTGAGAACCGCTGCTCTATGTATTGAGATGCCCATGGAAAATCCTAACTTTGCCTTTAACTTATTCTGTGTTGAAATGTGAGGCTTTCAAATAAGACTCATATTAAAGCAAATGGAAAAATCCTTCTTTCGCTCCCACTGTTTATGCGAACCGAAAAAATGAAAGGAAATAAATAACTGTTTTCGGTTTCGGTTCGGGCTTAGAGAAATATTTTTTTTCGCTTCGGGTTTGGTTTTCGGTTCGATGCCCTGCTTCTGTTTTTGCCATGGAGACAGTGCTTCAAGTCACGGCGAATCGGTAGATCGATATAGCGATTTTGAAGAGATATTTGTTAAACAGTTAAACCGTTTCTTTCCTTATTTTTAAACGTTGAAATATTCGCCGGTTACAGGAAATGGAAAATTTTCATTTAATCTTTTCAGTTTGAGAGATTATCTCAAATCCGCTCTCCCAATTCGCCGTTTTCCTCCATTCTGGTTTTTTACGGCCTCTCACACCTGACAAAGGCAGCCGTTCGCGCGCATGAGTCATCTTCTTCTATTCCATTCGCGTAATTCAACAGGCGATAAAGAAATATCTCAATTCGCTTCCATTGCCATAATTCTTTTAGTTATCTAACTCTGACAATGATTTAATTGATTCTAACACACGATGAATTAATCTGCCCTTGTTAGTTGCTTATTTAAACCATCAAATTATTAAATTGTTTCGCAAATCATTCGCGCCTGTGGTTGAGTTGTAAGACAGGTTATAATGCGTTAGCATAGCAAGACAGCTGATTAAAAATATATCGAACATATCTTCTTTAACCCTTGCATGCATGCTCCAGTGAATGCACAAGAATGTATAATCTAGGCCTCAAAGGCCCTACTTATATCTTAGCGGTAAAAAAATTATTTTCGCTCATTGTCAGAATTAGCACCATTAGTCGTCTATCTTGGCTGCTTAAGAGAAGAAATAGTATTTTCTGGATTAATTTTTCACGATAAAATATTTCAAATACACAATGAAACACACAGTTATCTCATAAATTTTTCTGCTGTAGCATGTTTGAACTGTATACCACTATGAGGAGCACATTAGAAAAATTATTTGTATTATATACAGGAAATATAGTATATTCTATGGATCTTTTATGAAAATACAAACTAATGTTTCAAATACATAAAGCAAAATATGCAAATGAAGGAAACGATGTACAAACAAAAGAGTTTTAACATAAACAACAAAAAGAACCATTATAAAAAATCTCCTACTGCTGGAGTAACTTGCATATCACCTCACTTTCTCTTACAAACACTGTTGTTGCAGTTGGTACAGGCCACGCCGATTTTCCTGTGGATTCTGTATGGTAATAAAATCTAAGAATCGAGTTTTTAAAAATGTGTATGCAAACTATCAGTATCTCAAACGATAAAAACAATCATTACTTCTAATAAAGTACCTTTATTGAAGGCAGGACATGCATATCAGTTCGCTGTGTTACTTACAAACGCTTTTGCTAAATTTGATGCAACTCAGAGTACTCTTTCCGTAGATATTATATGGACAAAATTCGCACCTTTTTTTTGGCATCAGATTTTTCCCAATTTGCTCTACTGTAGTGAATTTAGTGCCACATCTTCTCATAGCATCTATGGTTCATTTTGGCAGGTTGTGTGTTCGAGTTCTCAATTCAATCGGTGGTTTAAACATTTTTAAAGCTAAGTCCTTCACGTATTGATGTTGCATTCTGGATTCTGGGCACATCGCTGCAACATCCATCACATTCTAACAAAGAGCAAACTGCCATCTTCAAGTTTTCCGCTTACAGGTGTAATTCTGAATTTTTTGGACCATTTGATCGACACCACTTTAGGTTTTGTTATAATATTTTATGATTTATGTTTTCTTCTTGGGATGTTTTTCATCGATAGCTCTATCATGATGCATAATACTGATCAAATTGAAAGCTTTTATCTTTTTAGGGGCATAGAGTACCATATTAACATTGTCTTTGAAAATAAATTGATCTTTCAATTCAATCTTTCGGAGATGTTATTTTGATTCATTTTGCTGGTCCTGGTGCCTTTCTTATTATACTATGCGTCGGAGTACGTGAAGAAGGAGGATCTATGCTCCAAATGGTAGTGTTTTGGCAGACTTAAGTCCTTGAGCTGGCTGGTCAAACATTAGATGACACACGATCGCTTCCATTACTACTGTCTTCAAACTTCTTTGATGTCGAGATATCTTAATCACTCTTCATTTCATTGAAATTAACACCAGGATCTTCAAGTTCAGAATCTCACTACTACCTTCCTCCACCGCATTGTCATCGTCTAACCATTCCCTAACAACTTATCGAAGTAATTTTTCGAGGTGTTCTTCTAGATGAAGAAGCCATTTCTAATAAAGAATTATTGCAAGAAGCAGTAGTCAGCGTAATATATCTACGAATATGTATGAGCACTGAGTATAACAACCGACACAAGAACCAGATTTACTCGAACTGCTGTACGGAGCAAAAAAAGGTACGGCTGTCTACTCTACGCTAACTTGACCGAGTGGAGCTAATCGGAACTATATGTGTGTTCACAAAGCCAGTGCTACTTTGTTGAAGTTCAGTACCAGCAATGTAGTTACATGAGCCACTTTTTTGGACTGCAGGAACTCAATTCAAAGAGATTTTTTCATAGGGCCTTGGAAGTCCTGCTTATGCATTTAAGGGATACTGATGCAAAAACTAAAATTCAGTGAATATAATTTTGATAAAAAAGATATTGTTACCGCAGAAATATAGCGAAAGGTTGGTCTGAAGAATATATAAAGGCAAAAAAGGTTATTCGAAAGGAAAGCTGATATCATGCAAAGTTATTCATCATAGGGCCTCAGAGGTCCTGCTTCTGTATCCTAGGGTTAACCGTTAATAGATAATTTTTCATTTCGATATTATACTTAACATTTCACGCACAGATAACCTTTTATCATTCTCTATATACTCATCAACCCGTGCAATTGTCAATTCATAAACAGAAATCCTCAACGGGTTTTGTGTGCTTTGATTACAAGTTTGCGGCCGTTCTTGAAAGAATGGCACCGTGTGAAAGATAATGATAAAAAAATACAATATTCTTCATTTTTATGAAGCCTTTGATGAATTTCATGTGCTTTCACTTCTCCTTTACAAATGAATTTATTAAGTTGTTCTACAAAATTTGAAACATAAAGGCCTGTTTTTATGTTTATTTCTTATATGGATTGCAATATTTCCTCAAATTATATATATATATATATATATATATATATATATATATATATATATATATATATATATATATATATATTAACTAAAGGAAAAGAAAAGGTAGTGATGAGGGTGGCAACAAGGTGTTGAGGGAAGCCCAGCGGACACTTACCAAGTTGAGGACCATTCTGGCAGGCTGCTGGGGGCATCGAATATATATATATATACGAGGGGTCCATTGCAGTACTTCCTGCAAACATTTAGGGAACCTTGCATGAAGTAGTCCTATGCAATAGTTCCTAAGACAAAAACTGTTACACAGGGTGTTATTAGTTGAACCACTTTTATTGCCCCTCTTAAAATAATCATATAACTCACACCATTTTCGTAACCATAAACACATACCTACATGATTTAGACTAACACTTACCGATACACAACAGTTTTTGTTTTGTTCACGATTTCTGATGGTACAGCAAATCGTATGTTCTGTAGTTTGTTTAATATTAAGTAATTACTATAAATTCAACGGGCACGCGTCAAATATCTTGCTTAACTATCGAAATACATTTATCACAAACGTTATCAATAAAGTAATTTACATTAAACTTCCCAAACAAAATTTGCAAACGAAACGGTATTTTCAATGTAAGCGTCAATATATTCCAATTTTAAATGTTAAGTTGTCCATTATTACAATGCTTTGGATTAGTTTTTTTTGCTTTCTCCATATACGTAGTATAGGGTAAAGTATTGTATTCATGAAAATAATCGACTTCAAGATTTCAATGGAAATACACGTTTTGAGGTCCCATAAACACGTTTTCACCATTTTCTCCTGTGTGTATGTGATAGCTTTTTGTAGGTGCTCTAACTAAAAAACTATCACCCAGGTCAACGCTAAATTTTTTATTTAACATTTTTGTAAAAGTCACAAGAATAGATTAGTTTTTAGTCAACCGGAAGTGGGTGTTTACTCATGTTACTTATCCGTTATTTTAAAATATTTGCTTTAATATTTGATAAATATTAAAATGTATTAGAATATATATTGTAGAAAACTTCAAGCCTTTGTTTGAAACATTATTCCATATAATGCATTGTTTAAGAGATATCTTATATTTTAGCTGCCACTACCGACGACTATTGTTAACAGTTGACGCTTAGCTACATCTTAGTAATGCTCCAATTTCATTTCTTAATTTATGGAGCTTTGTGGCGATATCCAATATCAGATGGCTATGATTTAGTTTGATTTCTGTTCTTTGTGGTCTAAAATTTCTCGCAGTAACTTAAAATATTCATTGTCTAACCTATTTGGAATTTTTAAAAATATTACATATATGGAGAAAGTCATGTGGTGGCCACATCAGATTTTTCTTCTTCGCTACGTGTTTCATTTGTTTTATATTTACACGAAATTTTTCACATCAGTTTTCAATCAATTATTATCCTTGATGTATTTGTTTCATTGTAAGCTTAGTGCAAATGAGCATTAAAGCCCGAGTTTAACAACTTAAAATCCGAGAAAACAGTTGAAATGTTGAAAAATCGTAG
Organism: Tanypteryx hageni; assembly: GCA_028673005.1. Lineage (NCBI taxonomy): Eukaryota > Metazoa > Arthropoda > Insecta > Odonata > Petaluridae > Tanypteryx > Tanypteryx hageni. Next base: position 199,305,256 of record CM054114.1, on the reverse strand, counting down.
AAAATAGAATATGCACTTAAACTATGAGTTAACACGAACTAAGCAAAAGAATCGAAAGTAAGAATAAGAAATTCTATTTATTTCTACGTGAAAAAGTCCAAATCCACAGACAAAGTCCCGACTTTAAATGCTAAAGACTGAAGGTCTACACGTAGTATTCTAGCCGAATATGAGTTAATCAAATGTAACAAGGTTGGAAAGGTGTACTCCATGTTGGAGTACACAGTTTCCAAATGCATTCTTTGGGATTTCGCAATGTTCTCAATATTTTTGCTCAGATGAGTATTTAACGAGAAGCTAGTGAGGTATGTTGTAAAATAGATGTGTCCTTATATAAAGTTGTCGTTATTATTTTCCGATTTTAACCAAAATTTGAATCCGTTGACAAATTTTAATAAAACTTCTTAATACCAAATTTCATCATAATACGTCAAGGGGTTTCCGAGTTGAAACAGAGGAAGATTGTAAACTACATGTAGGTCTTCATGTAATGTGATCGTTATTTTCTTCCGATTTAAAACAAAATTGGAGTCGTTCTACCAATTTTACTAAAACTCTCCAATACTAAATTTCAGCCATATTCTAGAGTTCTAGGTTCTAGAGTTTTAACATACGGACGGACGGACAGATACGGCCACTTCTTTATGCGTTCACTTCGCGCACTTTGTGAAAAGAACTCAGATAAATCAGTCATTGTGATAGGAAAATCCTTTTTCAGCGCTCTTACTAGCGAAGCGGTAATAACGGAACGCATTATGGGCACGTCTTCTCCGTCCGTCAGTTCGTCGTAACTTTCATCTCCTAAACCGGTGAACGGTTTAATTTAATTAGGTATGGGGGATCTTTATTAATTTTATCGCCCAATTGTGTTTTCGACTGAATCCGTCAATTAGAACTTCCACTTTACATAATTATTTTAATAAACTTCTGCTCGTATCTCGTTAAATGGCATCCGTCAGGCAACAATGAAATACCAAACTTTTCTCTCCCTAGCTCTTATATGATATGTAAGGTATAGATTAAGAAAATTATTCGCATATAGAACAACATTTACTACAAGAAAGTCCGCAAGACCACGTAAATACGAGTTATTGTTTCGGAGATAAAAATTCGAGAATATCCCCAGCAAAACACCGCATATTTTGTTTACATCGTTCTCTAAGAACGTTCCCTCGGCAAGCAACAATTAAAAATCCATATATTTCTCTTTCATTCTCTTATATGATCTGCGAGGTATGGATTAAAGCATTTACTCGGATAGAGAACAACATTTACTACAAGATGATCCAGAGACCACATAAATCCCTCTTATAATTTGGGAGACAAAAATTCGAGAAAATCCCGAGCAAAATATTGCAAATTTTGTTTACATCGATCGCAAAGATGGTTCTCTCAGCAAGCAAGAATTAGAAATCCATATATTTCGCTCCCATTCTCTTATATTATCTGTCAGGTATAGATTAAAAAATGTATTTGGATAGAGAACAACATTTACTACAAGATAGACCCCGAGACTAGTTTCGAGGATAAAAATTCGAGAATCACCTAATCTTTCGATACTGATCCATACGTATTTCCCATTAAGAACGCCTTTGAAATCTCTGTGTATTCCATTTACGGAGTATATTTTTCCATCTTGTTATATAGTGGCGATACGGTCACATGTTGTCTGGCTCTCACCGGCGATATCTCTCACTTTCTTCATCTCGAAAATTCACATTTGGTGAGACACTGGCGTCACGTAATTCAGCATTGAGCTCAGGGAAACATGAAATATAAAAAAGAGTATATGCATTGCATCAAGTTGAGCAAACTATCTCAAGGAATTTGCAATATACCTTTCTCATGCAACATAAGCTATAGACTTCTTTTCACGACGTCCGTCCGTCCGCATGTTAAAACTTGGAAACCGCAACGCGTACTTTGATGAAATTTGGTATTGGAGAGCTTTACTAAAATTGGTCTACCGATTCCATTTTAATTAAAATCGGACGATAATTCCGGCCACTTTACATGACGACCTACATGTAGTTTACAATGTATTACCTCCGTTCAACTCGGGAACCGCATGACGTATTTTGATGAAATTTAGTATTGGGGTGTTTTAGTAAAATTTGTCGATCCATTCCAATTTTGGTTAAAATCAGACAACAATTACGACCACTTTACATAAAGATCTACATGTAATTTACAACGTACGTTTCAACTCGGGAACCGCAGGGTATATTTTGATGAAATTTGGTATTGGGCAGTTTTACTAAAATTTCTCGATCTCAAAAACTCATTTGGAAATTCTGTGTACTCCGACATGGAGTACACCTTTCCATATTTGTTTGGAAGTACATCTGAGTAATGTACGGGCTTCAAGTGATTGGCATCTACGAGGCTAATGCTTGCTTAAAGTATTATGTTCGTAAAAAATTCATAAAAAATTACTATGATATAAATGTTAACATAATTTTTACTGTTAATACACACTTCCTCATGTTATACGTACGACGTATAAACGAAGTCGAAGTCGTGTGCCTAGGAGAATATCGTGAGAGATGGTTTCTGAAGGAGGGTATCGAGAGGGTGGGTTAGGGTTGGGTTGGTTTCGGGCGGTGTGTGGTTTTCGGGAGGTTGGGTTTCGGGGCGTGTGGTTTTCGGCAGGTTGTAGAGTAAGGGTTTTGGGAGTGTGGGTATGGGGAGTGTGGGTTCAGGAGGGAGGTAGGTTTCGGTTGGGTTTGTGCGTTGTTGAGGGAGTGTTCGAGAGGGTGTTTTATGTATGGGAGAGTAGACAGACAGCCAGACGACTTTATTGAAGAAAGAGAGAAATAGAGTGAGAGGGTGATAGAGGACGATCATATGATTACATACGGGAGTCGGTCGTCGGTAAACCTTCAAATAGACGAAAGAATTGCGTTGTTCGCTTTGCGGTTTTTGGATGAAGCATCAAAACTATCGTCGTATTAACGTAAAACAATAGATAGCAGAGTTCATAACTGCAGGTTATTATTTTTTTGTAAACTTTGTGTGCACTGTGGGCGTTTTAAAGGGTTGACTAAAAGAAAAAATCTTCTTTCTTTATTCCAATACTGGAATATTACCTTTTTCGTAAATAAAATCATTATATTTTGCACACATAGTGTTTATTAACGCAAATAGACCTATGTACGCATCAGCTTAACATTTGATGATAATGAAAATTAAGAAATGAAAGATGATATATTATGAAGGACAAAAAATTTGTTTGTAATAATTCATGAGTAAAAAAATAAAATAAACGGTTGAATTATTTGTATATAAAAATTGCATATATTTCAATAAAAAGAAACTATTTTTAAGCAGTAACAATGTAAAAGTTTGAAAATACTCTCTAAGATGACTTTCAAATCATTCAGGCAGACTTAACATAATTTTGTGCGGGTACCACTTGAATGATGTGGTAAGATTATACAAATTAATTTCAAGCGTAGCTGCAATGGGCTGCTAGTTTACATAGGGTTATCATATTTTTAATCTTACTCCCTGGACAACAAGAACACAAAAATCCGGTCAAAACCCGAACTTTTAAAATTTAAATTTTTAAGCGCAAAACATTGTGCTGTGGTGTTATATGTATCAATAAAAGAAATATTATTGAAGTAAATAGTCGAACGTAAATGTTTTTATTGCTTAAAAATTTACGCATAAAAAACAAAATACAATAATACTTAAAATTTCATGCGTTATTATGGCTTGTTATCCAAAACATAATAATTCTGACGTTGCAGACTAAATATGTCAATAATATATAGGAATATACAACTTTTTTACTTACCTTGATCAATAGATACAAAAATATACTCTTAACCTAACTTTACCAATTAACTTTGAAATAAAAGTGAAATTGATTATTAAAGAATAATAATATGACACATTATATTATTACCGCGGTTTTCGGAACGACTTACTTACACATTTAAAGCGAAATGATCGAATAAAGCGTCAAAAATCTATTTAAACATCTCACAACATAATTAGTGATAAAATGTTAACATTAAAACTGCAATACCGACCCAAATTTGGTAGACGAATTCGTAAATGTTACTACTAATTCTAAAAATATTTGCTGAAGATTAACGTAAATAACATAAAAAAGGTACAGTAGAAGGAAATAATCAAATTAACCCTAAGTTTACATTAAATCTAGAATACTTGATGCATCCGATGATGTGGATGGTCCAGGTGTGGAAGTCGAAACGGGTGAAATGGCCTGCAGGATGAAATTGTTGCTGAGCTTGTGGTTGCTGTGGTGGTTGTTGTGGTGGTTGTTGTTGTGGTTGCTGTGGTGGTTGTTGTTGGGGAACAAAAGAAAATGGTAAATTGGAGGATTAATACGGGTTAGGATTGGGAAAAGAGTAGGGACTTGCCGAAGGGATAGGATATTTATGTTAAGAAATCATTGTCATTATCTCGCATTTCGCTTGCAACTTCCGTTCTTCTGTATATATCATGGTAAATTGGGAAAAGCAAATGCCAAAAAAGTTTAAATAACTATTATAATTTTTTATTACGCCTACATTCCGATACATAGAAAATTATATCTCCGCATCTACTGAACGAAATAGGACAATTTTTACCATGTAACTTCTGAAATGATGGAGAATTACTAGTGTATAACTCAGAACGTTATAAACTATATGAAATATCTTTTAACAATATGCGAATAATTATTTAAAATTTTTAGTCAAGACATGAAAAAGTTAGTGAAATTCGGAAAGATATTTAGTTTGCGGCAATCTTTGAGAAATTTTATATCTGCGCCAATAGTGTGGATATGAGTTTTGATTTTATGGAAAAGGTTTAACTCCTTAGGCCGGAAAGCCATACTTAACGTTAAAAAAGAAATTGGAGACTACGGTGTACAGATTGGAATTAAATTTAAAACTCCTGAACCGTAAATTAACCCAGAGAGCACTCACATGTCAATAAGAAATAAGGAAAATTAAATTATGCTTACAAGTTTGCAGGACGATGATGGCCTACAGGGACCTGTTGTCTAAAACTAGCCTAAAAAGAAGACAGACAGACAGACTTCGCAAAAAATACTACTTTCTCGCAAAAAATAACCAGAAAAACACTTCCTGCAATTCCAAACAAAACCAAGACAATGTAATAAACCTTACAGATACGACCTTCACCAACGAAGAACTCTCCCTACTCGGAAAAGGACTTAAATACGCACTTCCATATAAAAACCCACCTATGGATGACATTGTGGCAGATATTGAATCTTCTATTAAAACCCTATCAAATAACTGCAAAAATAGCATCAGATCCACCGCATTATCGCAGATAACAGAAAACATTGCCAAAAAACGAATAAAAAACAACATAAACATTCCGAACGCAACACAATCAAGTCTCTTAATAATAAAAATTGTTTTTATCTAAAGGCAGACAAAGGGAACACTGTAGTCATAATGCAAAAAGACCAATACTTCGACAAAGTTGAGCAAATGCTAAATGAAGGGCCGTACACAAACATACTAAAAAATCCAATCAATAAAATGATATCAGAAACCACCAAAATCGTTAAAACATGCACCACACTCATCACGAAACAACTCAGCCTCCAACTTCACACCTCAAACCCCAGGGTTCCTAGGATCTATTGCTTACCCAAAATCCACAAAGACGGCATTCCCCTCAGACCCATTGTTTCGTCTATCAATTTCACGTTGGCTTAATGACCAATTTAAACAATTTCCTATCAAACATGATTCAAATATAAAAACCAGTCCTCATTTCATTAACGAAGTTAAAGACATAATACTACAGGACAGTGAAATTTTAGTTTCTTTTGATGTTTCTTCTCTCTTTCCTAGCGTTCCCATCAGTGAAACAATACAATTCCTCGAAGAATGGCTCACCGATCAAAACTTACCATTAAAAACAGTAGATGAATTAGTAAGGCTAACACGCTTATGCATGAACCAAAATTTCTTTCAAGTCAACAACAAGTTCTACCAACAAAACTTCGGTACAACAATGGGAAACTCCCTTTCACCTTTCTTAGCCAACCTATTCATGGTTAACTTCGAGAAACAATGCAAAAACACTTTCAAATACTTCCCACGCTTATGGCTAAGATACGTTGACGATATTTTCGCGATTTTCGATACCACCAATAATAACATAACTGATTTTCTACAGCAACTAAACGATCAATATCCTTCCATTAAATTTACACATGAAGTTGAAAAACAAAATACATTGCCATTTCTTGACCTTCTCGTAAAAAGAGAAAACAACCAAATCAAGTTCGGGATTTACCGCAAACCCATACACACAGACATGTACATTCCCTCTGATTCCAACCACCATATTTCACATAAATTAACACTATTCATCTCAATGGTACATAGACTCTTACAGGTTCCTCTTTCTGAAGTTGATTTCCTCACAGAATCAAAATATATCAAAAAATGCTCTAAAATCAATGGTTACGACCCTCAGATGATAGAGAATATTTTACACAAACACAAGCGCAGTCTTTCTTTGAAAAAACAGATTACTCTTACAAGCACGCCCCCCAAAAAACCAAAATACGTAAAAATCCCCTTCGTCCCTGGCATCACAAACGGCTTATCAAACATCTTCTCAAAACAGAACCTTAAAGCAGTACCTGTGAATGAAAAAAAAACTCTCCAACTTACTACACAATCCAAAAGACACGATCCCGACTCTACAAAGATCCGGCATACACAAAATCGCTTGAACAGACTGCGAGAAAGTCTACATAGTGCAAACTAAACGGAAGCTAGAAACCAGGTTCAAAGAACACCTTGCACACTTCAAACACAATAGATTTAACAGCTCTAGCGTCGCAATACACATACAGGAGAACAATCACCCGATTAAAATCGAAAACATGTCTCTCTTAATATCAACACAAACCGACTGGAAACTAGACGCTTACGAGAGTATTTTCATAAACAAATTCAAAGAGACGGTTATGAATAACGACCGCGGACCTATCCCTTGCTCACCCCTCTACTCGCTAACCGTTAAGAATTCCCCCACCCCTCTGCCCTCTTTTCACTTTTACCCGGAACACATAAATACACAAGACCAAACACAAACAATTCATACGACTTCAGCTACTGAAGATGGGTGCATAGCTCCCGAAATACGTATCTAGAGATTTCCAGAGTGCTTGTGCGTGTGTGTTTTTCTTTTTCTTTTTCTTCTTTTTAGACTAGTTTTAGACAACAGGTCCCTGTAGGCCATCATCGTCCTGCAAACTTGTAAGCATAATTTAATTTTCCTTATTTCTTATTGACGTGTGAGTGCTCTCTGGGTTAATTTACGGTTCAGGAGTTTTAAATTTAATTCCAATCTGTACACCGTAGTCTCCAATTCCTTTTTAAACATAATTTGTTCCAATCGTTGACCTTATTGCAAATTGTAATGATGCATATAGTCTGCTATGTGGGGAAAGACGTCATCTTCGTTTCTTCGTAGCCTTTATTTCCGAAAATTTGAGGATTTCATCGTTTTTATGCGTTCGTCCGTCCGCATATTTATACTCGGTAACCGGTGGATGTACTTAAATTACATTTTGTATTTGGGAGTTTTGCTAACATTTGTCCACCGATTCAAAAATTTGGTTAAAATCGGACAATAATTAAGACCACTTTATATTTACAGCTTATGCCTGTCTGCATAGGATTTTTGGATCACTTTATTCCATCACCACTTTATATGAATACCTACATGTATTTCACAACGTACTTCGCAAGCATATCGTTAAATACTCATCTGAGCTAACAAAAGTTCAATAAAATAATTAAATACACATTTTTTGTCAAATAACTTTTTCCCGTCAAACCTAAGGTTTACAATAAATTTAAAGAAATGGAAATTAACGTGTTTACGTAATTATACGATATTTGATGCTCTTTTGTTCATTCCGAATAAATTAAATAAGCATTTTACAACCGCTGGACATATGTTAATGAAATTTGATATTGGGGAGTTTTACTAAAATTTGTCGGGCGATGCCAATTTTGGTTGAAATCGGGCTACAATAATGACCACTTTACATAAAGACCTTCATTTAGCTTACAATGTACTTGTTTCAACTCGGCAACCGCTGGATGTATGTTTATGAAATTTGATATTAGGAAGTTTCACTTGAATTGGTCGACCATTTCCAATTTGGTTAAAATCAGATTTCAAAAATGACTATTTTACATCAAGACCTACAAGTACCTTACAGCCTGCCTCTTTATCAACTCGGGAACCGCTGGACGTATGTATTTTGTTGAAATTTGGTATTGGGAAGTTTTACTAAAATTTGTCGATCTCAAAGAACGCATTTTGAAGCTGTGTACTCCGACATGGAGTACACCTTGTTTACTTTCTCCGTATACGAAGTATAGAGAAAGTATTATTTTCATTTAAAAAATATAATTTGAATTTCAACGGAAATACACGTTTCAAGGTCCTCTGAACATCTATTGACTATTATAACGATGATGACTTTGCGTGTGTATTTCCATGCTCAAAGGCTCTTTCTCTTGCGCAGATATAGGGTAAATTAATAAATTCCCAGTAGACCAAATAGAAGAAGTCGATTTTTAAGATTGCGCGTAATTAACGGTGTCATGCTCAAAGAGCCATTAATATGTTTTTGTTTCCGAAACCCAAGTGCTAACAAAGGGAGTCAGATATTTATCAGCCCAATTTTTTTGTTTATATAATTCCCGATATTCCGGTAAATTTGCGCATTGACTACTTCTCTTCAGATATATCTGGAAACCAAACGGAACAAATCGGTAAAGACGCGTTAAAGTTTGCTCTCCGTCCTTTTTCTCTCTTTCGCTCGCCACAACTCTTTCAGTTCTTCCGACCCTCTCGCTTTCCGAATCCCTCTCCGCATTCCAAATAAATCGGGAGACCGCCCAAAGGGTTTTACTCCCAACCCAACCCAACCTACCCACCCACCAGATCCGCCTCTGAATCATTCACGCACTGCTAGGAATTACGAGTTTTCAGAGCATAAGAGGAGATATCGGAAAAAAGCCGAGCGGGGAGGTGGAAGGAATAAATGGCGAAGGAATGTTTATTGGAACTTGGGAAAGAAGTTGCTCTAGCATCTAGCGACAGGCTGCTGATCAGGGCCTTTATTTCTATAGCAGTATGGATTAATAAGTGATCACTCAAGCGAAAAAAGTAATCTTTTTAAGACAGATTATAGTAATAGTTTAGTGCTGCATTCGTTAATTGATTGATAAGTCGTCCTTATATGTTCTTATTGAATAAGAATAAAAATCTTGTTGAATTGTTGAAAATAGATGAATTAATAATAACACGATAGCGTTTATTTAATGCATTTAGTGACAAATAATGTACTAAATTATGATACCGTTGATTTCAATGAAAGACGCAATCATATGATGACGTCATAATACCAACACGCGAAATAGTCTATTTATTTCAAAAACCACATTATTCCTTTAATTATTAGCATACATCAGGAAATGAAAATGTATTTTATATTTAAAATATATATTTAATTCATGAATAATTTGTCAATTAGTTTGAAAATAATAGTTGAGCGGAGCAAGCCGTGTCAGATGGGACTTGGCTCCGTAAGGGGGGAGTGGTAAAGCCCCTTGTAAAAATTAATATATGTACTTCAAACTGTCATAGTAGCTTCGTTTTGACAAATTTATTTGGTTATTGGATTTATTTAAATTATCAATTTCATTCCAGCGCCAAAATTGAAATCAATAATTATTTTTTTAGCACATGATATGATTGAATACCTTACGTGAGCTCGATGTTTGCTGATGGAAATAACGCTGTCATAATATAGTCTTTTAGAATTTATCTCTCGCTGTGTACAAGTGTGACGTGTTTACGCGTTATAGATTCCATTAATTTCCCTTATATTTCAGTTCGTACATATTGGTACTCCAGTTCATCTTAAAGCATTCTTTAAATACGGTAATCCCTCGGTTTTCGCAGCTTTGACATTCGCGGTTTCACGCTTTCGCCCAGAAACGGTTGTAGCAAGTTTCAACGTTCGTGATCGGCAAATTATATTAATTCGTACCCACTTACTACAGTACTCACTGCTCGTTCGCTAAATCTCTTGGAACAGCTCGATTGTCTCTAGGCAACAAAACAATTACACAGTACATGTGTAACACAAAAGTAGAGGAACTGTGACGCTGGAGAGTAAAAAGACTGGGAAGAGTTGTAAGCGAGATGCTCAGTATACCTTTCTCTTCCTCTTTGTTCATATCCCTAAAATTAACTATATTTTCTAAAACATATTTCACTTACGTACATTAGCGGCATTAAACTATGGGCTATATTGTAAACCTGCGGGAGTCGTACATATATGCAATTCTCGAAAGCAAAGGGAAGTGTTGACACTGACAAAGCACTTATGTTTAAGTGTATCTCTCCAAGTTATAAAGCTAACAGTGGCATAAGAGCTATGCAATTTAGCAGTTATGCATCCTATGAACAAATTGACGAGGATGATTAAGCCAATTTGTCATAGCTATTTAGATAATTCCTTCTGGAAAACATTACGATTCCAGCTAGAACGACACGAATTGTTGTCATCAATTATAATCAGCTATGATTAATATAATTTTAACATATTTGTATACATTATTAATGCAATGCTGATTTACAGCCGTAGGGCGTATTTTACACCAGCATCTATAGAGTAGTAGTCTATGGACGTGCGTACTTACATGTGCACGAAGCTGTTTTCTGAAAATAGCCACATAAAATCTGTGCAACTTGCTTTCATTAGGACAAGTGAAAAGCAAGCAATAACTTTATTGCATTATTGGTGCACTGGTTATCATAGATTCATTCGTTGAAGTCTATAAAATGGTGCATTTTAAGCATTTAATAAAGAAATTATTTGCAATATTATTTAATTAATGCGTTTAATCACCGAAAAATTGAGAACTTTTCTATTCACTGGCAGAGAAACACTCTAAAACGGGAAATTTGGTGGATGATATAGGATATTTCACGTGAGATACCATCGATCACACAATATTTGTTTATATAAGCATTCCAACAAAAAATAATACCTCAAATCACAAGCATTACAAGCATTCTTGCATTAAGAAGAATGCAGCTCAAGTTATATCTTATTTTTAGTTGCGTGCATAAAGTTCTCGACAAAATGTAACGCACTTTTTGCCAGAATATCCGCAAGTATTTTGCGATTGCTAGTTTTTTGAGGATTTCTTCCGCCTTTCCGAGACTTGTGAAGGCCATTTAGTGCTCCTCCCTCCCACCATTCCTCCCCCACACACACCTTCGCTCCCCCCCCCCCCCCCCACTCCCGGGAAGGTAATGTCGGCAGCGTTTTGTGCGCCCGATGTCTTTTAGACTCGCGTGATCCTGGCTCGCTGCGTGTCCTCGCGGATTAGTCCTCGGATCCCTGTTCCGTGCGTCGCTCTTTACGTGCTCCCTTAAAAAGATAATTAATCAAACTGGGGTAAAGAGAAAAAATTGAAAGACGCTATCCGACACACTATCTTCGTTTTTTTACTACACCATTTATTAACTCTCTTTCTTTCGATTTTCATCCGGCTTTCTCGTGTGTCATTCTCGTTTTTTCCAAAGAACAATTTAATACTTTTTTCATGTCCGAGCTTGGAGAGGAAGAGAATGGGCTTTTGCGGCGAACCTCACCGATCGCTTTCTATCGCGGCGAAGAGTATCATTGTATGAATTAAACATGAATACCTTTCATTTGTACGTGTTTTTCGCAGTTCTTTCTCTTGAGCATTTCTGACTATTGATTATCCAAAAGTAGGGCGAAAAATTGAACACTTTTTTAGAATCTACTTTCGGCGAGACACCACTGAATATGGCTGCATTATAGCCAAAATCCGCATCTCTTTTTAGTGCTTTCCTCATTGCTTTGATATCAGAGTCGCCTAATATAAGTACATATTCGGTTTTTGTGATTTTCTTAAGTCCTTATTTCAGCCTTAAGACGAGATCGATAATTCTCTAGTGAGACTGTCAGTTACTAATTGAAATTCCGTTTTACGGAATATACAATGATTTGCATTAACATGCCCATTACTTGGAAAATAATGCGCTATAGATGGAGCGGAAAGAGTAAATTTTCATTTGTTATTTGAGTTTTTGAGAGATAGCTTATGATACGCTATATACTGACAGCTAAGTTAACCTTTTAAAATTGAATTCATAATGCTTTCTGTTTGAGAAATTAATTGAAGCTAATTGAGAATTTGACGAATTTATTTGTGTAAAAATACGAACTTTTTATAGAATTAAAATAAAAACTCCTGAACCGTCAAATAACCCAGATGAGCACTCACACGATACCTACGTCTATAACATATTTTGTATAGCAACTAAACGATCAATATTCTTCCATAAAATTAACACATGAAGCAGAAAAACAAAATACATAACCATTTCTTGACCTCTTAACCCGGCAGTAGGCGCGCACAATTCTGGAAAACAGACGGACGCACGGGGTGACTGAGTCATCCCATTTTCCAACATAACTATTCGTTTTTTTGTTTTTCTTTATTTTTTGTATTCTTAGATAAATAAGGAAAAAGTTTGGAAAATTCAAATTTATTTTAACCCCATATAGTTTACATGTTTGTTAAATATATCTTTATTGAACGCAACTCTTGATTAGCTAACATGGATACAAAATAACTTGTATAATAATAACAATACTTGTGCATAATAATAATACTTAGAGTTAGATAATAGTAATTATGGTAACTTATAGATTTAATATACTATTCTGAATAAGGCAATAATTATAATAACATTTATCTAAGTTAACATCTCGTTGTGTTATTCGCGGTCAAGGCAGTACTCACATACGTATTTCATATGTTTCACACACATCGTCCTCTCACATTTAGAACAGGACGAAGTTGCCTTTATGTTGTGGTCAGATTGATTAACATCATCTACTTCATTATCGCCAGAATCGTAACTATTCTGCAGAATAACTTCGTGGATTTTCTCAATGTCGCGATGTGAATCGAAACGTTCACCTGCCTAATAAAACGTAGAGTGGGACGAAACATTAAACTGGTCATTTGTAAAGAGATTCCATCGATTTATGAAATTTACAGCCAGATATAGAATAAAAAGCTTACCATGACTCGCAATAAGAAATGTAACGTGGAAGTGCGCGGGGTGGCTGAGTCACCCCAGAAAGATTTTTTGGAAATAGTTTCACGGACTAAATGCTACTGAGACCTAAACGTGATATAAATATGCTCAAGAGAGTTCGGAAGAAAGGTACTGTTAGGAAAAAACATGCGTCACGAATGGATCAGTGAAGTGTAAACATTGGTGGGGAGACTCAGTCACCCCACGCGCTTGCTCCCGGGTTAAAAAGAGAAAACAATAAAATTAAGTTCGAGATTTACCGCAAACCCATACACACAGACAAACAAATTCCCTCTGATTCCAGCCATCATATTTCACATACTTTAGCACCATTCCACTCAATGGTACACAGACTCTTACAAGTTCCTCTTTCTCAAGTTGTTTTCCTCACAGAATTAAATCATCAATAACTGCGCTAAAATTAATGGTTACGACCCTCAGATGATAAAAAATATTTTCCACAAACACAAGCGTAGTCTATCTTTAAAAAACGCATTACCCTCACAAACACGCCCCCCAAAAAACCCAAAATACGTAAAAATGCCCTTCGTCCCTGGCATCACAAACGGCTTATCAGAAATCTTCTCAAAACAGAACCTTAAAACAGTACTTGTGAATGAAAACAAAATCTCCAACTTACTACACAATCCAAAAGAGACGATCCCGACTCTACAAAAATCCAGCATACACAAAATCGCTTGCTCAGACTGCGAGAAGGTTTACATAGGTCAAACTAAACGAAAGCTAGAAACTAGGTTCAAAGAACACCTTGCTCATTACAAACACAATAGATTTAACAGGTCTAGCGTCGCAACACACATACAAGAAAACAATCATTAAAATCGAAAACATTTCTTTCTTAAAATCAACAAAAAATGACTGGAAACTAGACGCTTATGAGAGCATTTTCATAAACAATTACCAAGACACGGTAATGAATAACTACCGCGGGCACATCCCTTACTCACCCCTCTACATCTACTATCGTTGGTTAGACCTCAAATGGAATACGCAGCAGCGGTTTGGGATCCATATCAGAGGGGACTCATAAAGGATTTAGAAAAAATACAGCGGCGAGCAGCTAGATTCGTGAAAAAGAATTACGATAAAAAACAGAGCGTTACGTTACTCATTGATGAGTTGAGTTGGCCATCGTTGAAAGATCGTAGATTACAGGCGAGAATTAAACTTCTAGATAAATATAGGTCGGAGATATTCGTAAATGAAATGAAGGATATTATTCGACAACCAACGTATATCGGACGGAGGGATAATGACGACAAGATTCGCGAAATAGATTGTAGGACGGAGAGGTATAAGGAGTCCTTTTTCTCTAGGACAATACGTGACCACAATAGATAACTGTGAATAATAATTAGTTAGGAACTTGGTGCGCGGCACCCCCTGCCATCCACCGTCAAGGTGACTTGCAGGGTAATATGTAGATGTAGATGTAGATTTACACATTGACCGATAGGAATTACCCCACCCCCTTCCCTCCTTTCACTTTCACCAGGAACGTATAAATACACAAGACAAAACCAAAACAATCCATACGACTTCAGCTACTACGACTAGAGTAGCGACTAGGGAAGCAAGAGCATTAGAGTAGCTGTAATGTTAAGTAGCACTAACAATTTACTTTATTCTATTGTTATCCTTCGGTAATTTTATTTAACATTCGTTTAAGTTACCTAATTAGTTTAGTTATAACATCTACGTTATAGTTTTTATTTTCTCTACCGTAATAGTTAACTCTTAAACCTCATAGCATTTTGTTAGAAATTTCATTCTCTCCTCTTGAAAATAATATTTATATCATAGTAGTTATTTTGTATTAGCATATTCTCGTTACATTTGTAAGGTTGTTTTATTTTTACGCTCCATAGTATTTATATTTTTCTTTGTTGTTTACGCCTTTCACTTTATACCTGCGTTTTACCCTTTCTCGTACGCTACACGAAGAGCGTCCCCGTGTTAAAACAGAACAAATGCTTTAGCCTTATCCCATTTTAGCTTTTTTTTATATTGTAACTCTTTTGCGTTAGTATATAAATTAGGTAAGAGTTTTGGATAGCTTCACCGAGGACTCCCGTTTCCTCCTTATTGTGCGCCGCTGGTTGCGAGGCCATGAGGGTTCGAATCACGGAGCTGGAGAGGGTGGCTGCGGACCTCCTTCAGAGGGTGGAATAATGGTCCGAGGTAGTCTTGGTTCGTGTGGGGGGTGCGGTGTCATCCCTGAAAACTCGCCGCGCCAAATTGGCGGCTCGGGTTCGCCTGGGTGCGGTAGCCGGTAGAGCGATCGGGGTTGCCTCTGACTCCTTACAGCGGGCTGAGAGTCCTCGGGCTGGGAAATCCGATGAGTGGGGAGTGGTGTCCACTCGGGGGGATCGTGGGTGGTGCTGAGGAGGCAGGGAGTTGGGAATGCTTCGGCGGACCCTCATCCTGTCAGTAATAGGTTCGAGGTGTTGTCGGAGGACGACTTCACGACCGTTGCACCCGTACCCACTCTCGTCTCTTCGATGGAGGCCGGGCCCAAGGGGATTCGCGTTGGGAAAGGGGGGTTGTTAGTGTTAGGTAGCTCTAACGTTCGGCGTGTAATGGCACCCCTGTTATCCAGTTCCCGCCGAGAGGGAGTTGAAGAGCGGGTCTTCTCCAGATGTATATCAGGAGGCACGGTGCCGCAAGTGACCAACACGGTGAGAGAAGCGGTAGTGGCGACAGGTTGCTCTCGGCTGCGGGTGGTGGCCCATGTTTCTCTAAGGTTGCTCGTGCCCGAGAGGAGTCGGGTTCCGATGTGCGGCTTACTGTCTGCAGTATAGCCCCAGGATTGACCGCGGTTCTGAGCTTTGGAGTAGGGTTGATGTTCTGAAACAAAGGTTGCGGAATTTCTGTCTGGACTTGGGAGTGGACTTTGTCAACCTATGACCGAATATCGAATCGTGTAGGGCACCGCTGGATCACTCTGGTGTTTACTAAACGCCCGAATCTGCTCAGAGAGTAGCGCGTAGGATTCTCGAGCACAGTAGGATTTCTTTAGGCTAGAGAGTAAGGCAGGGTATAGGTCAGTTTTGGGTAAAAAGATAAACGATGCTTTTGTAGAAAATAAGAATCTCAATAGATTATCTAATGATAGAATATACCCCGAGCGTAATATGCAGCACCAATTTCGCGATAGGTCATTGAAAGTATGTTCCGTAAAGGGCGCGATTGGTCGCAATTACGATTTTGATGTGATGCCATACAGTCGTGGGAGTGATTGTGATGGGAGCGCATGTAGTGTTATAGTGGAAGAGAAAGTCAAGTGTGAGATTATTATGCGAAGTGAGAAATTAAAACTCGTCGTACTGAACTGTAGCAGCATCCGTAGGAAAATTGCCAACGCGATCGGGAAACATATTAGATTTATTAGCAACTATCGTCCCAGAAAGAGTAAATAAAGTCGCCATTTAAGTTGAAATTAGTGATCATCTGGCCGTATATGCAGAGTGTAAGTTGAATATCGAGAGGCACCCTAAGCCTCAAAGAAACTTTTAGGTTTGCTAAGGCAGATTAATCAAGCTTCAGACCACGCCTAAGATAAATACTACCTTGCTTCCGTATTATGACCGTACGATCAGGTACTGTGTCGTCATGGACATTATTCAAGGATGTAATGCTCGAGGACATCGATAAGTACATTCCAATTAAATTGAAGATCGACAATAAGCAAGTTATGGGTGCGCTTATTGTCCGCGTCAAAAAGACGTGCATCTCAACTTTGACGCGCGATCATTTGCGCTACGTTAATTGAAAAGAATATAAAAAAATATCATTGAAAATCTTATTTTATGCTTAATAAGGTTTGATTTTTAAATATTTTTAGACAGAAAATGTAAAATTTTACGGCGAGTTAAACACAGAAACCACCCGTAAAAATCAGCTACGCAGCCAACTTTCGCGAAAGTAGTCATATATAATAATTCTTAAACGAATAACTACTTAATAAAATCTTTTGAAATTTAAAACAGTGATGAACTAAGATAAAATAGAGCTCTATGTTAATTACAATGGTTTTAATTGGGTTACAACTTTAAAAAGAAACTTGTCAGTGGGGAAAAATGAGAGAGAAATTCTGAAAACACTCTTGTAAAGAAAGGCATAATGAAATTTTTTTGTAGGAATCAGATTTTGTTTTAACGTTTTTGTTTAATTATTTTAATCTACACACAGTACCGTATATGTTGCTTTCTGGGCGCTTTGCGATGTTGCCAAATGTCTCCCTTGTCTCCCTCGCTGGTAGGCAGTCATGGCCCGCACAAAAACCCCCTGATCTCCTCTTAAGTTTCGTCCTCACTGAATTCGTCGCTGCTGGAATCCTCATCGAGGTTGATAATTAAGGGTTCCACGATATTCTTTAGCACTTGGTCCTTGGCGGCGTAGAAGTCCTCCACCTTGATAGTGTGCTTCACAGCGTTTTCTCACACGCGCTTCGGGGTGTTACGAAGTGCCTCCTTGCACAGTTGCAGGACGTCTTTGATTTTCTGCGTTTTGTTGCGCTTCGCCACGTAATTTTTAACCCAAGCCCATATAAGCTCGATTGCATTGAGTTCACAATGGGCCACTGGAGTCCAAATTAGCTTTACTCTCTTGCCGCTCTCTTTGATGATGCTATCTAGCAAGTATCTTTGAGACTTGAAATGAGGTCTGCCGAGTTCAAGTAGTTCGCTAATGGTTAAAGACTCATATGTATCTTGCTAACCGGAATCATCTACCTCTGGCTCGATGCGATGCTCAATTAGCCAATTTATTATATCGTCCTTACGCCAACTTTTGGACGGATTTCTTGTTGTTGGGTCTTACATGGTGTGATACGGGGCTTGGTCAATAACAATAGCGGTTTCATGATCCATCGCATTTAAAATTCTCCTAAAATACTCTTCAAAGTGTCGAGCATTCATCTCGGAATAATAGTCACCATCCTTTTTGTTTCCCTCGAACACGAGCATACAGTCATTTTCAGGCTGGAGAAAACCATCTTCACCCCCTATATGCAAAGTAATTATTCTTTTTCCGGCACCAGAGGGAGTAATAAGGCCGCCTTTCCAGCAATTGACCTCTTGAATTACACCTCGATCAAAATCAATATCATTATTACCTCCATTCACATTTTCTTGCCAACCATATGGTAGTGTGTGATTTGCTCCACAAAATGTTTCGTCCAAATACATAATTTTCCATCCTCTTTGACAAGCTGACTTTGTTTCCCGAGTAAACTTTGCACGTTGGTCCAGGATTCGGCGACTTTCAAGGCATACAGGCTTCCTGTTGTATTTTTTAAAGCGAAAGCCAAGCATCTTCATCCACCGTAACAAAGTAGATTCACTCACGTCTGGAAAATCAGGAAAATCTGATTTCAGTTCTATTAGAATATTAGACACTATAGGATATTCTTTTCTTAAGTAAAAACTATGCATTTTTCTTCGTAGCACTCCTTGAAATATTTCGTCTAATACAATTCGCGCTCTACCGCTGCTTTTTTTGGGAGAACTTTCTGAAGGACGCACATTTTCCTTGCACTCATTACTTACATTTACTACAGTCCTTTCACTAACATTACAACACATTGCAGTATTTTTAACAACTTGATTAGGATCAAATTTAATCACACCATCTTTGACCATTGTTCTAGCACTTTGAATGACATTTTTCTCATGGCTACGTAATTTTTTGTTGATCACAAAAGGCTCACATTCTAAATTATTTTCTTGATTACTCGAGAAAAGACAGTATTTTTTATTACTAATATTTTCTATTCGTTGTAAAGCTAGTCGCTTTTTTCGAGGCATAGCGAAAACACGAGGCACCAACTGGACTGAGATGAGACACTAAATGAACTAAGAAAACAAAACTCTAGACAAAACAAGTACCTTCTTTATCACTCACTATATGAGTCATTAGCAACCTCCAATGAGGATAGACAGAGAGAGAAAGAGATAGGAGTTTAAATCCCGCTCAGCCATCCCGCACGCCAGATTGGTGTGGCAACGTCGCTACCTACATCAGCATAGGAAATGAAGCGCCTTATGGCTACAAAGAAAAATATCTATATAAATTTATTAAAAGTCTTTATTAAAAATCTGATTCCAGCAAAAAAATTTCTTTATGTCTCTCTTTACAACAGTGTTTTCAGAATTCCTCTATCATTTTTCCCCACTGACGAGTTTCTTTTTAAAGTTGTAACCCAATTAAAACCATTGTAATTAACATAGAGCTTAGAAAAGTATTGCATTGCCTCTATTTTATCTTAGTTCATCACTGTTTTAAAATTCAAAAGATTTTATTCAGTCGACAATAAGCAAGTTATGGGTGCGCTTAGGCGTCAGAGAATAATCCACGCGAAAATAAAAAATATGCCGTCTACATCATCTGATGAATATAGAGCAACTAAAGTAAGACGTGTAAGGAATCCCGCGCTAAAGCGAGAAATACTATGCGCGAGGCTTTCACTAACTTCCGGAATAAGGTACTAAATAATTATTTGAAGGAAGACGTTTTGGTCCTATGTGGGAGAGGTCCAAAGTAGAGGTCCGACCATATCTTCCCTGCGTGATTACTCGGGTGCCGTTATTAATGATAGCATAAAGATAGCCAACCTGTTATATTGTCATTTTGTAAAAGTATTTACATCCGTCAACGATCACTGCGTATATTTTGCACCCGCTATAAGGAGGGATCTGATGGACGATATAGCATTTTATAAGGTGGAAATAGCAAGGCAAATAAGTTCCATCTGACGTAACAAAGCCACTGTCCTCGAAGAAATTCAGGTAATATTCGAGAAAGCTATTTCCCATGTAGTGGTCTCCAACGACTGTAAGTTAGTGCACGTTACTCCAATTCATAAGGGCGGCGACAAGGAGCACCTAGAAATTACAGACCAAGTTTCTTAACTTCGATATCGTACAAGATTCTCGAGCACATATTTCTTAGCAACATAATGCGATATCTTTATAGTAATTCATGGTTAGATAATTGTCAACACGGCTTTAGAAAAGGAAGATCTTGTGATACTCAGCTCGGTCTTTCTGTGAATTGTGTACTGAAAATCTGAGAAAATAATAGGTAGGTCGATGCCATGTTTTTAGATTTTAGGAAAGCCTTTGATAAGGTGCCTCACAAGAAGTTAATAACGAAATTAGAAAGCTTAGGCGTTAATTCCAAATTGTTAGTTGGATCCATAAATTTTTAAATCATAGGAAGCAGAAGGTTGTTATAGATGGGAAATCCCAGATTTTAGTTGAGGTTCCCTCTGGCGTTCAACAGAGTACTGTAATTTGTACGTTATTTTTTCTAATTTTTATAAACAATATTAGCTCAGTAGTCGGAAGTAAAATTACGATTTTTACGGACTACGCCGTCATTTATAGAGAAATAAGCAATCCGGAAGTCCACCAGTATAATCAAAATTATGTGGAAGCTATATCTGCATTGTGTAAGGCATCGGCTCTAAAGCTTTTTCACTTCGCAAACCCCTTGAGCTAACCTGTTCCTCGTCGTGAACCTTTTGGATCAACTTTTGTATTCGCGAACCCCTTGAGTTACAACAGTTTTGGCGGCGAATATGTTGTAATAGAGAGTACATTTTGCAAAAACAAATCTTTTTGAACGCGTTTAATTCACGAAAAATAAAAAGTTTATGTAGCACATAGTATGTAAGCGTTTACAATAAAAGCAGAATCTCTGATATTGTCCTCAGTTTCTAGTTAGTACCCTGTAAAGTTCTAATATAATTCTTAAAGCGCAAGAAAATTTTTAAAATAAAACCATGCAACTAATTTGAATGAAATTAAAATATTGGTAAGGATATTAGAACCAAGAAAGTGGATAAGGACCCATTACCAAATCATTCTGGCGAACCCTTCAGATTTATTTCGTGAACCACGGGTTCGGAAACGCTGGTGTAAGGTATGGCAGTTAGAAATCAACCAAAAGAAAAGCTGCGTCATCAATTTCTGGGGAGGAAGAATATCTCGTTGGATGTTATTTACTCGTTGGACAGAGTAGATATTTCAATTTCAGACTCGATTAAATATCTATGTGTCACGATCCATCGTGATCTCTCGTGGGACACCCAATTTCTCCAATTGATAGGTGCCGCTAACAAAAAGCTGCCCTTTATAGAAAGAATATTTCAAAGTAGCTACAAAGAGTGAAAAAATTATGTTATTTATCCTTAGACGTAAATTCCAAAATTGCTAGTTAGATCTGCGAATTTTTTAATCATAGGAAGCAAAAGGTTGTCATAGACGGGAAATTCTAAAATTTTGTGAAAGTGGTCAGCTCAGTAGTCAGAAGTAAAATTAGTCTTTTCGCGGACGACAAAGTAAGCTATCCGGATGACCATCAGTATCTCCAAAAAGATCTAGAAGCTATATCTGCATGGTGTAAGGAATGGCAGTTAGAAATAAGCCAAAAGAAAATCTGCGTCATCAATTTTTGCAGAACCTTTAACATCTCGTTGGATGTTTACTATTCTTTGGACAGAATAGAGATGCCAGTTTCAGACACACAAGGAGAGGTTGCTTAAATTCATAAACGGATTTTTAACGAAAATTTTACAAATAAAAATATATCAAAAATAGGAAGAAAGGTGTTTCGGATTTTTGTCCCATTCTGCTTCATTTACGAGAAATTAATGTTTTAAAACGTTATCTTACGCCGATTTCAATATTCAGATACACATAAGTAATCAGTTCCGCGTTTAATTCTTCATAATTTTAAAACCATACGAGATAACACAATGAATATAGGTAAGCATGTGCATTTAGCAAGCCGTAAGATTTTGGTGCTTTAAAAATTTTTATCAAAGCCAATTAGCTTTTAAAAACGAAAACAATTTCCATTAAAAAATACATTAAAGATTGAGTAAAGATAAGTACATGCCAAATAAATTGAAGGTCAACAATAAAGAGCCACGTTGGTACAATAATAATAATAAGTAAGCCTTGTAAGGAATCCCGCGCTAAAGTGAGAAATACTATGCGCGAGGCTTTCATTAACTTCCGGAATAAGATATTAAGTAATTATTTGAATGAGTACCCTAAATCGTTTTGATCCTATGTGAGAGAGGTCCAAGGTAGAGGCCCTACCATACCTTGACTGCGTAGTGACTCGGGTGCCGTTATTCATGATAGCGTAGAGAAATCCAACCTGTTAAACGGTAATTTTGTAAAAGCATTTACAACCGTCAGCGACCATTGCGTACATTATGCCCTCGCAAAAAGGGGGGACCTAATCGACGGTATAGTAATTCCTGAGGTTTGAATAGCAATGAAGTTAAGTTCCATCAGACATAACAAAGAAAGTCCTGCTCGCGTATTAAGAGAATTAGCTGAAGAAATGGCACCTTTAATTCGGATAATCATCGAGAATTCCATTTCTCGCGCAGAGGTACCTAGCGAATGGAGGTTAGCACACGTTACCCCAATTCATAGGGGCGGCGACAAGGAGAACCAAGGAAATTACAGGCCGATTTTTTTAACTTCGAAATCGTGTAATATTCTCGAGCATATACTCGTTAGCAACATAATACGATTTATTGATAGTAATTTATTGTTACATGAATGTCAACACGGCTTCAGGAAAGGTAAGTCATGTGATACTCAGCTCGGTCTTTTTGTGAATTGTATACTGAGAAGCGGAGGAAAGAATACGCAGGTCGATGCCATCTTCTTAGATTTTAGGAAAGCCTTTGATAAGGTACCTCACAGGAAGTTAATAACGAAATTAGAAACCTTAGGAGTTAATTCTAAAATCGTTAGTTGAATCCGTGAATTTTTAAATCATAGGAAGCAGATGGTTGTTATAGATGGGAAATCTTCGAACTTAGTGTAGGTTGTCTCTGGCGTTCCGCAGGGTAGTGTAATTGGTCCGTTATTATTTCTAATTTATATAAACGATATCAGCTAAGTAGTCAAAATTAAAATTAGGCTTTTCTTGGACGACACCGTCTTCTATAGAGAAATAATCAATCCGGAAGACCACCAGTATCTCCAAAATTACCTAGAAGCTATTTCTGCATGGTGTAAGGAATGGCAGTTAGAGATCAACCAAAGGAAAATCTGCGTCATCAACTTCTGGAGAACCAAGATTATCTCGTTAGATAATAATTATTCGTTGTACGGAGTAGAGATTCCAGTTTCAGAGTTGATTATATATCTCGGAGTCACGATCCATCGTGATTTATTGTGGGACACCTACATTCACCGATTGATAGGTGCCGCTACTATCGTGGTGGTTGTTAGGGTGGTGCTGGTGGTGAAGGTTGTTGTGGTGGCAAGGGTGGATGTGGTGGTGAGTTCGGTGGTGGTGGTGAGTGTGGTAGTGGTGTTTGTGACGATGGAGGTGATGAGGCTTTTGGTGGCAGTGAGGATGGTGGTGGTTGTGATGATGGTAATGGTTGTGAGGGTGGCGGTGGTGGTGAGCGTGCTGGTTGTGGTGAGTTTGATGGTGGTGGTGGGGGTGGTTGTGGTGAGGTTGGTGGTGGTGGTGAGGGTGGTGGTGGTGATGGTGGTGGTGGGGTTGGCGAGGGTGGTTGTGATGGGGAAAATGGTGGTGGTGAGGGTTGTGTTGGTGGTGAGTGTGGTGCTGATGTTGTTTTTGGTTCTGGTAAGCGGAATTGTAAACATGGATCTCTGAGAAATAAAAATCTTTTGCTACTTATAATAACAGTATTTCCTGAGCGAATCTGGGTAAGTACAGCTGATTATGATATACATATGTGGGTTCCATGGAAAACTATTACTATATCCCTAAAGGTGGACCGAATAATCTCGTTGTATGAAATACTCTTATTCATGTTAATAAATTAAAACCAGATATTATGATAAAGATTTTTTCCTTGGATTTATCATAGAGCAATTATTTTTGTTCATATTTTAATTTAATTTGTTGTAATGGGTCGGAGGGACTAGTGAATGAGGTAGTAGGTCTTTCGAGATCGATTGTAGAACGAAGCGATATAGAGGATCATTTTCCATAGGACGATAAGAAAACATAATAGCAAAAGATAACATAACATATTGCACCCCCTGCCATCCACGTAAAATGTGCCTTGCAGGGTTTCATGTAGTTGTAGATGTAGATGTTTTACGTTTTGACTTTTAGCGGACATCTTCTCAATTATGTACATAATGTCGCAAGTACTCGTCCAAAATGACGGCAACGGGAATCAATTTTTAGGCTGGGTTCGAAAGGAAACATAGTCAAATTAAATATGGTCTAGGCAATCAACAGAACAAGGTAGCTTAATGCAAATTTCTTTTGCGATTAGGTCCTATGGATGTCTAGACTACGTGGTAAAAAATCTGCGTGAATATTTATCGCATATGAGCATGAAAATCATTGCTTTTACGCAGACGGTGTTTATCAAGAGTTATTGTCGAAGCTGAGGCGGAATTCTGGTGAATCGGAGACATCCTCGCGTGGTTCATGAACTTCCATTCGCATAGAAAATCCGGTGTTCTAACGCGAGGGACGCCATGTCTCTTCCGCTTTCTCGATCGTAGGCAACTTCAGGCGACCTTTGGTGGTTTCCCGTTCAATAGACGGCTCTGGAATGTCTGCTGGTGATATCAATTTCCAAGCAAACCAACCTTCATTCCACGTTTAGCCTCCATATCCCTCCAAATGACCATTTTTACTTTCTCCATATAAGTAGTATAGGGGAAAGTATTATTTTCATGAAAAAAATTGAATTCGAGATTTCAAAGGAAATAAACGTTTTGAGGTCCCCTGAACACGTTTTGACCATTTTATCGATGATGTCTGTGCGTGCGTGCGTGAATATGATAGCTTTTTGTAGGCGCTCTTAACTCAAAAACTATTAATCAAATCAATGCAAAATTTTACATTTAACATTTTATAAAGGTCAGAAAGACTGATTAAAATTTCCTACATCTTTTTTCTAGTACATT
This sequence comes from Tanypteryx hageni, assembly GCA_028673005.1. Taxonomy (NCBI): domain Eukaryota; kingdom Metazoa; phylum Arthropoda; class Insecta; order Odonata; family Petaluridae; genus Tanypteryx; species Tanypteryx hageni. The sequence continues at coordinate 199,280,111 of CM054114.1, read as the reverse complement.
TTTACATTTGTCAAATATTAAAGCATATATATTAAAATAACGGATAAAGGACAAGAGTAAACACCCACTTCCGGCAGACCGATTTTTACCAAAATCTCATCAGATCTTTTAACTTTTATAAAAATGTTAAATATAAAATTTTGCGTTGACTTGGTTAATAGTTTTTGAGTTAGAGCGCCCACAAAAATCTATCACATGCAGACAGACACACAGACATAATCGAGAAAATAGTCAAAACGTGTTCAGGGGACCTTAAAACATGTATTTCCGTTGAAATCTCGAATTCGATTTTTTCATGAAAACAATACTTTCTCTATACTTCGTGTATGGAGAAAGTAAAGAAAACGGACAGTAAACGCTAATCGGGAGAACGGCGGGAACAAAGCAAGGATAGTTATTCAATCATTTCAAGATATGTTGATAGAGGCGAAATGAGATTAGTCTCTGTTTACATTAAGAGGATAGAGAGAGGGATGGAGGGAGAGAGGGATGGAGGGAGAGAGAGAGATGGAGAGAGAGAGATGGAGGGAGAGAGAGAGCAGCTACTCAGCTGGAACTTGATAATTAGATCTAGAGAGGAAGGCTTGATGGTGGGGGGATGGGGTGAGTGGCGTGGGACGACCTTGTATCGAAGCAGCAAGGAGATTTTCGAGAAGGAGAGCGCTTGAGAGAGAGAGAGAGAGATATGGAGGGGGGATGGAAGAGGGGCAGAAAGAAGGCTGGCTCATTCCGACCAACTACCTCCTCCCCAGATTACTCTTATCGCCTTAATGAAGTCTGAAGGCTGTCTCGCAAGGAGCAATAGGATGAAAAAGGAGGGATTCTCCTCGCGGTGGTCTGGATGGCAGATGAGCTCCTCCATTGAGGTTATCTGCGCGAGGTGTTAAAGAATTTCGGCTAACCACATTTGCTTGCTTTGTCGTCGTTTTCTTTCCGTCTCTTCCTTTCGGTCCAGATTTTATTCCCTCAGAAGATCCTTTGGGAAAGCGAGCCGCTCTTGAGATTCCCATGCTAAACACACACCTGTCCTCGCATTCACCTACTTCCGGCCTTTTTTCGTTCTCATCGTGCATTTTTATTTGGATACGAATGGATCTAGGTTGACAAAGAGATCATGGCGTTCCCTGCACGTCGTACCAATCCGCTGGCGAAGACATAAATTAACTCCCTATTCGGGGTTTATTAATGCTTCATTTGTGATTAACAGCAGTGAGTTTACGATTAATTGGAGAGTCTACGTTCCTATCATGTTTGAGAGACTGAGTTCGAACATTGTCATTTTTTTAATGCTAAATATACGTTTGATCTACGGTTGACGCTCTACGATTTGCAAAAGTTCTCTTTATTTGATTCAGAATAAAACTACCGCCAACGGTACTTTTAATCGCGCTTTGATATTTTGTTATCCATAGCAACAAATAAAAATTTTGTTTACTTATTGTTGCTCAATGTGAACAATGATTAAATGTATTTTTCACTGCAAAAATTACTCAAAGTGTTCAAAAAATATTCTCAAGTGTCATTGCCGATAATTATTCTTGAGGACGCGGTTGCGGAGAACGAACATGTTCATTGCTCTGCAGGGAGAAAGTCATGTGCAGCTTTTTTATTCGTGTATTTAATAAGTTATAGTAAAAGTTATTATAATTATTAGTAGAAAATTAACACTGTCGAATTTGTTGAAAGTGTATAACGGCGCACCATTGCTATCTGTATTAGCGCAAAATATGTGCGTCTATTTAGGGGGCATTCCATGTAAACCGGACCATCTTCAGCACGAGAATACTTATTATTTGGTGGCAATCCAACGGCAAATACCTCCATATTAGTGTTTATTTGGCAACAATGAATACATGTAGGGCTTACTTTTAAGGGGTTTTTGATGAAAATAAAAAATGTCATACTTTTGATAAAATGTAATTTTATTTTTCAGAGTCGAATTTCCAATTGAAAATTAGAAGTTAGGTAAACATGCGTTAAATGGCGTAAAATCGCATAACAAACTCAATAAAATACGTTAACTGACTTTTCTGAATACTTAATTAACTGATTTATCGCTCTTAACAGTATACCGCCGCTGAAATTATTGAAAACAATATACCTGAATGGTAAGCAACCACGCCTTACAGGGGCGAACTGTTTCTACATAATGTACAGCTTCACGAGTCCTATAAAATATCCCAATTTGGTAAATATTGAAGACAGCGAGGGAGAATAGTGTCATGGAATTCCCCTTATATCGCATGCAGGGCCGATAATGTGTAAGATTTTACTGTATCCAAAACACTAATTGCAACACGCACTGTGATTGAGAGTATCATTGATAATTAGAATTATAACGTACGACTGAAAGCCCAAACACGACCATTTAATTTGGGATATCTACTGTAGAAAGGAGCGTATAGGTTTGTTTCTATAATTCTCTAGAAATATCAGGGATTATATATGAGATACAACCCTGATATTGGTGACGTTAGGGACTGCCTGATGTATTGCACCCCCTCATAAAATCTTATAGTGTTACTTTCGATGTGGGCTGAAATGCATGCAGAATGCAAGCACCAACTACACCGCTCCCCGGTTATAACGCCGTCTGTTATACCGCGGATTCGGATATACCGAGGGTCTTTCTTGTTCCCGTGCCTTTGAATGAGATTTCGAGAAAAATATGGACGTTGCTGCTGCAAACCTCGCACTGCATGAGGCTTTCCCACTCAAATAAACCAGTCTTAACGAGCAATTCAGCAAGCGGGGTTTCTCGGAAATCCCAGGACACTATACCCTCGGTGAAAGCAAAAAGGATGTTTACTGGGTAAAGCAATTAAGGCTTTTTTGAGTTTTCTAGACATGCGATGGTCTCCTCTCCTACCCTGCCCTTTCAATTAAAGGCAGGGTTTGTTAATCTTATTCAAGGTCACAAACCACAACACAGTGACACGATTTTCTTATCTTGCCAATGCCACAAAAGAAATGGAATGGGATTTCCCCGACGGGAAAGAGAGAGAGTAGCAGTATATTTCGCAAGATTCTAGTGGTTTTAGTCACTGCAGTTAGTATCGAGAGTGCTTGCTTGAGTAAGGGTTATCAGAGCAAACGGAAAAAGTCGATTCGTAGTGTGAGAACTTATATGTCCCAGTTGTGTTTTTTTATGTCTGTTTTCGTGATTCTGTGAATGCTAAAATTTTAGCGAGTTTTACAGACGTAGCTATTGTTCTTGATAACATTTACTTTATTTAATGGGCATTGGCAAACGTTAATAAAAGAAAGTCGTATACCATTAAGGAGAAATTGAGCGTAATAGAACGAGTGAAAAGTGGTGTCTCGAAAGCACAAATAAAACGGGAGTTGGGTATTCCGGAGGGAACAGCACGGGGATGGATGACAGAAGAAGGAAGACTACGAACCTTCTTGGATAAATTGGACAATACCCCGGGATTGAAGAGGAAAAAATCAAGACTCGGTAAGAACGAGACAGTGCATGATTTTTTATACACCTGGTTCGTTCAAAAACGTAATTTATATTTTCAAAGACCCCAACAATATATTGTTTTGTTTGAATAAAACGGAAGCCCTTAAGATGCCACCTTTGGTTATCGGGAAAAGTAAGAATTCGCGATGCTTTAAATACATCAACCGAAAAAATCTCCCTATAGAATACGTGAGCAGTTCTAAAGCGTGAATGACTGAAAATGTATTTTTGGCCTGGTTTCACGACACATTTGTACCTTCAGTGCAATGTCATTTGAAAAGGAAAACCTTGAACCAAAAGCATTACTGTGTTTAGATAATTGTCCCGCACACCCACCCGCTGACAGTCTCATATCCAAAGATGGAAAGATTAGGGCTATGTATTTACCAAAAAATACCACAGCCTTAATTCAGCCACTTGATCAAGGAATAATTTATAGTTTTATGGGAAACTACAGACTGGAGCTACTTTTGTCTTTGCTGTCATCAGATCGTGATGTTCCTAAATTTCGGAAGCTGATAACGTTAAAAGACGTTGCATTTAAAATTGGCTTTGCTTGGGTGAGTATTTCGAAGGATTCTATTCGAAATTGTTGGAGAAAAAGTGGTTTTCTAATATCGGCTGGCAGAGATAATCAAATAAGAGCAAAGCAGTGGACAGAGTGCCGTACATTGTGATCTACAGGCAGTTAGAGATATTCTCGAGGAGCAGGAACTTACAGAGGATATTATTGATCAATGGGTTGACATCGACAAAGAAGAATTGATGTGTCACATCTTAACAGACGAAGACATGGTTGAAAGCATCATCAACGAGAAAATATGGAGGGAAGTAATGTAGAAATGGAATTATAGGAGGAGCCAGTCGATGTTCCGACAGATCAGGAAGCTCTTCAAGGCTTAGAGACTGTGATTGGATGGTTAGAGGCACAGCGGTATGTTGAGCAAGTAAAGATTATGCAGTTAGGTTCGCTAAAAAATATGACCCTCAAAAAAAGATTCTCTCATAAAAACAAAAAAATTACTGACTTTTTAAAGAAGTGATTAGATAAATTTGTTGAATATTTTTATGATGACTTATTTTATGTATTGTTTTACGCGAAAATATAGGAATTTTCGAAAATTGTATTTATATATATCTAAATATTAAACTTGATTTGTTTCATCAGTCACTTTCCCTGTAACCTGCTGGTGTTTGCGGTCCTTCTCGAAGTAAATATATGACGTAAACAACAAACTAATGTTACGTAAAGCTTCTTATTAGCTATTTACACCATTTCACATCGGTTTCCTTTTGGTTGTTAAAAAATACCAAATGCGCAGCTACGTTTATCGTGCTCAATAGTGTAAAATTAAAAGAATTTTTTGTCCATTAGAGAATCACTGAATTAGAGAATAATTGTAGCCGTCGGTTATAGTGCGGTTGTCTTATAACGCGGATTGGATCCCTATCCCGTAAACCCGCGTTATAACCGGGGAGCAGTGTATTTGTATATGTAAATGCCGTAAAAATAGCTCACAATGTCATATATAGTGGGGCGAAGCTCACTAGCCCAGGACTGTTGGATCCTTTTTGTATAAATCAAATTTCTTATAAATGTATATATTTTTAACTTGTTAAAGGCAATGCAAGCAGATATAGCAAGAAATAAGGTATGGTACTATGTAATTCGTTCGCTGAATTAATATTAACTATGAATATTTTCCTTATTTCTGTGATCCCCAACACGAAATGTTCGAGTGTTTTTCTGGCGAATTAGCCACTTAGGCAACGAAATGATCGCCGTTCAACGCGTGTAGCTAAGACAGTGTTTGACATCAAACCTTGGCGGAAACAAAAAGTGTTGTTATCACTTGATTAACATAATGGCACTATCTGGCAGACGACTTAGGAACTTTTTGTGATTCACTAAAAACGATGATCTGGAGAGAGACAAATTAGGGAGTGCTTTATTACATTCATTACCCTATTGTTCATCGTAAAACAGTTTGTCTTAAATCTTCTTCAAACCTTACAAATGAAATAAACATTCCATAAACGCTTTAAATACAAATAATGTGAAAAATGTGAATTAAAAGGTGAAAAATATTGAAATATTTTGAGAGAAATTTCACCGGCGCATTTTTCACTGGTATCCGGGATTACTTCAAATCAATTGCTACATGTTATGGAGAACTTCACAAGATATACACCATTGGGTAAATGCTATATGGAACAATGATAATTAATGAAACTGCGAAAATGAAAATGCAAAATTTTCCGTTTTTACGATCACTCTTTGATCGAACTTTCTGAATGTCATATACACTCATGTTTTCCTTTAATAAACTTCTTTGTTTGTCAATGGTCCAAGAAAAATAAAGCATTCGTTGGCATATGTGATTTGGTAAATCTATCTATGCAATTATTTATATAAAAATACAACTTTTTCTTAAAAGCTCTTACAATTTCCACTACAGATACAAAAAACAGTACTATAGAGAGAGAAATAAATCTCTGAAGCTTGTCGTGTTTTAATGAATGATATTAAAATTGTAAAACTTTCTCTGTAATAAAATATACTTTTATGTTAATAAATTTACATGAAATGGGTTTACGTTCAAAGAAGCAAGAAAATCGGCTCTATGACTTTGTACCACGACCCGTGTTAGAAATTTGGTGTTTTCTCGATTTTACGTGAACCATGGTTATAATAAATCACCTACTCCATAACTAATTCGAACTTATCTCGGTTAAAGTGATCAAAGTTCACCTGTGTAATTATGATACTATTATGGGCGAGAAATTTAAATATTATAAAGTAACTCGCGCGTAATGTTTTGCTGATTTTACTTCGACCGCCGCCATCAATAGAAGTCGATCCCGTACTTTTAGGTAATGTTATTAAGGAGCAGGGTAAAACAAGGATCTGTCAATACAAGCAAGGAATAAGGCGGCTTTGACGGTTTGTCGTCGCAATCTCAACGGCGCCTTGTATTCCACAACTCATCAGTCGGTTAACTTATCGTTATTCCTGTAGAAAATGAGTTTGTAGCTGCCGCGTCTTCTGCTGGGAATTTATTGCGAAGGCTTAACTTTTTGTGGGTAACATTTCTTGAGTGAACGTGTAGAAATATCTGAAGAATCACCAAGAGTTAAGAACTTTGACTCCGCATTCATTCTCCACCATTTCACCATTTTTAGGTAAAGGCCGCATCTATGCCGTCAACATTAAGCCATGTAGAACAATGCTGGCCAATTTCGCGCATCGATTTCAGATATTGGATATCAGTTTCAAGATGAGAGCGTAATCGAGTGGCCCTCCACCGTGTACACCAAATTTTTGCTCCAATAGTTCATTAGTTCGTGAGACCCAAGTCTTTTTTTAAGCATATTTTTGTCTGAAAATGCAGAAATATAATTTTCGAGAAAAATTAGTACCGAAAGATACAAAGATGCCGCACAGATGTCGCCACGAAAATTATTTACCTCTTTATTTGCACCTAATATTAGGAATAGATTTACCCATAAAAGAAGTTAATCCAAACTCTCAGTCTTCTTCCCCACCTCCGCCTCTCAATGCTGCTCCCCCATCTCCGCCTCCCTCCTCCTCCATCTCCATCCAACTCCCTCCACCCACCTCCTCTTTATCAACCTCCGACGCCCTCTTTCCCCAACTTCCGCCTCCCTTCTTGTCCTCTTCCCGTACCTCCGCGCTAAGATTAAATGGTCCGAAAAATCAACGACAGCCCCGTAATTTTCGACTTGCACTATATCAGGTTGCCGTGGCAACGCTTTTGAACGCGCGCGCACACAAACACACACACACATTGGAACCCAAATGTGTACGGGAGATACTTTTATGCGGTTCCATGCGCTGAAATTCTGTCTCCAGTGTTTATAGGCGAATAACTCGGTTTTTTTGTCCCAAAACTAAATGTTACCACTCTGTCTTCCATTTATTCTCAAGTCCCTTACTTTGATAACACTGCGCTAAAATTTAACCGCCTTTTATTAGAAATCAAAATTTATAAATTTTAACGCCTAGTTATATTTCTGTTTGCTCGAATCCATTTAAACAGGTGAAAAATGTTTCTTACGCAAGCGCTTTTGAATGTTGTCCTAGGTTTTCTGTTCAAAAATTTTTATGGTTTCTATAATTAACACTTCCCCATTTAAAATTCCTGTCAATACTGACAGGGAGAAATTGACGAGTATTCCACTATAGAAAAAGTTTTAAACTATCAAATTGTATGTGTATTCAGAATACACTTCGTATTTAAATAATAAATATAGATGTTTGGCAATGTTTTTACCGTTTTTTCCTAAAAGAAATCGCTTATTAATTCGGTCAATCCATCCGTCTGAACGTGTATAAAATATCTCAAAATGACTTAAGTTACAATTGTTAAAATAAACATATTTACTTTAGGGCTGCATATAGAGTAAGTTTGGCGGCTCCATAATTTGCTACTGTGGAGTAATCGGAAATAATCGCTAAAAGTATATGCACACTCTCCCCCCACAAACGTAGGCAACCAGCAATACATCACATCTTCCATTCTATACTCCTATCGAAAGAAGTCGGCAGAAAGCGCCTTGTGTAATTTGCTCTGCAATTTTCTCTCACATGTTAGAAATTGTCGAATCAGTAGCGATTAATGTGTTTCTGTAAAACGAGAATATGATTGTCAGCATATGTAACTTTAAATGAGTCGTGAAAAAGATCGTAGCTGGCATTATAGGATTCAAAAATGCATAAAAAAGAGTCGAATATCGCTATATTACAAACTAGTGGAAAGTGCTTGCATTCTGCAAGCATATCATCTCAACTTGAAAAAACATTCATTTTTCAGACAGATATGTCATCATTACAAATATTTTTTTATTCGAGAGATTTCTCCTCCGATGCGATTTTCGTTTTTCCCTTATGTAAAAATAATAGATTAAAACAATCCCCAAACTTTGCAATTTTAAGAATTTTATGCTTTCTGCATTATGGGGTACTAATGCTACACATTTTAGCCACATTTTAAAGTTGTAGTACTTCTAGAAGTGAAATAATATTTTTCTGATTGTTAAAATTTTAAACATTTTTAACAACCGCCGCAATACATTTATGGAGAGATTGAAATGTTCATTTGTGCAAATGCACTACTTTGTAAATAACTTGATTATTTCTGCATCCTAGCTCATCCCGTATTACCTAAACAGTTATCTATTTGTTTAAATTTTAAGAATTTTTAACGGCAACACAAATTAAAATATCAAAATTTCTAAAAATCGCTATTTCGTTTTTTTACAAATTCTACCTCTAAAAAAAATTTCAGCTCCGTAGTATATTCGGAAATACATAAACCTTGATGATTGGTTTAAAGAATTGCAAATTTTTAGCGGCCTCATTGTAGCACTTTTTTAAGATTTACGTTGTAGTCTGTTTTGCACAAAATCCTACCTAAGAAAAAAATTTCGAATCTCCAGCTCATCTGAAAGTGCCTAAACATTAGTATCACCCTTTATATCCTCCTCTGTAAGGAGCGTCTATATATAATGATAATCACATATGTGACTCTGAATTTTGAACGCAAGTGGAATCATAAATTAATTTCTCTTTTTCCTTCCAGTTTTACTTCTAAAACGTCATTAGTCAGTGTGCGATTGGAATTCCGTATTGGGGCAATGCAAAGACGGTACCAAGCTTGGAATTTTTTTTATCTAGGAAAGAGGAATGAAAGAGGACAGAGAAAATGGTGGAATTGTGTAAAAGAAACTATTTGACAGCTACAAATAAGTGGTTTAAATATCACAACAGGCAAAGAAGTACTTGGAAAATTCTGAAAGACATAGAGAGGTATTACAATGATATCATTGTCAGACAAAGATATAAGAACTGTCTATTGAACTGACTTAGTTTTCCGGGAGCAGACACAGATTCTGATCACAGTTTTATTGTATATAGGTCTTCTTTCAAAACTGAAAAAATAGTCAAAGGAAATAGAGACCAGAAATGGTATTTAGATGTGCTAAAAGGAAAAAAGAGGATATATTATCATAGGACATTTAGGCAAGCAAAACACCGGTTGAAGACAACTAGGGGACAAAGAAAGGATGTACCATAGAGAGCGCGGATAAAACGAATAATCAAAATAACCAAAAAGATATGGAAGTCCTGTGTTAGAGGAGAGAATAATTAAAATATGGCAGAGAGGAATAGGTTGAAGAAAGTTAATACAGATTATGTATGGAGAGTGTATAGATAATTAAAGAATAAGAACTGGAGGGCAACTATAAATGCGAGATATTGTGGTGGATAGGACAATGTGAGGACATAAAGGAAATGCAGAGACGTGGCAGAATATATTTTTTTATGGAAAAGTGAGGAAGTAAGCAGGAAACAAGAAGAGAAATACGCCGATTAAAATTCAAGACTAAAACAACCTACTGTTATTTGAACCAGAGGCTGTGAAGAATAAATGGGAAGAGTGCATTGAGGAGTTATAAGCAAAGGATTTGATTCCAGAATCTATAAGGATACTGAGGGAGGAAGATGAAGACTGTGACAGTCTTTGGCCGGGAATAATGAGATTAAAAATATTCTTAGAGATTAAGTTAAAGGAAGCAGTACGAATTGATGACCTTTCCAAATAAATGTTAAAAGAAATAGAGGGGGAAGAGAGCTTGTATAAATTGTGCTGCAAGATATATAAAGAGGGAGAATGACCCTCATTAGATCAATTTTACTATTCTCAAAGAACAAGAATAGACAAACGAATGATAGGATTAAAGAAATTCAGCTCAATTTCGCATGCGGTAACAGTCACTCTCAGGATTTTTAAAGGGAGGCTCGAAGCAAAAACTAATACACAGTAGCCTTCAAGTCAACCGTAGTTGACATTTCGCATTTCCATTTTTTCTAATGCGTCTAAAGTGTAACACTCTTGGGAATGTCACTGGAAGTTAGCTGGAGAGTTGAGCTTCAGGTCACTCTCGGTCGCTTCGATGATGGTAGAGCTTCGGGAACATCTAGGCTGGCGATGGGACGTTTGTATTTGTCCCACCATTGAGCTTTGATATCCCCGAGATTTTGCACCTCCACGTGCAGAGATCTAGCGGCCTGCTTGTAGAAACATCTCGCCATGGATGGGAAAAGTACATCTAACGGCTCGACGTCGGCATCTTGGTGTAGTCTGGCGTTCCCGTCGTACCTCGAACATCCCAGGATCAGGCGGAGTGCGTTGTTCTGCACCACCTGAAGCCGTCGAAGTACTGTCACAGCAACTCCAGACCACACCGGGGCTGCATAAGTGAAGACCGGTCTGATACAGGTCAGGTACAGCCTTCTCTTCGTAGACATGGTCAGCGTCCGGGATCCCAAAAGCGGCCGCAATCTGTTGAGGGCAGCAAGACCTTTGCCCTTGCAGATTCCACCTGTGCCTTCCACAACAGCTTCCTGTCCAGCTTCACGCCTAAGTAGGTCACTTCGCTGACCCAGGGGACAACATCTCCCGCAACGAACAGGGTGACATTAGGCATGGCTCCATATCCTGGATGGAAGACGATGGCTTTCGTCTTCGCTGAGCTTACAGCTATCCTTCACCGGCTATACCACGAGACCAGTGAGTCGATCGCAACTTGGAGATTTTCTGCGGCTGCATATTTCTTGGACGATCGCGTTAGTAGCGCCGCGTCATCAGCATACAGCGCTGCGATGGTGTTCCACCCATGGTCCCGTGGTATATCATGGGTGTAGACGTTGAATAAGACTGGCCCCAGAACGGACCCTTGCGGGACATCAGCGCGGATGCGATGAAGCCCAGATCCGTCCCGGAGCCAGAAGACCCTGAAGATTCTGCCGGTGAGGTATGACTGGATGGGCCGCGTTATCCAGGTCGAGAACTGGAGCCTTGCCATCATCAGTAGGAGTCCTGGGTGCCACACGCGGTCGAACGCTTTAGATATGTCAAAAAAGGCGCCAGCGACCGCGTGTCCCCTATTGAAGCTGTCCGTCACAAAGTCTGCTACTCGGGCGAGTTGTTGGACCGTCGATCTCCCCTGACGAAAGCCGAATGTTTCCCCAGGAAGAACATCCTTCTCTTGGAGGTGTTGTTTGATGGCAGGAAGGAGTAGCCGCTCAAAGATTTTTCCGAAGCCTTGGAGAAGGGAGATGGGGCGCAGGTCACTAGGGCCCATCTCCATCGTCCGAGTCTTCGGCAAGCAGAAGATTTTCGCTTTCTTCCAGAGCGAAGGGAAGTAGGAAATCCCAACACATCCGTTAAAGATGCTGGCCAGAAACTCCACTGCAGCGACTGGAAGTTGGCGAAGGACCGTGTTAGGGATGTCGTCATCACCGAGCGCTCTCCTCAAGTTGAGGTGACGGATGATTTCCACCACATCCTTGGGCTTGTAAGTCGGGAGCTCGGATTGGTCGGGCTGCCCCTGGTGCAGTCTCCGCTATTGGTCCGCAATCTCTTCCTCGGCGGATTCCGGCGTGGACGGGTTTGGGGAGAAGGCCTCGTAGAGGTGCTTCCCAAAAAGGTCCGCTTTGGTCGCTGGAGTTGTCGCGACTCTTGTCCCATTTGCGATGACAGGATCGTGGCGTCTCGTTTTGTAGAGCTGTCTGCAGGTCTTCCATATTGAATTGTCCTCCAGAGAAACAGTGGCCAGGTGTTGTTCCCAAGCGTCCGTACGTAGTTCGCGGAGTAGCTGTCGAACTTCAAAATTGAGGCTCTCGAGCTGCTCCATGAGATCTGCCAACGCCGTCGAACGGAGTTGCGGAGGGTTATTGTTCGTCGTACGCCTTCAGGAAGACGGATGCGGAATCTCCTGGATGAGAGAACCTTAGGGATGCTCTTTTCCATCGCTGTCTGCACACCTTGGGTTAGCAGGTCGACCATTCTGTTCGCCTCCGCCGCCGTAGTCGGAGGAGTTGGATGAGCAGGTAGAAGTTCCGCCACGATGTTCCGGAAGAGCTGCCAGTCCGCTTTGGCGAAGTCCCTCCTCTCCGTAGGTGGCATCCGAACCGGCAGGCTCCCAACCAACAGGAGCGTGGGGTTATGGTCTGAGGAGAGTGCGTAGATGGAGTGAAGGCTCCGGGAGGCCCGGACATTGCGAACAATTGCAATGTCAAGGACATTCCCCGAGGGCAGATAGGTGGGATCTGCCGGTGCCAGCACGTCCAGTCCTTCCTCGACGTAATCCTTCAGTTGCCTTCCCCTAAGGTTGGAGGTGGGGGAATGCCAGGTGCTGTGTCGGGCATTCAGATCTTCAAGAAGGATGGTAGGAGAGTCATAATCCCCTCCAAGCAGCTCCTCCAATTCATCCTGTCTCCAGGGCGCAGATGGTGGGTAGTAGGCCGATGTTAGGCGGACCCACCCCGCTGAGGTCTGCACTTCTGCCGATACCGCCTCAATGGCAGTGAGGCGTGGGACTCGAACCGGCCGATGGGAAACCGAGTGATGGACTAGAAGCGCCGAGCCACCCCTTACGCCGCCCGTCCTGTCCGCTCGGTAGATGTTCCATCCCGGGAGACGCCAATCATCTGATGGTTTGAGATGCGTCTCGTTTATGGCTGCTGCAATGGCGCCTTTCTCTTGGAGAAAGGCTCTGAGCTCCTCGGTATGCGTCTTGACACCATTCGCGTTCCACTGGATGACGACGCTGTTTCCCCTAGCACCTATTGGCGGTTGCAGAGGGGACTCGTTGTCTCGCCAGCTCTTCCAAGAGTGAGAGGAGGAGTTGACTTTCAGTGGAAGGAATCAGTCGTCGCAGGGCTTTGCAGACAGCAAGGATGGCTCCCCAGGTGTCTTCTGTGTCGGCTACTGTTGAAGTGGATGTCTGCGAGGTCTGTGGAGCAGCAGGCGCTACAGGCGATGCAGGGGTCGCAGGCTCTGCACGCTTTGCCGAGGTCCCTGGGACTGCGACTGGGCGCGCACGAGCTGCAACTTCTAAGGGCTGTGCCTTTTCCGGGCAGTGCTTGGACGCCGCTTCAGCAACCGGCTTTCTGGTAGGAAGGCGTCGATCCCTTGGAGTAGAGACAGGGAGTTGCTGTGGAGTGGCAATCTCGCTAAGGGCAGGAGCGGATCTGTCCTCAGATCCTTCCGTGGATGTAGCTGCAGGGCCTTGCTGGATGTTTTCCTGCGTAGCAGTAGATGATGTTGACTGCTGCAGCGGTTTACCAGCTGCCACGGAGGCATATGGTCGGGTCTGTGGTGCAGTGGAAGAAGCAGTGTTCTTCCTCTTCGTCTTCTTTGGTGCTTTTGTTGGTGGCGGACGCGAAAGCTCCCGGGATCTCCTTTTCATCTCTCCCTGCACCCGAAGAAATTCCGGGCATTCCCTGAAGGATGCAGGATGAGGGCCGCTGAAGTTGGGACACTTCGGTTCCTCCTCAGGGGGCCGAGTGCACTTGCGAGAGTCATGAGGTCCAGAGCACCTTTAGCATTTGGCCGGCATCTTGCAGGCAATGGCCAGATGCCCAAAGCGCTGGCAGTTGTAGCAGCAAACAGACCCTTCCCCCCCCCCCCGGAATAATTCAACAGTGACGGAGCAGTCGCAGAGCTTCTTTAAATCCTCTATCGCTGTTCCGCCAGGGGTCTTCTCCACCACTGCGACGTATCGGTTCATGAGTCGTTTTACTCCGTTGACTGGCTCTCCGTTGACCTGTTGCACTCCCAGCACTAGGAAGCCCTTCGAGGCCAGATCAGCGGCAACGTCTTCTGGGGTGTAGTCGGAGCCGATGCCCATAATGTAGAGCCTGGGACTAATAACTTATAGTGTAGGTGTAGACCAGTTCGGGTTTCAAAAAGGTGATGGCGCTAATGGATGCCAAAGGAGGGAGGATGACATAGGCAGAAAGTAACATTGACTACGACCCTGAATTTTTTTGTGCTTTGTAGATTTCGAAATGGCGTTTGATAGAGTTCAGATAGAGTTCAATGCTCTAAGCTGATAGAGGTGTTGAAAAAATAGGAGTGGATTGCAGAGAGTATTTTATTCATAAACATATACATGAACCAGACTACGCAGGTAAGGGTAGCAGAGTGAGAATCAAATTACGTAATGCAAGGAATAGACGGGATACAGGGCTTCCTACTAGCACCAGCATTGTTTAACATTACTACAGAAAAAAATTAAGAGTGGCATGGAAGGATGTAGAAACAGGGACAAAAGAAGGAGGGATTGTAGTTAAATCACTAGCAGATGGCAATCGTGATTAATTCTAAAAATATCTAAAGAAGCTAGTTAGTTCCATAAATGGAAATGCAAAGGCATTCGGGATTAAAATCAATAGGAAGAAAACGAAAATCATGAGATATTCCGACACAGGTGATTCCCAGACCAATACTATAGTGGAGGAGAAAGGAGGAAATTATTACTTAATCAGGAAGTAATCTGCCACAGGATGAGAAAAGTACGAGACAGATCAGAACAAGTATAGTAAGAGCAAAGGGAGAATTGTTTACGGGAAATCTGAGGAAAGATATTGAAAGAGGATAGTGAAAACTCGGATATGGAGTGTAACATATTAGAGACCTATGAGATGTGGGCATGGCGTAAGCTATAGAAAATCTGCTGGACAGAGAGAAAAACAAATGAGAAATTTTTAAATACAGTTTGAAAAGAGAAGATCTTAATTAGACTAATAGGGGCTAGACAAAAAATGGGTGAGTCAGATTTTGAAAGGTAATAAACTCCTGAAAGAAGTCATTGAAAGAAAGAGGCAAATAGGTAGGAATAGGAAAGGTATATTAGAAGCATTAAAAGAATGAATTGGTATGAGAACATGAAAAGAACGGCCTAGGATAGCACATACTGAGCTGCGTGTGTCTAAAACCTACCGAACGTATAATTATGACGAATTTGTGATATATACTCCATATTTTTCCACCGCTGCAACTTTCTCCATTTAACTCAACAACAACTATTAATTCGTGTGAATTATTAAAAGGATAGATAACGTCTCTTGTCCATTAACGATGTTTTCTAATAAACGAAGAGAATAATTATAAATAAATTAAATTTTTAACCCTTCCTCTACCAATGGAGGTAACTCAGTTACCTCAACGACGTTTTTTAATTTTTTAATGGTCATTTTTGAAATTTCATTCATATCCCCCCATGTATTCGTTTTTTACCATCTAAGAACGTTGCTGTTGGTTATTGTTTAAATTAATATCTTTTTAGGGGCCATTATTAAATGAAACTGTCGGGGTAACTGAGTTATCCCCCTTGGTAGTGTTTGTCATTGTTTCATTTTTAATTTGAATGCAGTTCCGCTGTACATGTTGCTACGTATGTGTGTAATTTATTCAGTCTATTGGCGTACAAGGCAAAATAATACATTTTGGTGATGAGCAGTCGTGTGCTGAACTACAAAATATTCTCATGTGCTAGCGTGTTATATTGAAAGGCTGTTGTAAATCCAAGCCAGTATTGCCTATTCTTGTGGTGGTGTTCAACATACAAGGTAACTAAGAAATTTTCATTGGAATTGCGATGTAATTTTAAAACAAATAACAAATATTTATTTTCATTTTACGGGTTTATATCAGCTGATCCACTTCAAGTTTTAAATAGGTAAAGAGCTTCTCAAAGCATTTTGGTGATGGGCAGGCGCGTGTTGAACTACGAAAGAATGGTCTTATGTGACTGCATGTTACAGTGAAAGACTGTTGTAAATACAAGTCAGCTTCATGTTCTCCTTTGGTTGTGCGTTACATTCAAGGTAGCAAAACTTTTATTACAGTTGTGAAGTAGTTCATTATTCATTCATTATTTTCTTTATAAATGTGTTTTCTATATTATTTATTCTATATAGAGATCCTTCTAACACGTCTTTAATCATACTCTTTCCTCAGGTAAAAGACGTGTTAGAAGGAAAACTAGATGGAAAACGGGAAAGAAATAGGAAAAGGTTTCAGTTGATAGACGATTTGAAAGGGTAAGAGAGTTTTCAAGATATGAAGAGGTCAGCGGAAAATAGGAGAATATGGAGAACCAGGTTTAACCATGAATAATCACGGACCTGTCTACGGACAGACTACCTATGATGATGATAGATATCTTAATATTAACATATTTCTCCCAATAAATAACTATTTCTGGCAAAAGAATGGCGGGGTAACTGAGTTACTCCCCTTGGGAGGATTAAGTTGCAAAATACCTTGGTAGAGCAAGGGTTAAGCAAATAAATACTCATATTTCTCTCTTTTATTTGTTTCCTCATTGCTGAGAACTTCATTCATTTTTGCTTTTATAAATCACACATTAGAATAACTAATTGTGGAGTGGGTCCCGTTGTCCATCTCTTTCTGTTGTATTTATCGTGTAACAGCCACACTTTTTTCCCAAATGTTTCCATCAAAGAAGTGGGGTGCACACATTACACTACATTTGCCCATTCATTTAATGCCTACTCTATATTGCGCGCCTGGCATGAGAAGGCTTTCTTTCATTCATTAAAATACATGTAAGTATATATACCGAACATCTCCGTTTTCGCTTAAACTATAAATTATCTTGCAATGATTAATTGTTACGAGGAAGGATTTGTCAGAAATATGAATTTTTTTCAAAAATTTATGGCTATTTGGTATTCTTTCCGCGTGTTGCCAAGGCGAACCACATTGTTGCCTCCGGTTGAATGAACGTCTATTAAAGCCTTCAAATAGACGAAAGAATTGCGTTATTCGCTTAGCGCTTTTATGAAGCATCGAAATTATAGTTGTAGCAACGCCAAACTTAATAGATTGAAACATTAATAATTGCAGATTTATATTATTCAGTAAACTGAGTGTGGACTGTGGGCATTTTTAACGAGTGACCAATTGAAAAAATCTTCTATCTTTATTTAAATACTGGAATCGTACCTTTTTCGTAAGGGAGAAGAAATTAAAATTGCACATATAAATTATAAAAACAAACATGCAATTTAAAATGCCAGTTTTTTTAATTTTATAAGGAGAAATGCACAATTATTACTTTTATACTTGCAGATTTCTGACTGACTTCGCAAAATTTTTTTCGGGTACCACTAGTTTTTCTAAATTATCATATATATATATACTAATTCTTTGACTCTTTCCCATCATCGTCCCCTCTTTGACCTTTAAAACAAAAAGTTAGTATAATTTGACGTTATTATCGTTATTTTAAAATTAATTTGGTCCCATTCAGCATGACAACATTATTTCACGTGGTTAAACATTGAATTATGATTATTTCCGTGACAACGTTTTTCGGCAAGTTCGTACGCAAGTTGTAACTTCCATAGGAATTAATCAAGAAATATTTGCTCTCCCTCGGAATCTAGCATCAAGACAAACTATTGTTGCTTCAAAGACCAATACACACGTCTCCAGCTTTTGTTCAGGCATACGAAATCCTGTAGAAGTTTTGTTTTCATTTTGCCTGTCTACATTCAGTTTTATGAAAAATCATACACAAGTAACGCATACTTTTTAATTTTTTGTTCCCGACTTACAGCCCAGGTTTTATATCTGAATAAATTATTAAGAGTTCGGTGCGTATATCTCCGGTTCTTCTTGACAATATAACATGGTTAAGGACTGTACAATTTATTCTTGCTTGTTTTATCCTAACTTTATCTACTTCGTCTTGGTTAAATAGCATGATTGATTTTCACGAATGGTTCCGTTGATAATTGCCGGATGCATCATTAGTGTGAGATTTCCTGTTAATAACTTCATCTTCAACCTGATTCGAATCCAACCGTAATCACCGAGCCAAGTGGATCTCGCCCTAACTCTCGTGGCCCCTTCGAAGCACCACGCGGCATATTTCTCCCTTCATGACCATAGGGCATTTTGTTTCAAAGTATTTCCCCGAATCCTCCATTGGGCGCCGCACATCGATCGATTCCCAGTGGCGGATCTTCGCCAAAATGGAATTTCCGGAGAAAAGGTAAAAAAACAGACATTCTCCCGCACGCCTTCCCCACACAGACGCGACACTCTGGTTTTATTGAAGATGGCTGGCGCTTGGCTGCTTTCACCTCCGGGGATGAAAGCACTTTCCATCATTGGCTCTACATCTGTTCTCGCAGAGAGGCCCATTAGCCCCAGCGGGGTCCGACCTCCCCTTCTCGACCCCCTTCCCCTCGCCCCCGCCCCTCCCGTAATGGAAGGAATGGTGGGGAGGGATTGGGCGAGGAGGGGGAGGAGCGTGGGACAGTCGGCGTGCTTTGACAAGTGCTCTCTGGTTTTCCGCTCCGCCTCTAGGTGTCGTCGGCTACTCCTGAATTTCAAGAAGGAAAGAACCGTGGGAGAGATTGTTCCACTTTTATTTTGTGATGGTGGTGCGCTTCTATTTTATTATGAGTAATTTGAATTCCGAAGATGGATTGGAAAATTGCGCCCTTAAAGAATTCCGTGAAACTTTTGTCTTCTGTTAAATTTAATAGCGTTGTGTGAGGAAATGAGAACATTCGACATCTCACGAATAATGGAGCAGTCAAGGCATAATATCGACCTCCCGAAATTTTCAACAAAAATAATACTCTAGTGAAAAAGTGCTTATTACCAAATATCTAACTTTCAAGATTAAACAAACTGAAGGTTTTTTAAAAAATGTAATTTTAAAAAGAATTAGACAACGTATCGTTATATTTAGTGGAGCACTTTAGACTAAAGAAAAAGAAATTTAAAATAAAAAAATATATATTAAAATTATTTGGGCCCATTCATAATGATTTAATACGCTAAAATTTCTTTCCAAGTTACGTTAGTACTAGCAGATAAAGATATTCTGAGATATGGTTAAGATAAATAAAATTTTTGTAGATAAATCAATAAAAATATGTTGGCGAAATCTATTTCATTTTTAGCTGAAACCCCGTGAGAATTCTCGAGTATTTTGGTAATACGTATCATAGCATTCAGAAGACCAATGAATCACTTGCGGATAATTTTAACTTATTTAGAAAAATTGATATTCCTAAATGCTTGGCATCTTTTTCCTTACAGAGTTAAATTTACAAAATTTTGTTTAAATTTGATGGATATTTCGTCGGTCATAACGTTGAAGGATAAATCTCCCATATTTATTTCCGCAGTTTCCCAATTTTAAAATAGCCTTGCAGGATGAAACGAGGAAAGAAAAAAATACTTTCCCTTATGGTACGTCTTATCAAACGTTTTCCAGACATATTTGCTTATTATATTCTGCTATTCGTATAACATTCTAAAGAAAATCTCCACAAATTAAATTTAGATGTAAGCATAAAGATTTATTTGTTCCTCTTGACAAGAATGTTACATTATTTTTGAAAAATTAAAAGTGAAAATGAGTAGCCACAGCTACATTCGATCTTAGTAACTCATTGTCAGTATCAAGAAGGCGTTCTCTCTAGTTCCTCGGACCGTTGAAGTTAGGTGAGTTTTTTATTAGCGCACTTTTCCTTTCCTTCCATAGAAGATGGCCCATAAGGTCTAACTTCCCTTCTGTTCCATTCAATCTCTTTAAAGGAACCACACTCAATTTCTGACCGCTGAACTTAAGGGGACCAAACCGTCATCTTGTTAAATGGCAGTGGGGTGGACCGCGACGGGCGTGGGAGCAGGATAGAGATGGTAGTGGAGGAGGTGAAAGGATTGGGGTTGAAAGGAGTGGCCAGGAGCAAGGAGAGAGGCTCTTTACGCAGGGCGCTAAAAAGGGACTGGATGGCAGGAGTGCGGCTAAGAGTTCTCCGGAAGTAGCCATCCATAGAATAAAGGCTTTTGGGGAAAGAGTTCGTTGAGGATCTCTGTTGGATAGCTTTTGATCAAGGAAAAGCGATCCGGTGTTGTATATTTCATGGGAGACTTCACGTTTTGTCCGAACATTAATTCGCGTCTGGTCTAGAAGCAATGTCCCTGTCGTGGGATTTAATGCTCACTTTCACTTGAGGGCGACCAATCGTCCTGAGTTATAAAACCGATGTCATTTTTGTTTGATGAAGCAAACAAATTGTGATTCTAAATTTAATTCTTTATAAATAAAATTTAAAATGAATTTTAAAAGGAGATTCGACTATTTTCTCATTTTGGCTAAACAATAAACAGCTTTTTCAACTGATATACATACGGCCTTCCCTCGGATCAAGAGAAATAATGATAAAATATGCATTTGTTTATGAGTGCGCATTTTGGGTGTTTGGTCAATTCCTTCATGAGAGAAGAAAACAAAATATTCTTAAATATACATACACATATTAATGGTGATTCATGCAAACATTGTATTGGGCTGTAAACATATTTAGCAGACTTCCAGAAAATGCATTTTACGGAAAATAACATTCATAAAGACAATCATTAGAGCTATTAAAATAGTTTAAACCAAAATGTTCACAAAAATTACTTAAACAATAAATCGAGGTCGTTCGTTCAACTTTGAATTAAGATTTATGATTTAAGTTTTCACTTATTCCATGGAAATTGCTTGCAAGATCAAGGATCGAGAATTTCACTAAAAATGATGCCTTAATATCTGGGACTTAGTTTCCCGCTCAAGTTTGTCTTCTTTTAGTATTTCTAACTTTAGATGATTATTTTAGATTTGTTCTTATTACGTGCACGTCCAAGTTTTTAATAATAATACGCTTGACACCGACAGAACTTGAAAAACCACACAAGCAGAATTTCGATTAATTGATTAAACTCTATTATTCTAGGAAATTCTCTAAAGAAGTGCAAAAACTTACTCGCCTATCTTTACCAGGATACCATTTTTCAATTAATTAGCCCATATTTTTGCATTTCACATAGAAAATTCTCAAAGCTTTGGAAATTTTACAAACTTTTGTTAGTGTATGAATTCTGAGAGAAAGACATGAATTTTTAATAAGCCGGCTCAGGGGCTACTTCTACTCTGAAAATTAAATCAAGAAAGGTGAAGTCCTTTTCTCCTCAAAAAGCAGCTTCTATAGCGCCAACTGAAAAAATCGCCTCCGCTTCCTGGAATGCTCAACATAGTTGTTTCACCAGCCACTTTCCTCTCGCATCTTTCCTCGGCCACGCTCGCTCTCTCTCTCTCTCGCTCTCTCTCTCTCACACACACACACACTCCTTTCCGTATCTTGGCTACCACTTAGAGGAATGTTTCATCTACGTCCATTGTCTTCACGGATACTCCTGCCATTCAGTCACTACTCTTAGCTCCGCACTCGGTGGCTTAATGCCTTTGTCTGTCGCGGGGACCATTTAATCCTCTTACCGAGGAGACACACACACACAAAACGCCTTTGAACGGATCTCCCGTGTAATGCTGCTTTTCAATGGCAGGCGCTGCACGCCTACTTGTAAAAGGCCAATCTCTTTGAACCGCTGGTTTAATTAATACATTCTTTTGTGATTTATTCTTCATTTTCTTGTTTTTCCATATAAACCCATCACTCGATTTACACGGACTATACGTTCTCGAAAATCGCTCTGTAAATCAAAATAGTGTAAATCGAAACTATTACTTCATATAAAATGGTGGGTTAGGTTTCCGTTTACATTAAAGTAAAGCATATTTTTAAAATTTGATTTATAATTATATATTTATCAGAAATTTGAAATCGGATGTAATAATAATATAAGCATTATATAAATGAATCTCTACGTTAAATAAAAAATAATTTTATATAAGAAATTTGAAATTAGAAGTAATGATAGAGTAAGCATTAGAGAAAATAACACTTATATTAAACTAATCAAAAGCTTCATACAATCTGGGAAATTCAAAATTGAAGGATTAAAAAAGTTTTGCAAGGAAATACATTTAATTATAAAATTAAAAAAACTAATTTAACGAAAACTTCACTAAATTTCTCCTCAATCGCTGCCATCTTCAGTGTCATTAGCAAATAGACCAACAGAGATCCATCGGAAATCGAGAAACGGTCGCATTTTCTTGACCGTGTAAAACTGAAGCCGCGTACATCAAGTACCGTGTAAATCGAGGGACAGGTGACTTCATCAAGAAATTGTCTATTTTCAAAGAAAGCGTTAAAAATATTACGTTTGAACCATGGGATTTAAGTGAATTTTCTACTATTAATAGAGAAAATACTGAAATTTCCAGAAATACAGTTGATAAATAAAGTTCTTTTCAATAAAATTTGATAAATGTTTCATGCCTCTAATTATTCTTCCAAATATGCTGTTTACATCATGGATTCTGCGATACAAGTACCACAGTTGCTATAACTCAAAAATTTATGAAATAATAGTTATAGTCATTGAAATAATTCATTATATGAAGTGATAAAATGTAATCAGGAGGCGAGATCTGGGTGCTTGAATTTTTTTAACGATCTCCTTATTCCCTCTTACCTACACTCAATGGGTATCTAAGAGATACCTATCTAAGAAATCTATTATGCACTGAAAATTAAAAAATAAATTTTGACTATACTCAATTTAGAACCTTTGTAAAAGTTTTATTTAACCTTTTTACCCTTTTCGAAATTCATATAACTTTTACAGAGGCTCTAAATCGAGTCTAGTAGCTCAAAATTTATTTTGTACCATTTTGTAAAAAATATAAAAAATGTTATTTTTAATTACGTATTTTATTTAAAATGCTTCAGAGTTTTTAAAGTTCGATTGTAAAAATGAGTTCCTTGCCCCACAATAAACAAACTTAATCGATAAGCTAACAAAATGCCTTAAGATCAGAAAAAATAGTTCCCCGCGAATCTCTCTGAATGTAAATAATGTCGTAAATGTTTATTTCGTCACGGATGGACTTTTTAATCTCTTCGGAACTTCCTCCCCCCCTCCTAAATGTTACATTCTCTCCCTCCCAAACCCCTCCCACCATCCTATAAAATTCCACACCTCCCTCGCCAAACACTACCGAAACCCCTATCAAAATTCAATTTTACACACCGGTGTTGACATTATAGGCGCCATGGAAAATGAAAGGATGGGTAAGTAGGTGGTCGGATAGAGGGGGTGGGGTGGGGGCGGCAAGCGGAGAGGGGAAGCGGCAAGGAAGCGGTGGGGAAGAGCGGGGTGCGACGTCGGATCCCGGGACAGGTCATCTTCCGGAACATCCCGCAGAGGGCGCCTCGCTTGTATCCATCACGCCTCAGCTGCCGACGATGAGCGCGATAATCGAACCGATCTTCGATCGCACGTGACGACAATTACGATGGCCTCTCTCTCGTTTTTTTTTACCCGAAGCGGGTAAGGGTTCTGAGGGACGCCCGATGCGATAGGTCCTCTTCGAAGCGACGGCGGCGTTTCCTCTTCGCAGCCGAAGGGCCAGGGGGAGGGGGGTGAGGATGCGGTCGCCATTTAAAATTAGCTGACACGTGACCCCACTTTGATTTTTACTTCGGGACGGGTTTCATTAAAGCATGACGGCGTGGTTATCATCCAAGGGACAAGAGGATATGCGAGAGAGGCGAGGGAGGTTCCCATACTCGATTACGCTGGGACACCCAACCACCTACCTACTACCTCCCTTTTGTACGCCTTTCGGCCATATATTTTAATTTCAGATATTCATCCTGGGATTTTGCTTGTTTGCCTTTCCCATCCTTTTCACTCTCGTTGCAGTCGAAAGTAAACATTTCTCCGGTGGTGCATTCCTGGATGCAGAACAGAAGGCAGTATATTGGGACACGAGACAGACTCACGACTGCAGCACGTTCGCAGGAAATGTTTGTGGCAGAATTGAAGCGAATTGACTCGGAAGTGAAGATCGAACGAGTTTTTAAGTTCAGACTACACAACGACTCACAACGAGCCTATACGAATCCTTGAATGTTAACGATAGATGGGATTATTTAGAAGAATATTCGGAGGCGCTCTCGACGGTAAAATGCATGCTGATAAACACCTACACAATTTTGGTTAATTCTTCGTCTCACCACAGTACGATCATTAAATCCCTCGCTCACGTAGAAGGAATTTTACGAACGTATGCACTCGCGTGTACCCACACAACGTGTGCGTAAACTAACACCAGCCCTTCTATTTACTTTCATAAATGTCTTCCCCAGACTAATAAGGTTTTTCCTATTACATACCATTCTCCTCCAAGTTCGTGACCCTGCTGCGGGACTCAAGGCTAATGAGGCAAATGTGACCACACAAAGCATAACTAACCGAAATGTATCGAAAACGAGAGTGAACGAAATTTTCTTGGTATATAAATGCCAATCTTTTACAAAATATTGCTTTTCATTAACTTAATGAAAACCCACGTGGGAACATTGATAATTTGCTAAAGACAATAAAATAGTTACGTTGACGTACAATGGCCATATTGTAAACAGAGAGGAAGAATTTCTTGTGAAGTTCTTAATGCAGAGAAGTAAAGGATGTACAAGATGATAAGAGCAGATTAGCATCATTAGTGGAATGACACCATAAGAACTTCCGGATTCGGTTTTTAAAAAAGGAGAAGATAGTTAAAGCTATGTATGCAAGTTTGGAATCGGCAATGGAGTTATTTCATTCCTTTCTCTCCTATTTATGGAAAAGTATGGGCTTCTTGATCATACAAAGCTGTTCATACTACATGCATTGAAGTCAGTTGAATAATTTACTTCGATTAAGTGATATGCTTGATGTTAATCAAAATGGACTTTACGATACACAAAATGTTATAAATTGGGGTTGCATCATCAGTAAAGAAATTTAATTGGCAAAAATATGTTAAGCTGTGTGTAAATTACCTAACTTAGTAGATCCTTTATTTGTACCTCTAGGCTTTTAAGTTTGAACGGTGAGATGAAGAGAAAATTGTTATACATCTGAAGATGAGGCTAGAGGTCTATATTAAGAAATTTGATGTATTTTCTGGAGTTTTTTGTAGTACAGGGAGTCCACAATAGGGTCATGAACCACTGTTGAAAATATAATAAATAATGGTTTAGAGTTAAGGAGTATAGTCAGGATAGGGTAGTCAGGAAAAGCACGGAAAAGGTGAGAGAATCCTGTTATTTATTGTTGGTTAGACCTCAAATGGAATACGCAGCAGCGGTTTGGGATCCATATAAGAGGGGACTCATAAAGGATTTAGAAAAAATACAGCGGCGAGCAGCTAGATTCGTGAAAAAGAATTACGATAAAAACGGAGCGTTACGTTACTCATTGATGAGTTGAGTTGGCCATCGTTGAAAGATCGTAGATTACAGGCGAGACTTAAACTTCTAGATAAGTATAGGTCGGAGATATTCGTAAATGAAATGAAGGATATTATTCGACAACCAACGTATATCGGACGGAGGGAAAATGAGGACAAGATTCGCGAAATAGATAGTAGGACGGAGAGGTATGAAGACGATAATAATACTGAACATGTGGTTCCCCTCCACCAGTCATAAGTGGCCTGAGCGAGGCCAAACATCTCTCATGTCATGTTAACTTTGCTTCGATCACCATTGATAAGATCATCCGATAATTGAATGATAACCTGTGCACTCTCTCTCCAAGCTTTCCTATACTTTGATGCCCTCGTTGGAGTCGAACCTGTCACATCCTTTATAACTTTTGTAGCATCCTAATTGCCGGATGCACGAAGGCTCATTTGAGTAGCATATGATAAAGCGTGCAGTACTCTGCGTTGAACGAATATATTCAGTTTTTCGCCGCTTTGATCTTTAACTACAACTGGTGAACTCGATTTCAGGGGGACCACGACCGCTTACTGTATCACACTGTGTCATCTCGCGCATTGGGAACGTGATACCGCTATTAAGCCAAACTTCATTCTTACGAATAAAGTAATCATGTCTCCCCGATGCAGCTTGCCACTTTGACTTCAAATGAAAAAAATCTGATGTGGCCACCACATGACTTTCTACATATCTGTAATATTTCTAAAAATTCCAAATAGGTTACATAATAATAAATATTTTTAGAAACTGAGAGAAAATTTTAGACTTTACAAAGAACAAATAACCTTCTCATATTGGATATAGCCACAAAGCTCCAACAATTAAGAAAAGAAAAGGAAGAGTTACTAAGAAGTAACTAAGCATCAATTGTTAACAATAGTCGTCGGTAGGTGGCGTGGGGGTGGCAACTAAGAATTTAAGATCTCTCTTAATCAATGCATTATATAAAAAAATGTTTCAAACAAAGGTTGTAGAAAATTAAATATCCTACAACGTTTACAATAATACATTTTTACTTTTATCAAATATTAAAGCAAATATTTCAAGAGTAAACAAACATGCTGGCTGCGTTACGTGGATGACACATTCGTCATTTGGCCCCATGGGACAAATAAACTTCACGAGTTCCACCGTCTACTCAACCAAGTCCACCCGGCCATCCAGTTCACCATGGAAATCGAAGAGAACGGCACCCTACCATTTCTCGACGTCATGGTGAAGAAGAGACCTGACGGAAGCCTTGGACACAGCGTATTTCGGAAAAAGACGCACACTGATCGTTACCTGCATGCTGCCTCTCATCACCATCCTCAACAGAAGGCATCAATAATCAAGACCCTGATGCACCGGGCAAAGACGATTTCCGATCCCGAGTCCCTAAAAGACGAAGAAGAGCATATCAGAAGGGCACTCATGAATAATGGCTACAGTCACCCATTCATCCGGCGGAATATAAAACCGAAACAAAAACCTTCGGTGGAACGACCAAAACCCACAGCCTACGCAAAAATTCCCTTCATCGCCGGGACATCAGAACGCATAGCCAGGATTCTACAAAAAGAAAATATCGTCGTCCGTTTTAACACGCTAAGGAAAATAAAAGAAGAACTTCCGTCTGCGAAAGATGCACTCGACCCGCTAACATCTGAAGGAGTCTACAGGATTCCATGCAGCTGCGGACACGTATACGTCGGACAAACAGGACGATTCATTCGCTGTCGCTTAGCCGAACATAAACGGGCCATGATGAACAAAAAATGGAGGAAGTCGGCCATAGCGGAGCACTTCACCTCCGGCCCGGGACATAAAATCACGCTCGAAGAAACGAAATTGCTCGCGAAAGAAGATCGATATTTTCCGAGGTTAATTCGCGAAGCTATTGAGATCGAAAAGCATCCGGTCAATTTCAACCGGGACGACGGTTTGCGCATCAGCGCAACATGGAAGCAACTCTTCCAACGGAAAAGTGAAAGGGAGGATAAATACGTTGGAGCAACCTCCAAAGAGAAAGGGACAGCAACTCGAACGAGCCAATCAGCGATGGACAACGGTTAAACTAGGAAGGCACGAGTGAATATAAAAGTCAGATCCCTACCATCGGATCTCACTTCATCTCCTGAAGATGTAGACTGCAACGTCTGCGAAACGTCGAGAGCCAGAAATGCCGCCAACGCAGCGAAACCTCCACCAGCATTCAGCAACGCTGCGAAAGCCTTCAACTCAAATAGAAAAGCAGTATGTTTGGATTCAAAAAGGACGCCACATTAGTTTCTTACATTCCCAAAAAAGGAAAAAAAATGTGATGTTGATTTCAAGTCTACATTTTGATGATGCCATAGATCCAGACTCTGGAGATCGCTTGAAACCAGAAATTATTACTTTTATAATGACACTAAATCCGGAGTGGCCGTAGCAGGCAAATAGTGTGCCACGTATAATGTCCCCAGAAATTGTCGTCTTTGACCAATGGTAATTTTTGCGCCATGCTTAACATCAGTGGCATTAATGCTGGCAAATAACAATAAAAAAATAAGCAGGAGACAATTTTTGAAGAAGCTATCCCAGGAGCTAGTGCTGAGCGTATGAATAGAGTATCTGATGCTGAGGGAATAAGCGATCACAAGGCAGTGTACGTGGAATTTCAGTTAATTATTGAGAAACAGGTTAAGGCCAAAAGAAAACTTTATGTATTCGCCAAAGCCGATTTCACAAGATTTAGGTCTTTTCTGCGAAATAAATATACTAATTTCTGCAATTTAACCGATAGTGCAGACGCGGAGGAATCCTGGTGCATGTTCAGAGATATGATGCGAGAGTGTACAGATAAATTTATTCCGAGCAAACTGAAGCGTGATAGTGCAGAGCCTAGATGGTACAATCAGGAAGTAAGAAGCGCTCTCCGACGTCAAAGAAAACTCCACTCTCGCGTAAATAACACATCCTCAACAGCTACGATCGAACAGATTGCAATAATAAGGCATCAATACAAGGAGGCGCGCTCCATAGCCAGAGTAGCAATGCGTAATGCGTTTAACAATTATAAAAAGAAGGTTTTACAGGAAAACTTGAAAGAGAACCCAAAAGCATTTTGGTCTTACGTCAGGGAAGTTCAAGGTAGGGGCCCCACTATTGCGTCACTGCGGTCGGAAACGGGAAACGTAGTTCACGATAGTATGGATAAAGCAAACCTATTAAATCATCACTTTCAGAAAGCTTTTACTCGTGATGACGATGAATGTGAAACCCCTATTCCTATGCGTCAGGGCGATTCGATGGAAGATTTGGTATTTTCGGAAAATGGCATCGCGCTCCAACTTCATTCAATTAAGCCAAATAAATCTCCTGGACCGGAGGAAATTCCCGCGCGTGTAATGAAAGAATTAGCTGCTGAAATCGCGCCGTATTTGAAAATTATATTCGAGAAATCCATTAGAGAAGGAGTAGTTCCTAAAGATTGGAAGGTGGCACATGTTACGCCCATCCATAAGAGTGGCGACAGAGAGAACCCCGAAAATTATAGGCCGATATCCTTAACTTCATTATCGTGCAAGATACTTGAGCACATAGTCTTTAGCTCTGTAATGCGCTATTTAGATAGTCATTCATTGCTTAGCGGATGCCAACACGGATTCCGGAGAGGTAGATCATGCGAAACGCAGCTCGGCCTGTTCGTGGACGATTTGTTGCGATGCGGAGAGAAAAATACTCAGGTCAATGCCATATTCATTGATTTCAGAAAGGCGTTCGATAAAGTATCTCATAGGAAATTAATTGCGAAGTTAGGACAATGTGGTATCAATTCGAAAGTTGTCGGTTGGGTGAGAGACTTCCTCTCGAATAGGGAACAGATAGTTGTCATCGATGGGAAATACTCGTCCCCCGTTAAAGTTGCTTCGGGTGTTCCTCAGGGAAGTGTATTGGGCCCTCTGCTCTTCTTAATCTATGTAAATGATATGTGCTCGGTTGTTCGTAGTAAAATTAGGCTTTTCGCCGATGACACCGTTCTATATAAAGAAATAAAAAATCAGGAGGACCATCAGTCTCTGTGTGAAGACTTAAGAGCCATTTCAGCGTGGTGCAAAGAATGGCAAATCGAAATTAATTATACTAAATGTGCCGCAGTCACGTTCTGGAAAAGTAAGAACAAAGATTTAGGTTTCGAATATAAAATAGATGAAATGAGTATTCGACAAGCTGAGTATGTAAAATATTTAGGAGTAACCATTTGTCGAGATCTTTCGTGGGACATGCACATTCGTCGAGTTATAGGCGCGGCCAACAAGAAACTGGCATTCATAGGTAGAATAGTACGGAACACTACAGAGAAAGTACGCGAAACATGCTACTTATCACTGGTAAGACCACAAGTGGAATACGCATCGAGCATATGGGATCCGTACGAGAAGGGACACATAATTCAACTAGAAAGAGTACAGCGCAGAGCAGCCAGATTTGTAAAACAAAAGTACGAACATAAGGAAAGCGTCACCTCTTTATTGAGCGATTTGAACTGGGTATCACTGGAGGACCGTAGATTGCACTCAAGGTTGAAACTTCTAGAGAAATATAGGTCAGAATGTCTAAAAGAGGAGGTAGTGGGAATAATTGTGGCACCGACGTATATAGGTAGAAATGATCGAGACGATAAAATACGTGAGATCGATTGTAGGACGGAGCGTTATCTAGGCTCGTTCTTTCCGAGGACAATAAGAGATCACAATAGGAAATTTCGAATTGCGTTAGACAATCTTTAGGTAGGATTTGGTGCATTGCACCCCCTGCCTCCCACCAACTTGGTGAATTGCAGGGTAACTTGTAGATGTAGATGTAGATGTAGAAGGACTTTCACGGCGATGCAAGAGGAATGCTTACTTCTCTACAAATAAGACTGAAGAACTGCATAATTACTCCAGAAGATGAAAAGAAGACCCTTACCATTCAGCGTGTAGTAAAAGAAAAAGGTGCATGTCCTATTCAGTTTTTAACAAAAAAAATCAGGCTATTCAAATATAGTTGCAAATATTGTAACGAGGTGTTTTATATAGAGCATGCTGTGATGGTTTGTAAAAGGTTCTGTGATGAATTTCGGCAACAGAGACTTTAAAAGCTGAAACTAAATTAATTCCATTTATATTTCTACTTTCTCACGCTTTGTTCTTTACTTGTAAGTCCGAATCTAACAATGCAAAAATCCGAGATCAACAATTGAAATGTAAAATATCGGAGAAAATCGAATATAAACTTAAAATATGAGCAAACACGAAATAAACAAGAGAATTGAAAGTAATAATAAGAATATTAATTTCTTTTTACGTGAACTAGTGTAAATCTCGAGTCAATTGATAGTGAGATATTTTAAAATGTTAAATACTGAAGGTCTACACATCGTATTCCAGCCGATTATGTGATAATCAAATGCAAAAACGAAAACTTTCTTGATATCGTATCCATGCCTTTTCGGGAGACGACTTCCCACTTAAGTTTACTTGATTCTCCGTTTGTCTGTTCTACTATAACTGCTATATCAACGAAGAGACAAGGCTCAGGTTGATTTGCCATTAGTTCCGTATTTGGTGCGATTCTTAGATTTACATTTCTCTCATAAGTATTTTAGTTCTGAGGGCAGCGCTTTCAATTCTATTCAAATTTTACATACACACTGTGTGAAGTGCAGGAGAACTATGAAGACGATAATAATACTGAACATGTGGTTCCCCTCCACCAGTCATAAGTGGCCTGAGCGAGGCCAAACATCTCGCGAATCCCCTACTCTAGGGTGACCGTATTTCAAAAAGGCGAAAATGGAACATTTCTCGAAATTTACAAAAAAACGGGACAAAATTTTCGCAGGATTTTTTAAAACGAAAGTTTGGTTTATTTCAATCAATACACCCTTTTAAAGAATTGAAACAATTCTGTAGATAAGAAAAACATGGACACATTAAAAAAATGTTTATGTAATGCGTGTGGAGTTAAAACAACTTTGTCAAATTCCACACATTCAATTATTAACAACTACGGATGCAAGTAGGGTTGCCAACAATGTTGTTTTGACCTGGAGACCCCGATTCTAGGGATCTGTATCCAGGTTCGGTATAATTTCTATAGTTCAGTGAGTTTTTCTACAGTTCTAAGGAAATAAAATACAATATTAAATTTTGAGGAAAATTTTCACTTTTCCGATTCCGATACATTGATGTAATATTTTTATCAATTTATACTTTGTTATACAATAGAGTAATCAGATTTTGAAAATGAAAAAACGGCCGACACGTAAATTTTAATTCAATGAAACAAGTTGCAGCTGATGCTGAAGGAGTTGATTCTGAAGCTGGTATGAGAGTTGTTGATTCATCCTCTTCCGCAGACGTTTTTTACTTTGCGGACGAAGATATTTCTTGCAGTAATTTGGGATTGTTTGAAAGCAAATTTTAAAGTCGTTGCACGAAAATTCCCGAAAATGAACTTTTGTCACTATCACTGTTTTAATGTTTCCAACGAGAAAGCGGTTCTTTTCGTCTGTCCACATAGCATTTGTGATAAAAAAAGACTTTCTATGCAGCTAAACTCCATTACAACGCGGTGTATCGGATCCATAACTTCAGACCGCGATATACACGGATTCCCTAGCCGGCGGGCGCCGAGGAGGGTCCATCGCTTTGAAGGGAAAAAGTAAAGACAGCGGGAGGCAAGCTGCAATATTTTTTCAAAATAATAACGAAGCGATTAAACGATCAATCCGTACGAGAAGGGACACATAATTCAACTAGAAAGAGTACAGCGCAGAGCAGCCAGATTTGTAAAACAAAAGTACGAACATAAGGAAAGCGTCACCTCTTTTTTGAGCGATTTGAACTGGGTATCACTGGAGGACCGTAGATTGCACTCCAAGTTGAAACTTCTAGAGAAATATAGGTCAGAATGTCTAAAAGAGGAGGTAGTGGGAATAATTGTGGCACCGACGTATATAGGTAGAAATGATCGAGACGATAAAATACGTGAGATCGATTGTAGGACGGAGCGTTATCTAGGCTCGTTCTTTCCGAGGACAATAAGAGATCACAATAGGAAATTTCGAATTGCGTTAGACAATCTTTAGGTAGGATTTGGTGCATTGCACCCCCTGCCACCCACCAACTTGGTGAATTGCAGGGTAACTTGTAGATGTAGATGTAGATGTAGATCAATGTGACTGACGTTTTCTCCGCAAGGCAAATAAGTGTGTAACGTTTGCGTCTCTTCATACAGTACACATACACACACCGTACGTATTATGTATACATTATTTGTCTGACAAAGCGGGAAGCCTATATCCCATATGTGGTTGTTGCGAAATATAAGCATTTGATAAAAGAAACTTTTTTCCCCCTCGCAAAAATTTGATCCCGCTTAATAACGAGCCCGGTGTTAAAATGGAGTCCATGGACTGGCCGCGTTGTACTGGATTTCGCGTTCTAACGAAGTGCACTGTAATGGAGATTACCCGTAGCTGCACTTGTGCCGGGAATAGCTAAAGCGAATTCCAAAATAATTTCAACATTTTTAACGAAATTCTTTTTCACCTTGCACAAACCATCATTCCACAGTTTCGTGTTTCATTCGGCAATTTTGCTTTTACTGATATTCGTAAAATGGAGGTATTCATCAGAAAAGCTCCTCTTCGTGTGTGACTTTCATGATATGTATAGGATTAATTATTTTTCGTGTAACTTTGTATATTAAATGGCACTCTCGGAAAAACGGGACAATTGGCGTCCCGATTTAACTTTATCGGGACAACGGGACACTTAACTAAAAAACGGGACGTAAGGTCACCGTCCCCTAGTCCTATAGATGAGGGATGGAGGAATAATTTGGGTAACTGCATTATGATGCGAGAAAAAATCTTGACAGGTACTCGGACAAATTATGACATTAACCTTGAGTAACATTCTGATTCTCGGAGCAATTATGATTTACTTTCCCGAACATTATTAGAATCGACGTCTCTTTCTACCTGTCATTCATTTTCTTCAAGATTAGCCTCCAGGCACTTACTGATTTTTCTCTACGACATACGGTCTTCCTGCTTCAGAAACCATCACATCTTTAATATAAATAATACTACTAACAGAAAATAATATCTACGATGATTGCCCGAGATACTTCTGCAGGGTTGCCACAATACAAGAGATAAAAAATTATTTTTACAAGTATTTGTGTTGAACATTTCTCATAAATTTTAACCAAATTTAATACTTATAATATGCACATATATACAAAACCATATTATCATATTTTAACCGAATCAGCCAAACACGGGTGCCACAATTACAAATAAAACTCTTCCAGTTATTAAGGATTTTGAAAGAATCGGCCGAAAGGATTTCAATTAAATTTTGTATATAAGATTTGTAAAACATGCCAAATTAAATCAGGATGTCAAAAGCGGAGCTAAAGAGCAGGACTACCACAGTAAAAAGTTAAATTATATTTCTTTCGCCAGTATTTCTACAGAACTGACCCAATGGATTTTAACAAAATATAGTATATTTAATATTCATATAAATATTCATATAAATAAATAACAAAAATGTCGTATTTCAACCGGGTCGACTAAACAGGGCTGCCATAATATCAAGGTTAGAATTTTTCTGTAACTATGACTTTGGAAGGTATTGGCTGAGCGGATTTCAAAGAAATTTCGTTTGTAGGGAGAGTATAGAATGACAAAACGAGATGAATATGTTAAGAACGGATCATATAAGCAAGGATACCACAATATGAGGAAAATAATTCTCTGATTTCATTGCAAATACATTACTATACGGTTATACTATGGCGAATTTGACGAAAAGTACTTCCGTATCACGGAAAACCTGTGAAAACCCCTACTGGTGATATATCAAAATTGTATTTAAGGAAAGTAGGCAGATTAGTTCTTTCCAGTATCACTTGTTTAATATCCAAGGTGTTTCAAGAGGAGATATTTACCGTCAAACTTCACGATAAAAGATTCTTCTGTTACCTGAAATTTCCTAGAAAGTTTGCGGCTGTCGTATACCAACACACGCATTCCCTGACCTTTACCCCTCCCGCTTTTTTCCTTCTCCTCTAAAACACCCCTCAATGACCTAAACGTTGCCTGACTGAGTGCTTACCTCCTCATATTGGAGTCTATGGCCGATAAGACTGCGGAATAAGCAGAGGACGGAAAGTTCACCCATGCCGCGAGAAGTCTGCATTTCGGCAGGCAAGGTAATTAATTTCAGTTTCATATTATGATCCCTAATAATCCTTCGAAAATTAGAACTTAGGGGTGCGCTTCTAATAAATTGACAATAGACTCGCTATACGTAAGATATTGGGTGGAAGTAGAAATGAACAACAACAGATTTTCATTAGGTCGAATGAATGTCGAGTATTACGTATAATTAGTCCGCATTGCAAGAGAACTTATTTCAGAGGATGGGAGCTTGGAGTGGAAAATTCGCAGCTCCTTAGTTTCAAATATTTTAATAAGCATTAAAATGAGTTTCATTTATGGTTTAACAATGGTCACCCTGAAAAACCCAAAAATTGCGCGAGCCCGATCGTGTTCCTCCCCTGCCATCGCCAGCACTCGGTGTGATGTCACATATTTTATCTTCGTGGTCGTGTCTTTCGATATGGGTGGGAGTTAACATTAATCCCATGGCGTCACCTATAGCTATCTTGAAGTTGCGACCTAGCATTATGTCGGCGTTTCCCCCGCCCCCTTTTTTGGACTATTTAATCGCCCTAAAGGGTTTCAGGATTTTCGATTGCATTATCGTAATAAATATTTTATCTACAGGCGCTAATGATAATATTACAGACGTTCTTATAAGTATCATACAAATTAACATATGTACACTCCCAATCCTTTAATAATGAACTGACGCTTTGTATATAAAATAATATATTAGTCCTGATTCGGGTTTCTCATGGATTAGCTTTCTATAACTCTGAACTATGACTTCTCCTATTACTGCACCCATTCACGCGAATTGTATTCGAATTGGAATAAATCAAAGAAATTCAACACGTTTCTTCAGTCTTTTCGCCACTATTTAGCATTACTTCCGATTCTTTACGACTGCATCGAACGGATTACGAATATGCATATCCCACGAGATTTCGCGACACATGGCGAATAGCTATTAAAAAGTTTAAAGTTAAAATTTTTAAAATGGGAGAGTATCTGAATATTTCCGAGTTGTGGCTCGAGTTGAATATGTAAACGTAAAGGACACATATCGCATTGGCTGGTGGGTCTAACTACAGTGAACTGCTTTCGCTTGCGTCAGATATCCACCGAACGACACGGCTGGACGTCAATGCTGCACTCATTATCTCCTATTCCAATTTCACCAGGAGGACATCCCGATAACGTATGACTTAGCGGCACGTGTAACCTGCCCTTGACAGTTTCACCATGGCCGAAACCTTGCCTCGCAGCCCTTATCTTTTCCTCCGAAATTCCTTCTTTTGTCACGCGATCTTACCCGCTTAAGATGTTCTTGTTTATTCTATTTGTCGCTCGTTGGAATACGCTCACACTACTGGAATGGAATGCATATCCTTAACTCCTTATTACTGGTCAGGATGATGAAACTGAGCAAATGTTGTATTACGATAGACAACTAAGCACACATTTTTGGTAGGTACAGAAAAAATAGCTTTTCTCCACGGAAATTCCACAGTATTTGTCGTTTGACAGGTAAACCTGGGATTTTTAAATTTTGGTTTAAATAAAAACGTATTGCAATATCGATTAACAATCAAATTTGGAGAATATTCGACTTAGTTAAACAGAGAATTCTATTTCACATCGTCGTTTTTTGGATGAATTGGACTTCACGTAAATATTCGCCACGTTCTGAAGTTTAATAATCTCGCTAGGTAGGAATCGGTAAATTATCTACCACAGTTCCCATAGTTTTTAAAATGCCCAACGATTTTATAAAGCAAAGGTAACCATTAAAATTAAATAAATTATATTACGTAATATTTCATTACGATTTTGATAAAGAAGGTTCACCTTGGAAAGTTTTATCGATAACAATAATTTCAAATCTATATCCCCCTAGACGAAACCACAAATTATAGTAAAGTAATATACGATTTAGACTGTTATTTCGGCACATCATAGTAATCGCTCATACTAATGCGGTCCACTCCTAAAAATAAATTGGCAATCAGTCGTATAGGCGATGATTGTTAATGCAAGCAAATGCTGGCAGTTATTGAAGATTGGCAAATTTGGTGAGCTGCAAGATACGAGTATGACGGCGGCAAGTGATCGCTAGCAATATCTCCGCAAATTTCGTTAACTTTTATTCAAAATACATTCGTTGAGGAATAGAACTGCCAATATATTTATAATGTTTTTGGACAATTTTCGTGGCTTTCATCGAGATGCAAACCATTAGTGGCAGGAATTGATAGTTGGACTTGGATCCAATTTTAGGATCAGTATTAATATTTTTCTCAGAGTTGGTGGTCATCTTTAATATCATTGCTGCGGTAACACAATAACTGTGATTAAAAAAATAGAATGGTATAAATGAAAGCTAAATATAACATAAATGTCGGCGAAGTATTTTTTCCAAGTGCATTGCATATAGATAAATGGAAAATCGGAAAAAAAAGTCGAAAATATCTTTTAACAAGAATCTGGTAAAATTAGATAATTTTCGGAAATCGTAGCTTATTATACTGCTTCCGTATTTTTAGCCTACTTTTCAGAATGTAAATAGGGTTATAGTTTCTTCGTTGCGTCCGTATATTAACCTCTGAACATAAAAGATCGATTTTCATGACACTTGGCGAGAATCTCTTGCTAACAAGTCCGAGATTCCGAGGATAGTTTATGTTGCGAAGACTGAAAGTCTCGAGTTCAATTCCAGGATCTTTCCTTCCCATTTAAATTACATGGGCAGTCTGAAATCCAATTTGTAGAGTAACTTTCACTTGCACATTAAAATATCTAAGATTGTAATACCAAAGCCGGATTTGTACTATTCTCTGAAGAAAGGAATGGAAATTCTAATTATTTTCATAGAGTTTTGCTTATCGATCGTATTTCTCCGAATTTCGCGTAAATACTGGCGTTTTTGCAGTTTTTATCGTTCATGTGCGTAATTTTTTGTCAGATATGACGGCTATGCGTGAATTAAGTAGTACCCAAATTAAAATTGAAATAAAATTAAATGAATCTAACTTTTAAATGCGCTATAAAGTAAGCAATAAATATAAAATTTACATAATTGAGTGTTACAAATAATAAAAACAGTTTTGGGAGAATAGAAATTGTATGACAAAGGGATACATTACGCTATACAATTCTTGTACGCTCAAAATTGTTTTTAATTTACAGAACATTTAATTTTGTCCCTCTCTCCCTCAGTCTCTCTCTCCTTTTTCTTTCTTCCTCTCTCTCTCTCTCTCTCTCTCCTCTCTCGTATTTAAGTACTCAAAGGAAGCATTCCTTACGCATGTATATTATAAGGATTAAGGCGACAATACTATCTCGAGGTTTAACAATAACACGATCGGCAAGACAACATATCGTTAAAAATTTTAGATATGATTTAAATGAAGAACTTGAGCGATTTTGTATCGTAGGCAAAATTTGACATAACAATAGGACGCGATATACATTTTTCTTTAAAAAGGTTTAGATTCGAAGAGGCTAAATCATGAAATTTTGGGAACACAAAGAGCAACTCATCCGCCCTGATTTTCAAGCTATAAAAGCCAATATAAGTAGTTGCTGCACAACTCGGAAAATTAACTATTAGTATAAGTTAAATATAACAGGTGTGGAAAAACAACATGTCAACAATTCTGGGAATAGTAGGGGGGGGCCAAAACAAACAGTTTTCGTAACGTAACCCGTGGTCGAAAGTGCGTCGTTACGGCGCCAAAGGGGGTGCCGGTGGTGTAGTGGTTAGGAAGCTGGCTGCTACTCGCCTGCTGCTTGAAAAGGTAGCGGGCACGAATCTTGCACAAGTAGGATTTTTCTACTATCGCCCGGCCCCCTGTTTGTGGTTTGAGGAGAATTTCTTTTTTTCCTTATGGAACAATAATGGAATAAAGCAATTGCTAACTTTTGCAATTTTATGAATATTATGCGTTTTCCACATAGGGATAATAATTCCACAGATTTATGCCAAATTTTAAATTTGTAGCACATTTAGAAGAGAAATAACATTTATCTAATTGTTTAAAATTAAATAATTTTTAACGGCCGCAATAAAAATTTCATAGATAAAGTGAAATGTCCATTCGTTTAAAATGACTAAACTCTAATGAACTTGAAATTTTCAGCTCTCAAACTTGCCCCATAGTATCGAAACATTTACCTATTTGTTTAAATTTTAAGAATTTCTAACTGCCAAACGAATTTAAACATCAAAATTTGTATAATCCCTATTTCGTTTTTTTTACAAATCCTACGAATAAAAATAATTTCAGCTCCGTAGCACATTCGGAAATACATAAACCTTGAAAATTTGTTTCAACAATTGCGAATTTCTAGCGGCCGCATTGTTGCACTTTTTCAAGATTTTCGTTTTATCTGGTCGGTTTTGCACAAAATCATAATTAAGAAGAAAATTCCGAATATCCAGCTCATCTGTAAATTAATTAAGGGCACTTGCCGGTAAGCTAGAGAGATGAAATTTTCAGCGTTGCTAGATGGCCGCAATATCTATCAGGAATTATTGTCACTTTTGCTTACAGTGTTTTGGGTTCGACTCCAGAGACCCCGGAATATCTCCCATAAGTTAGCATGGGAAAACGCAATCCAATGTGTTGACCAATCTAATAAGCATAGGAAGCTATGCTATATAGCTATATAGACGTTCCTTACAGAGGAGAATATAACATATAACAGGAGGATACTAATGTTTAGGCATTTCCAGATGAGCTGCAGATTCGAATTTTTTTTCTTAGGTAGAATTTTTTGCAAAACCTACTAGAAAAAGCGAAAATCTTTAAAAAGTGAAACAATGTGGCCGCGAAAAATTCGCAATTGTTTAAACAAATTTTCAAGGTTTATATATTTCCAAATCTGCTACTGAGTTGAATTTTTTTTATAAGTAGGATTCTTAAAAAAACGAAATAGGGAATATACAAATTTTGATATTTTAATTTGTTTTGCACTTAAAAATTCTTAAAGTTAAACAAATAGATAACTGTTTAGGTACTATGGGATGAGCTAGGAAGCTGAAATTTTCAAATTAATTACAGTATAGTAAATTTGCACAAATAAATATTTCAATTTTACCATATATGTATTGCCGCGGCCTTTAAAAATTATTTAAATTTAAACAATTAGAAAAATATTATTTTATTTCTAGAAGGACTACAACTTTAAAATTTGGCTAAAATGTGTAGCATTAGAACCTTATAATGAAGAAAGTGTAAAATTTTTAAACATGCGACATTTGAGGTTGTTTTATACTATTACTCTTACATGTGGGAAAAACGAAAATCGCTGCAGAATTGAAAACTTTAGAATTAAAAGACAATTTGTAATGTTGAAATTTCTGTCTGAAAAATGAATGTTCTTTTAATGTGAGATGAAATGCTTACAGTATGCAAGCACAAACAACTAGTAACATATACAATGATATAACATATATATAACATATAGGAGGATACTAATGTTTAGGCACTTCCAGATGTGCTAAAGATTCGAAATTTTTTTCTTAGGTAGAAGTTTTGCAAAACCGACTAGAAAAAACGGAATTTCTGAAAAAGTGCAACAGTGCGGCCGCTAAATATTCGCAATTGTTTAAACAAATTTTCAGGGTTTAGACATTTCCGAATGTGCTATGGAGTTAAAACATTTTTTATAAGTAGAATTATAAAATAAACGAATTAATGATTATAAAAATTTTGAAATTTTAATTTGTTTCGCAGTAAAAAATTCCTATAATTTAAACAAATAGATAACTGTTTAGGTACTACCGGTGGAGTTAGTAAACTGAAGTTTTCAAGTTATATAAAGTTTGGTCTTTGTAATCAAATTAACATCTCAGAGAAGTTATAAAATTCTTTTTGCGGCCGTTAAAAATTATTTAAATTTAAACAATTAGATAAATGTTACTTCACTTCTTATTGTGCTACAAATTTAAAATATGGCAGAAATGTGTGGCATTATTAACCCAATGTGGAAAACGTATAGTATTCCTAAATTTGCAAAAATAAGCGATTGTTTTACTCCATTATTGTTCAATAAGGAAAAAACGAAAATCGGTCCCGAGGAGAAATATTTTGAATTAAAGATTTATTTCTCATGATGAAATATCTCTTTGAAAAATTAATGTATTTTCAAGGTGAGATGATATTCTTGCAGAATGCAAGCTCCTTTTACTAGTATGTTATACTAGTAGTTGGTGCTTGCATACTGCAAACATTTCATCTCACCTTGAAAAAACATTCATTTTTCAGACAGCCATTTCTTCATTACAAATAATCTTTTAATTCTAAAGATTTCACCTCCACAGCGATTTTCGTTTTTCCTACATGTAAAAATAATAGTTTAAAACAATCCCCAAATTTTGCAATTTTAAAAAATTTACACTTTCTTCATTATAAGGTACTAAAGCTACACATTTGAGACAAATTTTAAATTTGTAGCACTTTTAGAAGTAAAATAATATTTTTCTAATTGTTTAAATTAAAATAATTTTTAACGGCCGCCGCAATTCATATATGGTAAAATTGAAATGTTTATTTATGCAAATTCTCTACTCTGTAAATAATTTGAAAATTTCAGCTTCCTAACTCATACCATAGTATCTAAACAGTTTTCTATTTTCTTAAACTTTAAGAATTTTTAACTGCAAAAGAAAATAAAATATCAAATTAATATAATCCATATTTCGTTTTTTTAAGAATTCTACTTATAAAAAAAATTTCAACTACGTAGCACATGCAGAAATACATAAACCATGAAAATTTGTTTAAAAAATTGCGAATTTTAACGTGCGCATTGTTGCACTTTTTCATGATTTTCTTTTTATGTAGTCGGTTTTGCACAAAATCCTACCTAAGAAAAAAATTTCGAATCTCCAGCACATCTGGAAGTTCCTAAACATTATTATGTTATATATATGTTATATCCTCCACTGTAAGAGTCGTCAATATATAATGACTAGTAGAAGGTGCTTGCATACTGCAAGCATTTCATCTCACCTTGAAAAATCATTCATTTTTCAGACACATTTTATCATTACAAATATTCTTTTAATTCTAAAGATTTAGATTCAACTGGCAAACAAATTAATATATCAAAATTTGTATAATCCCTATTTCGTATTTTTAAGAATTCTACTTACAAAAAAAATTTCAACTCCGTAGCACATGCAGAAATACATAAACCATGAAATTTTTGAAATAATTGCGAATTTTTAGCGGCCGCATTGTTGCAGTTTTTGAAGATTTTCGTTTTTTCTTGTCGGTTTTCTCCAAATTCCTACCTAAGTAAAAAATTTCGAATTATTTGGGGATTGTTTTAAACTATTATTTTTACATGTGGGAAAAACGAAAATCGCTGTGGAGGTGAAATCTTTAGAATTAAAAGAATATTTGTAACGATGAAATGGCTGTCTGAAAAATTAATGTTTTTTCAAGGTGAGATGAAATGTTTGCAGTATGCAATCACCAACTACAAGTTTAACATTCTAGTAAAAGGAGCTTGCATTCTGCAAGCATATCATCTCACCTTGAAAATACATTAATTTTTCAAAGAGATATTTCATCATGAGAAATAAATCTTCAATTCAAAATATTTTTCCTGGGTACCGATTTTCGTTTTTTTTTATTGAAAAATAATGGAGTAAAAAAATCGCTTATTTTCGCAAATTTAGGAATACTATACTTTTTCCACATTGGTTTAATAATGCCGCACATTTCTGCCAAATTTTAAATATGTAGCACTATAAGAAGTGAAGAAACATTTATCAAATTGTTTAAATTTAAATAATTTTTAACGGCCGCAATAAGAATTTTATAACTACTCTGAGATGTTTATTTGTTTACAAAGACAACACTTTATGTAACATGAAAACTTAAGCCAACAAACTCCACCCGTAAGTACCTAAACAGTTATCGATTTGTTTAAAATTTAGGAATTTTTTACTGTCTAACAAATAAATATATCAAAATTTGTATAATCCTTAATTCGTTTTTTAACAAATTCTACGTCTAATAAAAATTTTAGCACTGTAGTTCATTCGGAAAGACATAAACATTGGAAATTTGTTTAAACAATTGCAAATTTTAGCGGCCGCATTGTTGCACTTTTTCAAGATTTTCGTTATTTCTGGTAGGTTTCGAGTCTGAAACTCTTCTGGAAGTGCCTAAACATTATTATCCTCCTATATGTTACATATATGTTATATCTTTATATATGTTATATCATTATACTAGTAGAAGGTGCTTGCATACTGCAAGCATTTCATCTCACATTTAAAAAACATTAATTTTTCAGACTGATATTTCATCATTACAAATTTTCTATTAATTCTAAAGATTTCACCTCCACAGCGATTTTCGTTTTTCCCACATGTTAAAATAATAGTTTAAAACAATCCCAAATTGTTGCAATTTTAAACATTTTACACTTTATCAATTATGGGATACTACTGCTACGCATTTGAGGTAAATTTTAAAGTTGTTACACTTCTAGAAGTAAAATAATATTTTTCTAATTGTTTAAAATTTAAACATTTTTAACGGTTGCCGCAATATATATATGGAGAGATTGAAATGTTTATTTATGCAAATGCACTGTTCTGTAATGAATTTGAAAATTACAGCTTCCTAGCACATCCCGTAGTACCTAAAAAATTATTAAACTTTAATTTTCAAATGGGGTTAGAATAACCCCTATAGTTGGTTATGAGAAAAGTTCTATAATATTGCAATATTTCAGCTTCCTAAACTTATTAGATTGGTCTACACACTGGATTGCGTTTTCCCATGCTAACTTATGAGAGATATTCCGGGGTCTCTGGAGTCGAACCCAAGACACTGTAAGCAAAAGTGAC
The DNA here is from genome assembly GCA_028673005.1 of Tanypteryx hageni. Classification (NCBI taxonomy): domain Eukaryota; kingdom Metazoa; phylum Arthropoda; class Insecta; order Odonata; family Petaluridae; genus Tanypteryx; species Tanypteryx hageni. Next base: position 199,236,487 of record CM054114.1, on the reverse strand, counting down.
AATAATTCATAATAGATATTGCGGCTGTCTAGCAACTCTGAAAATTTCATTTTTCTACCTTACGGGAATGTGCCCAAAATTAATTTACAAAAATGGCGCAATGCTTTTCTTATGGGAAAAAAACGCAACTTTCGGAATTTTTGGAGTCGAACTCATGTCACTTAGGTAAAAAGTCTCATTTTATTTGTAAGTTTCTCTATAATATCTACAAAAACTGAAACTTTCAGATTTCTAGCTCTTGTAGTTTGGGCTGGACATTAGTAAAATCCTATATGTTATATGACATCATTATATATCGACTACTCTTACAGAGGAGGATATAACATACTAATAGTTGGTGCTTGCATACTGCAAAGCATTTCATATCACCTTGAAAAAACATTCATTTTTCAGACAGACATTTCATCATTACAAATATTCTTTTAATTCTAAAATTTTCACCTCCGCAGCGATTTCCGTTTTCCCCAAATGTAAAAATAATAGTTTTAAACAATCCACAAAAGTTGCAATTTTAAATTTTTTAAACTTTCTCCATTATGGGGTACTAATGCTTCACCATTTAGCAAAATTTTAAAGTTGTAGCACTTCTAGAAGTCAAATAATATTTTCAAATTGATAAAATATTTTTAACGGTTGCCGCAATTCATATAATGCAAATAATAATATAATGCGAAAATACATAAGCTTTGAAAATTTGTTAAACAATTGAGAATATTTATCTTCCGCATTGTTGCACTTTTTCAAGATTTTCTTTTTTTCTAGTCGATGTTTCACAAAATCCCACCTATGAGTAAAATTTCGAATCTGCAGCACATCTGGAAGTGCCTAAACATTAGTATCCTCCCATATGTTATATATATGTAATACTAGTAGTTGGTGCTTGCATACTGCAAACATTTCATCTCACCTTGAAAAAACATTCATTTTTCAGAAAGACATTTCATCATTACAAATATTCTTTAAATAAAAAAGATATTAACTCCGCTTTGATTTTCGTTTTTTCCCACATGTAAAATTATTAGTTTAAAAAAATCCCCAAATGTCGCAATTTTAATAATTTTACACTTCCTCTATTATGGGGCACTGATGCTACACATTTTTGGCCAAATTTAAAAGTTGTAGCACTTCTAGAAGAAAAATAATATTTTTAAAATTTTTTAAAATTAAATAATTTTTAACGTCATTGTAGCACTTTTTCATGATTTTCGTATTTTCTAGTCAGTTTTGCACAAAATTGTAACTAAGAAAAAAATTTCAAATCTCCAGCACATCTGGAAGTGCCTAAACATTAGTATCCTCCTGTTATCATTATGTATCGACGACTCTTACAGAGTAGGATATAATATACTAGTAGAAGGTGCTTGCATACTGCAAGCATTTCATCTCATCTTGAAAAAACATTAATTTTACAGACAGATATTTCATTATTACAAATATTCTATTAATTCTAAAGATTTCACCTCCACAGCGATTATCGTTTTCCCAACATGTAAAAATAATAGTTAAAAACAATCCACAAATGTTTCAATTTTAAACATTTTACTCTTTTTCCATTATGGGTTACTAATGCTACACATTTCAGCAAAATTTTAAAGTTGTTACACCTATAGAAGTAAAATAATATTTTTCAATATACATATATATATCAAAATAACTAGACGTTCCTTACAGAGGGGGATATAACATATGACACGATGATACTAATGTCCAGCCCAACCTAAAAAAGCTAGAGTTCTGAAAGTTCTGGATTTTTTAGATATGATAAAGAAACGTTCAGATAAAATGAGAGTTCTTACCTAAGTGACATGAGTTCGACTCCAGAAATTCCAAAAGTTGCGTTTTTTCCCATAAGAAAAGCATTGCGCCATTTTTGTAAATTAATTTTGGGCACATTCCCGTAAGGTAGAAAAATGAAATTTTCAGAGTTGCTAGACAGCCGCAATATCTATTATGAATTATTGTCACTTTTGCTTACAGTGTCTTGGGTTCGACTCCAGAGACCCCGGAATATCTCTCATAAGTTAGCATGGGAAAACGGAATCCAGTGTGTATACCAATTTAATAAGTTTAGGAAGCTGAAATTTTGCAACATTATAGAACTTTTCTCATAACCAGCTACGAAAATCGAAAATTTTGAAATTGTAAATTTTAGGGGTTCTTTTAACCCCATTTGAACATTAAAGTTTAATAATATTTTAGGTACTACGGGATGAGCTAGGAAGCTGCAATTTTCAAATTATTTACAGAACAGTGTATTTGAATAAATAAACATTTCAATCTCTCCATATATATATTGCAGCAACCGTTAAAAATGTTTAAATTTTAAACAATTTGAAAAATATTATTTTACCTCTATATGTGCTACAACTTTAAAATTTGGCTGAAAGGTGTAGCATTAGTACCCCATAATGGAGAAAGTGTATAATGTATAATATTGCAACATTTGGGGATTGGTTTAAACTATTATTTTTACATGTGGGAAAAATGAAAATCACTGCGGAAGTGAAATGTTTAGAATTAATAGAATATTTGTAATGATGAAATATCTGTCTGAAAAATTAAAGTTTTTTCAAGGTGAGATGAAATGCTTGCAGTATGCAAGCACCTTCTACTAGTATAATGATATCATTCTATATAGACGTTCCTTACAGAGGAGAATATAACATATAACAGGAGGATACTAATGTTTAGGCATTTCCAGATGAGCTGCAGATTCGAATTTTTTTTCTTAGGTAGAATTTTTTGCAAAACCTACTAGAAAAAGCGAAAAATCTTTAAAAAGTGAAACAATGTGGCCGCGAAAAATTCGCAATTGTTTAAACAAATTTTCAAGGTTTATATATTTCCAAATCTGCTACTGAGTTGAATTTTTTTTTATAAGTAGGATTCTTAAAAAAACGAAATAGGGAATATACAAATTTTGATATTTTAATTTGTTTTGCACTTAAAAATTCTTAAAGTTAAACAAATAGATAACTGTTTAGGTACTATGGGATGAGCTAGGAAGCTGAAATTTTCAAATTAATTACAGTATAGTAAATTTGCACAAATAAATATTTCAATTTTACCATATATGTATTGCCGCGGCCTTTAAAAATTATTTAAATTTAAACAATTAGAAAAATATTATTTTATTTCTAGAAGGACTACAACTTTAAAATTTGGCTAAAATGTGTAGCATTAGAACCTTATAATGAAGAAAGTGTAAAATTTTTAAACATGCGACATTTGAGGTTGTTTTATACTATTACTCTTACATGTGGGAAAAACGAAAATCGCTGCAGAATTGAAAACTTGTAACGAGACCAGACCGATAACGGACTTTGCTCTTCATTTTATTTTGTTATTGCGCGCAGCCAACAGGGTGCGCGTCAGTTCTCTCCTCTCTTGTGGAAGCTTACGTAGTGTAGTGTGCGCCCCAGGCGATTAAAGGTGTTTGTGTTTTTACGCGTAACTTTCATTTGTGCCCTTTCCTCTCCGAGAAACCCTAGCCCGTCACAAATGGCGCCCAACTCGCGGCTCGGGAGCAGATAAAAGTGTGCAAAGGAATATATGCGTTTTAAACACTCATCAGATCTGAGCATCGGATTCCGGAAGCAGCGCAACCAATTCCATGTTGTGTATAGATACCTCCTCACTTAGTGCCATATACAGCGAAATTAAGTGCGATACTTGTGTCCGCAAATTTCAAATTTGTATTTTGGCCATAATTAGTGTGTGCTGTCTATTTTCTACGTGTTAGTGCTATACATCCTGCCACGTGGTTTTCTTAAGTATCCTTCCGCGAAGCGATACTTCTTCGCCTACTTCCACCTACAGTGAAATTTAGTGTCATACATGTTTCCGTAAATTTTAAATTTGTATTTTTGGCCATAATTAGTGTGTGCTGTTTATTTTCTACGTGTTAGTGCAATAGATCCTGCCACGTGGTTTTTTTATGTATCCTTCCGCGAAGCGGTACTTCTTCGCCTACTTCCACCTACAGTGAAATTTAGTGCGATACGTGTGTGTCCGTAAATTTCTTATTTCCACGTGATATTATTCGCTCACTGCGAAAATATTTGTCCTTTCGCGCTGCGATAATTAACTGTCCTTCAGCGCTGCGGCATTGTGTTCTTCCGCGTGGCCATATTGTTTTACTCGCGGCCATATTGCTTTTTTGGCCAAACTGCGTTCTTCCACGTGGTTGTTCCTTTTGCGGCCATATTGCTTTTTCCGCGCTGCGACCTTGGGCCTTGCCGCCTAGCGAATTTTTCCGTATTTCCGCTGAGTGATATTGTTTCCTGCGTGGCTTAGTTTAGAAATAGCTACCATGCCTAAATCTAAATCATTACCCACGGAAGGGAAGAGTGAATCTCCGCCAGCCTTGACGTTATCAAACGAACAATTTCAGGCGCTGATTGCGCAAATTACGGACTCGGCAAGAATGACTGTTCTTGATAGGCAATTGACGAGCCCCGTCCTTGTTACACCAAGTAGCGGCAATTTTTCTAAATGTACTTCTCGATTTAACGGCAGTGCTTCGTCTGATGTTGACGCATTCTTAGACTCGGTTTTGACCTTTAAGGATTGAGCAAATGTCAGCGAAGAAAATGCATTGCGTGGTGTCTCAATGCTTCTGGAAGGCATTGCTGCGACATGGTGGCAGGGTATAAAGAGAGATATTTCGGACTGGGACGGTGCCGTGTGCGCGTTTCGAGACGCGTTCTCTCGCAAATTGCCGCCTCATCTCGTCTTCAGAGAGATTTTTGCACGTGAGCAACACGAAAATGAAACATGCGAGATTTTTGTATGCCACATTCGCGCCCTCCTGTCTCAATTACCGTATATCTTGCCAAAACGCGCGCAATTAGATATTGTATACGGGCTAATGAATAGAAAAGTTAGGAAAAGACTTTCACCTAGCGATTTCCACTCATTCAAGAGTCTTTTGCAACGTGCAAAAGACATTGAACACTCATAGCGTGAGGTTCTGCGACCATTAGAAGATGTCAGTAGTAATGAAGGTAGAGACCGACCGGAGAAGAAACAGCGTCCGAGGTGTAGTTACAGTAAATATTTCGGCCACGTTGAATCAGATTGCAGGAAAGCAAAGGCAACTAAGGGTGATGTTGTACAATCAGTAAAATCATCACCCCAAACCCCAAAATCTGATTCGCCAAAACCACAAATAACGTGTTTTGGGTGCGGTGTCCCAGGTTACGTCAGAAGCAACTGCCCTAACTTTGCGCCTCCCATGAAAACTGAAAGTACGATTGTCTCATCCTTCAATTTTATGCAGTCAACCTTCTCTATTGATGATGGTTCATCGCGACCAATGCTCCCGGTCCAGATTTTAGGACTGGATGGTCTAGCTTGTCTTGACACTGGCTCCCAAAGAAGTATAGCCGGTGCACAGCTTTATCATATATTAATTTCTCGAGGGCGTCCGTTCAGCGAGACTTCCCTGGACATGAAGTTAGCTGATGGAAAAACGCATCGCGTATTAGCCAGGAGTTTTTCTGTGGAAATTTCTGTCGTCAACCGTACGATCCTCACGACCTTGATCGCAATTCCGGACCATCCGGAGAGCCGGATGCTACTTGGAATAGATTTTATCCGAAGTGCTGGCATGGTTCTGGATCTTCCCGGACATGAATGGTTCTTCAAGGAAGATCCCAGTAGCCGCCACGGTTTTGTACGAGAAGAAGATATTGCTACATCTGTACCTGTGAGCAACGTCCACGTCAGCAACCTGCCATATGTGCTCCGAACAGACGCAAGCGCTTACGCTTTGGGAGCGGTTCTACTCCAGGGGGAGCTTCCAGACCAACGCCCCGTCGAGTATGCGAGCAGACTGCTGACTCCCTTTGTCGCCACTCATGGTGCCCCTGATCCGTGTCTATTACGACCGCTGCGGAAACGAGGCCGTCCACGGCAACAGCAATCAGCTCCAAGACCTGCATCGGTGCCTTCCACGTCATCGGTGACTTCTACATCATCGGTGTCTTTCCGGACATCGGTGCCTTCCACGCCATCGGTGTCTTCTACATCATCGGCGCCTTCCAGGACATCGTTCCCTTCTGCGTCATCGGTGCCTTCCACGCCATCGGTGTCTTCTACATCATCGGCTCCTTTCAGGACATCATTCCCTTCCAGGACATCGGTGCCTTCCAGGACATCGGTGACTTCCAGGACATCGGTGCCTTCTACTTCATCGGTGGCTTCCCACATACCTGCGCTACCTACTAGGATGCAGCCACCTAGGAGATGCCGCCAGTGGCAGACCTTGTAGAATTGCATTCGAGGTCGTACATGCAATTCTAAGGGGGAGGATGTAACGAGACCAGACCGATAACGGACTTTGCTCTTCATTTTATTTTGTTATTGCGCGCAGCCAACAGGGTGCGCGTCAGTTCTCTCCTCTCTTGTGGAAGCTTACGTAGTGTAGTGTGCGCCCCAGGCGATTAAAGGTGTTTGTGTTTTTACGCGTAACTTTCATTTGTGCCCTTTCCTCTCCGAGAAACCCTAGCCCGTCACAAACTTTAGAATTAAAAGACAATTTGTAATGTTGAAATTTCTGTCTGAAAAATGAATGTTCTTTTAATGTGAGATGAAATGCTTACAGTATGCAAGCACAAACAACTAGTAACATATACAATGATATAACATATATATAACATATAGGAGGATACTAATGTTTAGGCACTTCCAGATGTGCTAAAGATTCGAAATTTTTTTCTTAGGTAGAAGTTTTGCAAAACCGACTAGAAAAAACGGAATTTCTGAAAAAGTGCAACAGTGCGGCCGCTAAATATTCGCAATTGTTTAAACAAATTTTCAGGGTTTAGACATTTCCGAATGTGCTATGGAGTTAAAACATTTTTTATAAGTAGAATTATAAAATAAACGAATTAATGATTATAAAAATTTTGAAATTTTAATTTGTTTCGCAGTAAAAAATTCCTATAATTTAAACAAATAGATAACTGTTTAGGTACTACCGGTGGAGTTAGTAAACTGAAGTTTTCAAGTTATATAAAGTTTGGTCTTTGTAATCAAATTAACATCTCAGAGAAGTTATAAAATTCTTTTTGCGGCCGTTAAAAATTATTTAAATTTAAACAATTAGATAAATGTTACTTCACTTCTTATTGTGCTACAAATTTAAAATATGGCAGAAATGTGTGGCATTATTAACCCAATGTGGAAAACGTATAGTATTCCTAAATTTGCAAAAATAAGCGATTGTTTTACTCCATTATTGTTCAATAAGGAAAAAACGAAAATCGGTCCCGAGGAGAAATATTTTGAATTAAAGATTTATTTCTCATGATGAAATATCTCTTTGAAAAATTAATGTATTTTCAAGGTGAGATGATATTCTTGCAGAATGCAAGCTCCTTTTACTAGTATGTTATACTAGTAGTTGGTGCTTGCATACTGCAAACATTTCATCTCACCTTGAAAAAACATTCATTTTTCAGACAGCCATTTCTTCATTACAAATAATCTTTTAATTCTAAAGATTTCACCTCCACAGCGATTTTCGTTTTTCCTACATGTAAAAATAATAGTTTAAAACAATCCCCAAATTTTGCAATTTTAAAAAATTTACACTTTCTTCATTATAAGGTACTAAAGCTACACATTTGAGACAAATTTTAAATTTGTAGCACTTTTAGAAGTAAAATAATATTTTTCTAATTGTTTAAATTAAAATAATTTTTAACGGCCGCCGCAATTCATATATGGTAAAATTGAAATGTTTATTTATGCAAATTCTCTACTCTGTAAATAATTTGAAAATTTCAGCTTCCTAACTCATACCATAGTATCTAAACAGTTTTCTATTTTCTTAAACTTTAAGAATTTTTAACTGCAAAAGAAATTAAAATATCAAATTAATATAATCCATATTTCGTTTTTTAAGAATTCTACTTATAAAAAAAATTTCAACTACGTAGCACATGCAGAAATACATAAACCATGAAAATTTGTTTAAAAAATTGCGAATTTTAACGTGCGCATTGTTGCACTTTTTCATGATTTTCTTTTTTTGTAGTCGGTTTTGCACAAAATCCTACCTAAGAAAAAAATTTCGAATCTCCAGCACATCTGGAAGTTCCTAAACATTATTATGTTATATATATGTTATATCCTCCACTGTAAGAGTCGTCGATATATAATGACTAGTAGAAGGTGCTTGCATACTGCAAGCATTTCATCTCACCTTGAAAAATCATTTATTTTTCAGACACATTTTATCATTACAAATATTCTTTTAATTCTAAAGATTTAGATTCAACTGGCAAACAAATTAATATATCAAAATTTGTATAATCCCTATTTCGTATTTTTAAGAATTCTACTTACAAAAAAAATTTCAACTCCGTAGCACATGCAGAAATACATAAACCATGAAATTTTTGAAATAATTGCGAATTTTTAGCGGCCGCATTGTTGCAGTTTTTGAAGATTTTCGTTTTTTCTTGTCGGTTTTCTCCAAATTCCTACCTAAGTAAAAAATTTCGAATTATTTGGGGATTGTTTTAAACTATTATTTTTACATGTGGGAAAAACGAAAATCGCTGTGGAGGTGAAATCTTTAGAATTAAAAGAATATTTGTAACGATGAAATGGCTGTCTGAAAAATTAATGTTTTTTCAAGGTGAGATGAAATGTTTGCAGTATGCAATCACCAACTACAAGTTTAACATTCTAGTAAAAGGAGCTTGCATTCTGCAAGCATATCATCTCACCTTGAAAATACATTAATTTTTCAAAGAGATATTTCATCATGAGAAATAAATCTTCAATTCAAAATATTTTTCCTGGGTACCGATTTTCGTTTTTTTTTTATTGAAAAATAATGGAGTAAAAAAATCGCTTATTTTCGCAAATTTAGGAATACTATACTTTTTCTACATTGGGTTAATAATGCCGCACATTTCTGCCAAATTTTAAATATGTAGCACTATAAGAAGTGAAGAAACATTTATCAAATTGTTTAAATTTAAATAATTTTTAACGGCCGCAATAAGAATTTTATAACTACTCTGAGATGTTTATTTGTTTACAAAGACAACACTTTATGTAACATGAAAACTTAAGCCAACAAACTCCACCCGTAAGTACCTAAACAGTTATCGATTTGTTTAAAATTTAGGAATTTTTTACTGTCTAACAAATAAATATATCAAAATTTGTATAATCCTTAATTCGTTTTTTAACAAATTCTACGTCTAATAAAAATTTTAGCACTGTAGTTCATTCGGAAAGACATAAACATTGGAAATTTGTTTAAACAATTGCAAATTTTAGCGGCCGCATTGTTGCACTTTTTCAAGATTTTCGTTATTTCTGGTAGGTTTCGAGTCTGAAACTCTTCTGGAAGTGCCTAAACATTATTATCCTCCTATATGTTACATATATGTTATATCTTTATATATGTTATATCATTATACTAGTAGAAGGTGCTTGCATACTGCAAGCATTTCATCTCACATTTAAAAAACATTAATTTTTCAGACTGATATTTCATCATTACAAATTTTCTATTAATTCTAAAGATTTCACCTCCACAGCGATTTTCGTTTTTCCCACATGTTAAAATAATAGTTTAAAACAATCCCAAATTGTTGCAATTTTAAACATTTTACACTTTATCAATTATGGGATACTACTGCTACGCATTTGAGGTAAATTTTAAAGTTGTTACACTTCTAGAAGTAAAATAATATTTTTCTAATTGTTTAAAATTTAAACATTTTTAACGGTTGCCGCAATATATATATGGAGAGATTGAAATGTTTATTTATGCAAATGCACTGTTCTGTAATGAATTTGAAAATTACAGCTTCCTAGCTAATCCCGTAGTACCTAAAAAATTATTAAACTTTAATTTTCAAATGGGGTTAAAATAACCCCTATAGTTGGTTATGAGAAAAGTTCTATAATATTGCAATATTTCAGCTTCCTAAACTTATTAGATTGGTCTACACACTGGATTGCGTTTTCCCATGCTAACTTATGAGAGATATTCCGGGGTCTCTGGAGTCGAACCCAAGACACTGTAAGCAAAAGTGACAATAATTCATAATAGATATTGCGGCTGTCTAGCAACTCTGAAAATTTCATTTTTCTACCTTACGGGAATGTGCCCAAAATTAATTTACAAAAATGGCGCAATGCTTTTCTTATGGGAAAAAACGCAACTTTCGGAATTTTTGGAGTCGAACTCATGTCACTTAGGTAAAAAGTCTCATTTTATTTGTAAGTTTCTCTATAATATCTACAAAAACTGAAACTTTCAGATTTCTAGCTCTTGTAGTTTGGGCTGGACATTAGTAAAATCCTATATGTTATATGACATCATTATATATCGACTACTCTTACAGAGGAGGATATAACATACTAATAGTTGGTGCTTGCATACTGCAAAGCATTTCATATCACCTTGAAAAAACATTCATTTTTCAGACAGACATTTCATCATTACAAATATTCTTTTAATTCTAAAATTTTCACCTCCGCAGCGATTTCCGTTTTCCCCAAATGTAAAAATAATAGTTTTAAACAATCCACAAAAGTTGCAATTTTAAATTTTTTAAACTTTCTCCATTATGGGGTACTAATGCTACACCATTTAGCAAAATTTTAAAGTTGTAGCACTTCTAGAAGTCAAATAATATTTTCAAATTGATAAACAATTTTTAACGGTTGCCGCAATTCATATAATGCAAATAATAATATAATGCGAAAATACATAAGCTTTGAAAATTTGTTAAACAATTGAGAATATTTATCTTCCGCATTGTTGCACTTTTTCAAGATTTTCTTTTTTTCTAGTCGATGTTTCACAAAATCCCACCTATGAGTAAAATTTCGAATCTGCAGCACATCTGGAAGTGCCTAAACATTAGTATCCTCCCATATGTTATATATATGTAATACTAGTAGTTGGTGCTTGCATACTGCAAACATTTCATCTCACCTTGAAAAAACATTCATTTTTCAGAAAGACATTTCATCATTACAAATATTCTTTAAATAAAAAAGATATTAACTCCGCTTTGATTTTCGTTTTTTCCCACATGTAAAATTATTAGTTTAAAAAAATCCCCAAATGTCGCAATTTTAATAATTTTACACTTCCTCTATTATGGGGCACTGATGCTACACATTTTTGGCCAAATTTAAAAGTTGTAGCACTTCTAGAAGAAAAATAATATTTTTAAAATTTTTTAAAATTAAATAATTTTTAACGTCATTGTAGCACTTTTTCATGATTTTCGTATTTTCTAGTCAGTTTTGCACAAAATTGTAACTAAGAAAAAAATTTCAAATCTCCAGCACATCTGGAAGTGCCTAAACATTAGTATCCTCCTGTTATCATTATGTATCGACGACTCTTACAGAGTAGGATATAATATACTAGTAGAAGGTGCTTGCATACTGCAAGCATTTCATCTCATCTTGAAAAAACATTAATTTTACAGACAGATATTTCATTATTACAAATATTCTATTAATTCTAAAGATTTCACCTCCACAGCGATTATCGTTTTCCCAACATGTAAAAATAATAGTTAAAAACAATCCACAAATGTTTCAATTTTAAACATTTTACTCTTTTTCCATTATGGGTTACTAATGCTACACATTTCAGCAAAATTTTAAAGTTGTTACACCTATAGAAGTAAAATAATATTTTTCAATATACATATATATATCAAAATAACTAGACGTTCCTTACAGAGGGGGATATAACATATGACACGATGATACTAATGTCCAGCCCAACCTAAAAAAGCTAGAGTTCTGAAAGTTCTGGATTTTTTAGATATGATAAAGAAACGTTCAGATAAAATGAGAGTTCTTACCTAAGTGACATGAGTTCGACTCCAGAAATTCCAAAAGTTGCGTTTTTTCCCATAAGAAAAGCATTGCGCCATTTTTGTAAATTAATTTTGGGCACATTCCCGTAAGGTAGAAAAATGAAATTTTCAGAGTTGCTAGACAGCCGCAATATCTATTATGAATTATTGTCACTTTTGCTTACAGTGTCTTGGGTTCGACTCCAGAGACCCCGGAATATCTCTCATAAGTTAGCATGGGAAAACGGAATCCAGTGTGTATACCAATTTAATAAGTTTAGGAAGCTGAAATTTTGCAACATTATAGAACTTTTCTCATAACCAGCTACGAAAATCGAAAATTTTGAAATTGTAAATTTTAGGGGTTCTTTTAACCCCATTTGAACATTAAAGTTTAATAATATTTTAGGTACTACGGGATGAGCTAGGAAGCTGCAATTTTCAAATTATTTACAGAACAGTGTATTTGAATAAATAAACATTTCAATCTCTCCATATATATATTGCAGCAACCGTTAAAAATGTTTAAATTTTAAACAATTTGAAAAATATTATTTTACCTCTATATGTGCTACAACTTTAAAATTTGGCTGAAAGGTGTAGCATTAGTACCCCATAATGGAGAAAGTGTATAATGTATAATATTGCAACATTTGGGGATTGGTTTAAACTATTATTTTTACATGTGGGAAAAATGAAAATCACTGCGGAAGTGAAATGTTTAGAATTAATAGAATATTTGTAATGATGAAATATCTGTCTGAAAAATTAAAGTTTTTTCAAGGTGAGATGAAATGCTTGCAGTATGCAAGCACCTTCTACTAGTATAATGATATCATTCTATATAGACGTTCCTTACAGAGGAGAATATAACATATAACAGGAGGATACTAATGTTTAGGCATTTCCAGATGAGCTGCAGATTCGAATTTTTTTTCTTAGGTAGAATTTTTTGCAAAACCTACTAGAAAAAGCGAAAATCTTTAAAAAGTGAAACAATGTGGCCGCGAAAAATTCGCAATTGTTTAAACAAATTTTCAAGGTTTATATATTTCCAAATCTGCTACTGAGTTGAATTTTTTTTTATAAGTAGGATTCTTAAAAAAACGAAATAGGGAATATACAAATTTTGATATTTTAATTTGTTTTGCACTTAAAAATTCTTAAAGTTAAACAAATAGATAACTGTTTAGGTACTATGGGATGAGCTAGGAAGCTGAAATTTTCAAATTAATTACAGTATAGTAAATTTGCACAAATAAATATTTCAATTTTACCATATATGTATTGCCGCGGCCTTTAAAAATTATTTAAATTTAAACAATTAGAAAAATATTATTTTATTTCTAGAAGGACTACAACTTTAAAATTTGGCTAAAATGTGTAGCATTAGAACCTTATAATGAAGAAAGTGTAAAATATTTAAACATGCGACATTTGAGGTTGTTTTATACTATTACTCTTACATGTGGGAAAAACGAAAATCGCTGCAGAATTGAAAACTTTAGAATTAAAAGACAATTTGTAATGTTGAAATTTCTGTCTGAAAAATGAATGTTCTTTTAATGTGAGATGAAATGCTTACAGTATGCAAGCACAAACAACTAGTAACATATACAATGATATAACATATATATAACATATAGGAGGATACTAATGTTTAGGCACTTCCAGATGTGCTAAAGATTCGAAATTTTTTTCTTAGGTAGAAGTTTTGCAAAACCGACTAGAAAAAACGGAATTTCTGAAAAAGTGCAACAGTGCGGCCGCTAAATATTCGCAATTGTTTAAACAAATTTTCAGGGTTTAGACATTTCCGAATGTGCTATGGAGTTAAAACATTTTTTATAAGTAGAATTATAAAATAAACGAATTAATGATTATAAAAATTTTGAAATTTTAATTTGTTTCGCAGTAAAAAATTCCTATAATTTAAACAAATAGATAACTGTTTAGGTACTACCGGTGGAGTTAGTAAACTGAAGTTTTCAAGTTATATAAAGTTTGGTCTTTGTAATCAAATTAACATCTCAGAGAAGTTATAAAATTCTTTTTGCGGCCGTTAAAAATTATTTAAATTTAAACAATTAGATAAATGTTACTTCACTTCTTATTGTGCTACAAATTTAAAATATGGCAGAAATGTGTGGCATTATTAACCCAATGTGGAAAACGTATAGTATTCCTAAATTTGCAAAAATAAGCGATTGTTTTACTCCATTATTGTTCAATAAGGAAAAAACGAAAATCGGTCCCGAGGAGAAATATTTTGAATTAAAGATTTATTTCTCATGATGAAATATCTCTTTGAAAAATTAATGTATTTTCAAGGTGAGATAATATTCTTGCAGAATGCAAGCTCCTTTTACTAGTATGTTATACTAGTAGTTGGTGCTTGCATACTGCAAACATTTCATCTCACCTTGAAAAAACATTCATTTTTCAGACAGCCATTTCTTCATTACAAATAATCTTTTAATTCTAAAGATTTCACCTCCACAGCGATTTTCGTTTTTCCTACATGTAAAAATAATAGTTTAAAACTATCCCCAAATTTTGCAATTTTAAAAAATTTACACTTTCTTCATTATAAGGTACTAAAGCTACACATTTGAGACAAATTTTAAATTTGTAGCACTTTTAGAAGTAAAATAATATTTTTCTAATTGTTTAAATTAAAATAATTTTTAACGGCCGCCGCAATTCATATATGGTAAAATTGAAATGTTTATTTATGCAAATTCTCTACTCTGTAAATAATTTGAAAATTTCAGCTTCCTAACTCATACCATAGAATCTAAACAGTTTTCTATTTTCTTAAACTTTAAGAATTTTTAACTGCAAAAGAAATTAAAATATCAAATTAATATAATCCATATTTCGTTTTTTTAAGAATTCTACTTATAAAAAAAATTTCAACTACGTAGCACATGCAGAAATACATAAACCATGAAAATTTGTTTAAAAAATTGCGAATTTTAACGTGCGCATTGTTGCACTTTTTCATGATTTTCTTTTTTTGTAGTCGGTTTTGCACAAAATCCTACCTAAGAAAAAAATTTCGAATCTCCAGCACATCTGGAAGTTCCTAAACATTATTATGTTATATATATGTTATATCCTCCACTGTAAGAGTCGTCGATATATAATGACTAGTAGAAGGTGCTTGCATACTGCAAGCATTTCATCTCACCTTGAAAAATCATTCATTTTTCAGACACATTTTATCATTACAAGTATTCTTTTAATTCTAAAGATTTAGATTCAACTGGCAAACAAATTAATATATCAAAATTTGTATAATCCCTATTTCGTATTTTTAAGAATTCTACTTACAAAAAAAATTTCAACTCCGTAGCACATGCAGAAATACATAAACCATGACATTTTTGAAATAATTGCGAATTTTTAGCGGCCGCATTGTTGCAGTTTTTGAAGATTTTCGTTTTTTCTTGTCGGTTTTCTCCAAATTCCTACCTAAGTAAAAAATTTCGAATTATTTGGGGATTGTTTTAAACTATTATTTTTACATGTGGGAAAAACGAAAATCGCTGTGGAGGTGAAATCTTTAGAATTAAAAGAATATTTGTAACGATGAAATGGCTGTCTGAAAAATTAATGTTTTTTCAAGGTGAGATGAAATGTTTGCAGTATGCAATCACCAACTACAAGTTTAACATTCTAGTAAAAGGAGCTTGCATTCTGCAAGCATATCATCTCACCTTGAAAATACATTAATTTTTCAAAGAGATATTTATCATGAGAAATAAATCTTCAATTCAAAATATTTTTCCTGGGTACCGATTTTCGTTTTTTTTTTATTGAAAAATAATGGAGTAAAAAAATCGCTTATTTTCGCAAATTTAGGAATACTATACTTTTTCCACATTGGGTTAATAATGCCGCACATTTCTGCCAAATTTTAAATATGTAGCACTATAAGAAGTGAAGAAACATTTATCAAATTGTTTAAATTTAAATAATTTTTAACGGCCGCAATAAGAATTTTATAACTACTCTGAGATGTTTATTTGTTTACAAAGACAACACTTTATGTAACATGAAAACTTAAGCCAACAAACTCCACCCGTAAGTACCTAAACAGTTATCGATTTGTTTAAAATTTAGGAATTTTTTACTGTCTAACAAATAAATATATCAAAATTTGTATAATCCTTAATTCGTTTTTTAACAAATTCTACGTCTAATAAAAATTTTAGCACTGTAGTTCATTCGGAAAGACATAAACATTGGAAATTTGTTTAAACAATTGCAAATTTTAGCGGCCGCATTGTTGCACTTTTTCAAGATTTTCGTTATTTCTGGTAGGTTTCGAGTCTGAAACTCTTCTGGAAGTGCCTAAACATTATTATCCTCCTATATGTTACATATATGTTATATCTTTATATATGTTATATCATTATACTAGTAGAAGGTGCTTGCATCCTGCTAGCATTTCATCTCACATTTAAAAAACATTAATTTTTCAGACTGATATTTCATCATTACAAATTTTCTATTAATTCTAAAGATTTCACCTCCACAGCGATTTTCGTTTTTCCCACATGTTAAAATAATAGTTTAAAACAATCCCAAATTGTTGCAATTTTAAACATTTTACACTTTATCAATTATGGGATACTACTGCTACGCATTTGAGGTAAATTTTAAAGTTGTTACACTTCTAGAAGTAAAATAATATTTTTCTAATTGTTTAAAATTTAAACATTTTTAACGGTTGCCGCAATATATATATGGAGAGATTGAAATGTTTATTTATGCAAATGCACTGTTCTGTAATGAATTTGAAAATTACAGCTTCCTAGCTCATCCCGTAGTACCTAAAAAATTATTAAACTTTAATTTTCAAATGGGGTTAAAATAACCCCTATAGTTGGTTATGAGAAAAGTTCTATAATATTGCAATATTTCAGCTTCCTAAACTTATTAGATTGGTCTACACACTGGATTGCGTTTTCCCATGCTAACTTATGAGAGATATTCCGGGGTCTCTGGAGTCGAACCCAAGACACTGTAAGCAAAAGTGACAATAATTCATAATAGATATTGCGGCTGTCTAGCAACTCTGAAAATTTCATTTTTCTACCTTACGGGAATGTGCCCAAAATTAATTTACAAAAATGGCGCAATGCTTTTCTTATGGGAAAAAACGCAACTTTCGGAATTTTTGGAGTCGAACTCATGTCACTTAGGTAAAAAGTCTCATTTTATTTGTAAGTTTCTCTATAATATCTACAAAAACTGAAACTTTCAGATTTCTAGCTCTTGTAGTTTGGGCTGGACATTAGTAAAATCCTATATGTTATATGACATCATTATATATCGACTACTCTTACAGAGGAGGATATAACATACTAATAGTTGGTGCTTGCATACTGCAAAGCATTTCATATCACCTTGAAAAAACATTCATTTTTCAGACAGACATTTCATCATTACAAATATTCTTTTAATTCTAAAATTTTCACCTCCGCAGCGATTTCCGTTTTCCCCAAATGTAAAAATAATAGTTTTAAACAATCCACAAAAGTTGCAATTTTAAATTTTTTAAACTTTCTCCATTATGGGGTACTAATGCTTCACCATTTAGCAAAATTTTAAAGTTGTAGCACTTCTAGAAGTCAAATAATATTTTCAAATTGATAAACAATTTTTAACGGTTGCCGCAATTCATATAATGCAAATAATAATATAATGCGAAAATACATAAGCTTTGAAAATTTGTTAAACAATTGAGAATATTTATCTTCCGCATTGTTGCACTTTTTCAAGATTTTCTTTTTTTCTAGTCGATGTTTCACAAAATCCCACCTATGAGTAAAATTTCGAATCTGCAGCACATCTGGAAGTGCCTAAACATTAGTATCCTCCCATATGTTATATATATGTAATACTAGTAGTTGGTGCTTGCATACTGCAAACATTTCATCTCACCTTGAAAAAACATTCATTTTTCAGAAAGACATTTCATCATTACAAATATTCTTTAAATAAAAAAGATATTAACTCCGCTTTGATTTTCGTTTTTTCCCACATGTAAAATTATTAGTTTAAAAAAATCCCCAAATGTCGCAATTTTAATAATTTTACACTTCCTCTATTATGGGGCACTGATGCTACACATTTTTGGCCAAATTTAAAAGTTGTAGCACTTCTAGAAGAAAAATAATATTTTTAAAATTTTTTAAAATTAAATAATTTTTAACGTCATTGTAGCACTTTTTCATGATTTTCGTATTTTCTAGTCAGTTTTGCACAAAATTGTAACTAAGAAAAAAATTTCAAATCTCCAGCACATCTGGAAGTGCCTAAACATTAGTATCCTCCTGTTATCATTATGTATCGACGACTCTTACAGAGTAGGATATAATATACTAGTAGAAGGTGCTTGCATACTGCAAGCATTTCATCTCATCTTGAAAAAACATTAATTTTACAGACAGATATTTCATTATTACAAATATTCTATTAATTCTAAAGATTTCACCTCCACAGCGATTATCGTTTTCCCAACATGTAAAAATAATAGTTAAAAACAATCCACAAATGTTTCAATTTTAAACATTTTACTCTTTTTCCATTATGGGTTACTAATGCTACACATTTCAGCAAAATTTTAAAGTTGTTACACCTATAGAAGTAAAATAATATTTTTCAATATACATATATATATCAAAATAACTAGACGTTCCTTACAGAGGGGGATATAACATATGACACGATGATACTAATGTCCAGCCCAACCTAAAAAAGCTAGAGTTCTGAAAGTTCTGGATTTTTTAGATATGATAAAGAAACGTTCAGATAAAATGAGAGTTCTTACCTAAGTGACATGAGTTCGACTCCAGAAATTCCAAAAGTTGCGTTTTTTCCCATAAGAAAAGCATTGCGCCATTTTTGTAAATTAATTTTGGGCACATTCCCGTAAGGTAGAAAAATGAAATTTTCAGAGTTGCTAGACAGCCGCAATATCTATTATGAATTATTGTCACTTTTGCTTACAGTGTCTTGGGTTCGACTCCAGAGACCCCGGAATATCTCTCATAAGTTAGCATGGGAAAACGGAATCCAGTGTGTATACCAATTTAATAAGTTTAGGAAGCTGAAATTTTGCAACATTATAGAACTTTTCTCATAACCAGCTACGAAAATCGAAAATTTTGAAATTGTAAATTTTAGGGGTTCTTTTAACCCCATTTGAACATTAAAGTTTAATAATATTTTAGGTACTACGGGATGAGCTAGGAAGCTGCAATTTTCAAATTATTTACAGAACAGTGTATTTGAATAAATAAACATTTCAATCTCTCCATATATATATTGCAGCAACCGTTAAAAATGTTTAAATTTTAAACAATTTGAAAAATATTATTTTACCTCTATATGTGCTACAACTTTAAAATTTGGCTGAAAGGTGTAGCATTAGTACCCCATAATGGAGAAAGTGTATAATGTATAATATTGCAACATTTGGGGATTGGTTTAAACTATTATTTTTACATGTGGGAAAAATGAAAATCACTGCGGAAGTGAAATGTTTAGAATTAATAGAATATTTGTAATGATGAAATATCTGTCTGAAAAATTAAAGTTTTTTCAAGGTGAGATGAAATGCTTGCAGTATGCAAGCACCTTCTACTAGTATAATGATATCATTCTATATAGACGTTCCTTACAGAGGAGAATATAACATATAACAGGAGGATACTAATGTTTAGGCATTTCCAGATGAGCTGCAGATTCGAATTTTTTTTCTTAGGTAGAATTTTTTGCAAAACCTACTAGAAAAAGCGAAAATCTTTAAAAAGTGAAACAATGTGGCCGCGAAAAATTCGCAATTGTTTAAACAAATTTTCAAGGTTTATATATTTCCAAATCTGCTACTGAGTTGAATTTTTTTTTATAAGTAGGATTCTTAAAAAAACGAAATAGGGAATATACAAATTTTGATATTTTAATTTGTTTTGCACTTAAAAATTCTTAAAGTTAAACAAATAGATAACTGTTTAGGTACTATGGGATGAGCTAGGAAGCTGAAATTTTCAAATTAATTACAGTATAGTAAATTTGCACAAATAAATATTTCAATTTTACCATATATGTATTGCCGCGGCCTTTAAAAATTATTTAAATTTAAACAATTAGAAAAATATTATTTTATTTCTAGAAGGACTACAACTTTAAAATTTGGCTAAAATGTGTAGCATTAGAACCTTATAATGAAGAAAGTGTAAAATTTTTAAACATGCGACATTTGAGGTTGTTTTATACTATTACTCTTACATGTGGGAAAAACGAAAATCGCTGCAGAATTGAAAACTTGTAACGAGACCAGACCGATAACGGACTTTGCTCTTCATTTTATTTTGTTATTGCGCGCAGCCAACAGGGTGCGCGTCAGTTCTCTCCTCTCTTGTGGAAGCTTACGTAGTGTAGTGTGCGCCCCAGGCGATTAAAGGTGTTTGTGTTTTTACGCGTAACTTTCATTTGTGCCCTTTCCTCTCCGAGAAATCCTAGCCCGTCACAAATGGCGCCCAACTCGCGGCTCGGGAGCAGATAAAAGTGTGCAAAGGAATATATGCGTTTTAAACACTCATCAGATCTGAGCATCGGATTCCGGAAGCAGCGCAACCAATTCCATGTTGTGTATAGATACCTCCTCACTTAGTGCCATATACAGCGAAATTAAGTGCGATACTTGTGTCCGCAAATTTCAAATTTGTATTTTGGCCATAATTAGTGTGTGCTGTCTATTTTCTACGTGTTAGTGCTATACATCCTGCCACGTGGTTTTCTTAAGTATCCTTCCGCGAAGCGATACTTCTTCGCCTACTTCCACCTACAGTGAAATTTAGTGTCATACATGTTTCCGTAAATTTTAAATTTGTATTTTTGGCCATAATTAGTGTGTGCTGTTTATTTTCTACGTGTTAGTGCAATAGATCCTGCCACGTGGTTTTTTTATGTATCCTTCCGCGAAGCGGTACTTCTTCGCCTACTTCCACCTACAGTGAAATTTAGTGCGATACGTGTGTGTCCGTAAATTTCTTATTTCCACGTGATATTATTCGCTCACTGCGAAAATATTTGTCCTTTCGCGCTGCGATAATTAACTGTCCTTCAGCGCTGCGGCATTGTGTTCTTCCGCGTGGCCATATTGTTTTACTCGCGGCCATATTGCTTTTTTGGCCAAACTGCGTTCTTCCACGTGGTTGTTCCTTTTGCGGCCATATTGCTTTTTCCGCGCTGCGACCTTGGGCCTTGCCGCCTAGCGAATTTTTCCGTATTTCCGCTGAGTGATATTGTTTCCTGCGTGGCTTAGTTTAGAAATAGCTACCATGCCTAAATCTAAATCATTACCCACGGAAGGGAAGAGTGAATCTCCGCCAGCCTTGACGTTATCAAACGAACAATTTCAGGCGCTGATTGCGCAAATTACGGACTCGGCAAGAATGACTGTTCTTGATAGGCAATTGACGAGCCCCGTCCTTGTTACACCAAGTAGCGGCAATTTTTCTAAATGTACTTCTCGATTTAACGGCAGTGCTTCGTCTGATGTTGACGCATTCTTAGACTCGGTTTTGACCTTTAAGGATTGAGCAAATGTCAGCGAAGAAAATGCATTGCGTGGTGTCTCAATGCTTCTGGAAGGCATTGCTGCGACATGGTGGCAGGGTATAAAGAGAGATATTTCGGACTGGGACGGTGCCGTGTGCGCGTTTCGAGACGCGTTCTCTCGCAAATTGCCGCCTCATCTCGTCTTCAGAGAGATTTTTGCACGTGAGCAACACGAAAATGAAACATGCGAGATTTTTGTATGCCACATTCGCGCCCTCCTGTCTCAATTACCGTATATCTTGCCAAAACGCGCGCAATTAGATATTGTATACGGGCTAATGAATAGAAAAGTTAGGAAAAGACTTTCACCTAGCGATTTCCACTCATTCAAGAGTCTTTTGCAACGTGCAAAAGACATTGAACACTCATAGCGTGAGGTTCTGCGACCATTAGAAGATGTCAGTAGTAATGAAGGTAGAGACCGACCGGAGAAGAAACAGCGTCCGAGGTGTAGTTACAGTAAATATTTCGGCCACGTTGAATCAGATTGCAGGAAAGCAAAGGCAACTAAGGGTGATGTTGTACAATCAGTAAAATCATCACCCCAAACCCCAAAATCTGATTCGCCAAAACCACAAATAACGTGTTTTGGGTGCGGTGTCCCAGGTTACGTCAGAAGCAACTGCCCTAACTTTGCGCCTCCCATGAAAACTGAAAGTACGATTGTCTCATCCTTCAATTTTATGCAGTCAACCTTCTCTATTGATGATGGTTCATCGCGACCAATGCTCCCGGTCCAGATTTTAGGACTGGATGGTCTAGCTTGTCTTGACACTGGCTCCCAAAGAAGTATAGCCGGTGCACAGCTTTATCATATATTAATTTCTCGAGGGCGTCCGTTCAGCGAGACTTCCCTGGACATGAAGTTAGCTGATGGAAAAACGCATCGCGTATTAGCCAGGAGTTTTTCTGTGGAAATTTCTGTCGTCAACCGTACGATCCTCACGACCTTGATCGCAATTCCGGACCATCCGGAGAGCCGGATGCTACTTGGAATAGATTTTATCCGAAGTGCTGGCATGGTTCTGGATCTTCCCGGACATGAATGGTTCTTCAAGGAAGATCCCAGTAGCCGCCACGGTTTTGTACGAGAAGAAGATATTGCTACATCTGTACCTGTGAGCAACGTCCACGTCAGCAACCTGCCATATGTGCTCCGAACAGACGCAAGCGCTTACGCTTTGGGAGCGGTTCTACTCCAGGGGGAGCTTCCAGACCAACGCCCCGTCGAGTATGCGAGCAGACTGCTGACTCCCTTTGTCGCCACTCATGGTGCCCCTGATCCGTGTCTATTACGACCGCTGCGGAAACGAGGCCGTCCACGGCAACAGCAATCAGCTCCAAGACCTGCATCGGTGCCTTCCACGTCATCGGTGACTTCTACATCATCGGTGTCTTTCCGGACATCGGTGCCTTCCACGCCATCGGTGTCTTCTACATCATCGGCGCCTTCCAGGACATCGTTCCCTTCTGCGTCATCGGTGCCTTCCACGCCATCGGTGTCTTCTACATCATCGGCTCCTTTCAGGACATCATTCCCTTCCAGGACATCGGTGCCTTCCAGGACATCGGTGACTTCCAGGACATCGGTGCCTTCTACTTCATCGGTGGCTTCCCACATACCTGCGCTACCTACTAGGATGCAGCCACCTAGGAGATGCCGCCAGTGGCAGACCTTGTAGAATTGCATTCGAGGTCGTACATGCAATTCTAAGGGGGAGGATGTAACGAGACCAGACCGATAACGGACTTTGCTCTTCATTTTATTTTGTTATTGCGCGCAGCCAACAGGGTGCGCGTCAGTTCTCTCCTCTCTTGTGGAAGCTTACGTAGTGTAGTGTGCGCCCCAGGCGATTAAAGGTGTTTGTGTTTTTACGCGTAACTTTCATTTGTGCCCTTTCCTCTCCGAGAAACCCTAGCCCGTCACAAACTTTAGAATTAAAAGACAATTTGTAATGTTGAAATTTCTGTCTGAAAAATGAATGTTCTTTTAATGTGAGATG
Organism: Tanypteryx hageni; assembly: GCA_028673005.1. Classification (NCBI taxonomy): domain Eukaryota; kingdom Metazoa; phylum Arthropoda; class Insecta; order Odonata; family Petaluridae; genus Tanypteryx; species Tanypteryx hageni. The sequence goes on along the minus strand of CM054114.1, from coordinate 199,212,987 downwards.
AAATGCTTACAGTATGCAAGCACAAACAACTAGTAACATATACAATGATATAACATATATATAACATATAGGAGGATACTAATGTTTAGGCACTTCCAGATGTGCTAAAGATTCGAAATTTTTTTCTTAGGTAGAAGTTTTGCAAAACCGACTAGAAAAAACGGAATTTCTGAAAAAGTGCAACAGTGCGGCCGCTAAATATTCGCAATTGTTTAAACAAATATTCAGGGTTTAGACATTTCCGAATGTGCTATGGAGTTAAAACATTTTTTATAAGTAGAATTATAAAATAAACGAATTAATGATTATAAAAATTTTGAAATTTTAATTTGTTTCGCAGTAAAAAATTCCTATAATTTAAACAAATAGATAACTGTTTAGGTACTACCGGTGGAGTTAGTAAACTGAAGTTTTAAAGTTATATAAAATTTGGTCTTTGTAATCAAATTAACATCTCAGAGAAGTTATAAAATTCTTTTTGCGGCCGTTAAAAATTATTTAAATTTAAACAATTAGATAAATGTTACTTCACTTCTTATTGTGCTACAAATTTAAAATATGGCAGAAATGTGTGGCATTATTAACCCAATGTGGAAAACGTATAGTATTCCTAAATTTGCAAAAATAAGCGATTGTTTTACTCCATTATTGTTCAATAAGGAAAAAACGAAAATCGGTCCCGAGGAGAAATATTTTGAATTAAAGATTTATTTCTCATGATGAAATATCTCTTTGAAAAATTAATGTATTTTCAAGGTGAGATGATATTCTTGCAGAATGCAAGCTCCTTTTACTAGTATGTTATACTAGTAGTTGGTGCTTGCATACTGCAAACATTTCATCTCACCTTGAAAAAACATTCATTTTTCAGACAGCCATTTCTTCATTACAAATAATCTTTTAATTCTAAAGATTTCACCTCCACAGCGATTTTCGTTTTTCCTACATGTAAAAATAATAGTTTAAAACAATCCCCAAATTTTGCAATTTTAAAAAATTTACACTTTCTTCATTATAAGGTACTAAAGCTACACATTTGAGACAAATTTTAAATTTGTAGCACTTTTAGAAGTAAAATAATATTTTTCTAATTGTTTAAATTAAAATAATTTTTAACGGCCGCCGTAATTCATATATGGTAAAATTGAAATGTTTATTTATGCAAATTCTCTACTCTGTAAATAATTTGAAAATTTCAGCTTCCTAACTCATACCATAGTATCTAAACAGTTTTCTATTTTCTTAAACTTTAAGAATTTTTAACTGCAAAAGAAATTAAAATATCAAATTAATATAATCCATATTTCGTTTTTTTAAGAATTCTACTTATAAAAAAAATTTCAACTCCGTAGCACATGCAGAAATACATAAACCATGAAAATTTGTTTAAAAAATTGCGAATTTTAACGTGCGCATTGTTGCACTTTTTCATGATTTTCTTTTTTTGTAGTCGGTTTTGCACAAAATCCTACCTAAGAAAAAAATTTCGAATCTCCAGCACATCTGGAAGTTCCTAAACATTATTATGTTATATATATGTTATATCCTCCACTGTAAGAGTCGTCGATATATAATGACTAGTAGAAGGTGCTTGCATACTGCAAGCATTTCATCTCACCTTGAAAAATCATTCATTTTTCAGACACATTTTATCATTACAAATATTCTTTTAATTCTAAAGATTTAGATTCAACTGGCAAACAAATTAATATATCAAAATTTGTATAATCCCTATTTCGTATTTTTAAGAATTCTACTTACAAAAAAAATTTCAACTCCGTAGCACATGCAGAAATACATAAACCATGAAATTTTTGAAATAATTGCGAATTTTTAGCGGCCGCATTGTTGCAGTTTTTGAAGATTTTCGTTTTTTCTTGTCGGTTTTCTCCAAATTCCTACCTAAGTAAAAAATTTCGAATTATTTGGGGATTGTTTTAAACTATTATTTTTACATGTGGGAAAAACGAAAATCGCTGTGGAGGTGAAATCTTTAGAATTAAAAGAATATTTGTAACGATGAAATGGCTGTCTGAAAAATTAATGTTTTTTCAAGGTGAGATGAAATGTTTGCAGTATGCAATCACCAACTACAAGTTTAACATTCTAGTAAAAGGAGCTTGCATTCTGCAAGCATATCATCTCACCTTGAAAATACATTAATTTTTCAAAGAGATATTTCATCATGAGAAATAAATCTTCAATTCAAAATATTTTTCCTGGGTACCGATTTTCGTTTTTTTTTTATTGAAAAATAATGGAGTAAAAAAATCGCTTATTTTCGCAAATTTAGGAATACTATACTTTTTCCACATTGGGTTAATAATGCCGCACATTTCTGCCAAATTTTAAATATGTAGCACTATAAGAAGTGAAGAAACATTTATCAAATTGTTTAAATTTAAATAATTTTTAACGGCCGCAATAAGAATTTTATAACTACTCTGAGATGTTTATTTGTTTACAAAGACAACACTTTATGTAACATGAAAACTTAAGCCAACAAACTCCACCCGTAAGTACCTAAACAGTTATCGATTTGTTTAAAATTTAGGAATTTTTTACTGTCTAACAAATAAATATATCAAAATTTGTATAATCCTTAATTCGTTTTTTAACAAATTCTACGTCTAATAAAAATTTTAGCACTGTAGTTCATTCGGAAAGACATAAACATTGGAAATTTGTTTAAACAATTGCAAATTTTAGCGGCCGCATTGTTGCACTTTTTCAAGATTTTCGTTATTTCTGGTAGGTTTCGAGTTTGAAACTCTTCTGGAAGTGCCTAAACATTATTATCCTCCTATATGTTACATATATGTTATATCTTTATATATGTTATATCATTATACTAGTAGAAGGTGCTTGCATACTGCAAGCATTTCATCTCACATTTAAAAAACATTAATTTTTCAGACTGATATTTCATCATTACAAATTTTCTATTAATTCTAAAGATTTCACCTCCACAGCGATTTTCGTTTTTCCCACATGTTAAAATAATAGTTTAAAAATATCCCAAATTGTTGCAATTTTAAAAATTTTACACTTTATCAATTATGGGATACTACTGCTACGCATTTGAGGTAAATTTTAAAGTTGTTACACTTCTAGAAGTAAAATAATATTTTTCTAATTGTTTAAAATTTAAACATTTTTAACGGTTGCCGCAATATATATATGGAGAGATTGAAATGTTTATTTATGCAAATGCACTGTTCTGTAATGAATTTGAAAATTACAGCTTCCTAGCACATCCCGTAGTACCTAAAAAATTATTAAACTTTAATTTTCAAATGGGGTTAGAATAACCCCTATAGTTGGTTATGAGAAATGTTCTATAATATTGCAATATTTCAGCTTCCTAAACTTATTAGATTGGTCTACACACTGGATTGCGTTTTCCCATGCTAACTTATGAGAGATATTCCGGGGTCTCTGGAGTCGAACCCAAGACACTGTAAGCAAAAGTGACAATAATTCATAATAGATATTGCGGCTGTCTAGCAACTCTGAAAATTTCATTTTTCTACCTTACGGGAATGTGCCCAAAATTAATTTACAAAAATGGCGCAATGCTTTTCTTATGGGAAAAAACGCAACTTTCGGAATTTTTGGAGTCGAACTCATGTCACTTAGGTAAAAAGTCTCATTTTATTTGTAAGTTTCTCTATAATATCTACAAAAACTGAAACTTTCAGATTTCTAGCACTTGTAGTTTGGGCTGGACATTAGTAAAATCCTATATGTTATATGACATCATTATATATCGACTACTCTTACAGAGGAGGATATAACATACTAATAGTTGGTGCTTGCATACTGCAAAGCATTTCATATCACCTTGAAAAAACATTCATTTTTCAGACAGACATTTCATCATTACAAATATTCTTTTAATTCTAAAATTTTCACCTCCGCAGCGATTTCCGTTTTCCCCAAATGTAAAAATAATAGTTTTAAACAATCCACAAAAGTTGCAATTTTAAATTTTTTAAACTTTCTCCATTATGGGGTACTAATGCTTCACCATTTAGCAAAATTTTAAAGTTGTAGCACTTCTAGAAGTCAAATAATATTTTCAAATTGATAAAATATTTTTAACGGTTGCCGCAATTCATATAATGCAAATAATAATATAATGCGAAAATACATAAGCTTTGAAAATTTGTTAAACAATTGAGAATATTTATCTTCCGCATTGTTGCACTTTTTCAAGATTTTCTTTTTTTCTAGTCGATGTTTCACAAAATCCCACCTATGAGTAAAATTTCGAATCTGCAGCACATCTGGAAGTGCCTAAACATTAGTATCCTCCCATATGTTATATATATGTAATACTAGTAGTTGGTGCTTGCATACTGCAAACATTTCATCTCACCTTGAAAAAACATTCATTTTTCAGAAAGACATTTCATCATTACAAATATTCTTTAAATAAAAAAGATATTAACTCCGCTTTGATTTTCGTTTTTTCCCACATGTAAAATTATTAGTTTAAAAAAATCCCCAAATGTCGCAATTTTAATAATTTTACACTTCCTTTATTATGGGGCACTGATGCTAAACATTTTTGGCCAAATTTAAAAGTTGTAGCACTTCTAGAAGAAAAATAATATTTTTAAAATTTTTTAAAATTAAATAATTTTTAACGTCATTGTAGCACTTTTTCATGATTTTCGTATTTTCTAGTCAGTTTTGCACAAAATTGTAACTAAGAAAAAAATTTCAAATCTCCAGCACATCTGGAAGTGCCTAAACATTAGTATCCTCCTGTTATCATTATGTATCGACGACTCTTACAGAGTAGGATATAATATACTAGTAGAAGGTGCTTGCATACTGCAAGCATTTCATCTCATCTTGAAAAAACATTAATTTTACAGACAGATATTTCATTATTACAAATATTCTATTAATTCTAAAGATTTCACCTCCACAGCGATTATCGTTTTCCCAACATGTAAAAATAATAGTTAAAAACAATCCACAAATGTTTCAATTTTAAACATTTTACTCTTTTTCCATTATGGGTTACTAATGCTACACATTTCAGCAAAATTTTAAAGTTGTTACACCTATAGAAGTAAAATAATATTTTTCAATATACATATATATATCAAAATAACTAGACGTTCCTTACAGAGGGGGATATAACATATGACACGATGATACTAATGTCCAGCCCAACCTAAAAAAGCTAGAGTTCTGAAAGTTCTGGATTTTTTAGATATGATAAAGAAACGTTCAGATAAAATGAGAGTTCTTACCTAAGTGACATGAGTTCGACTCCAGAAATTCCAAAAGTTGCGTTTTTTCCCATAAGAAAAGCATTGCGCCATTTTTGTAAATTAATTTTGGGCACATTCCCGTAAGGTAGAAAAATGAAATTTTCAGAGTTGCTAGACAGCCGCAATATCTATTATGAATTATTGTCACTTTTGCTTACAGTGTCTTGGGTTCGACTCCAGAGACCCCGGAATATCTCTCATAAGTTAGCATGGGAAAACGGAATCCAGTGTGTATACCAATTTAATAAGTTTAGGAAGCTGAAATTTTGCAACATTATAGAACTTTTCTCATAACCAGCTACGAAAATCGAAAATTTTGAAATTGTAAATTTTAGGGGTTCTTTTAACCCCATTTGAACATTAAAGTTTAATAATATTTTAGGTACTACGGGATGAGCTAGGAAGCTGCAATTTTCAAATTATTTACAGAACAGTGTATTTGAATAAATAAACATTTCAATCTCTCCATATATATATTGCAGCAACCGTTAAAAATGTTTAAATTTTAAACAATTTGAAAAATATTATTTTACCTCTATATGTGCTACAACTTTAAAATTTGGCTGAAAGGTGTAGCATTAGTACCCCATAATGGAGAAAGTGTATAATGTATAATATTGCAACATTTGGGGATTGGTTTAAACTATTATTTTTACATGTGGGAAAAATGAAAATCACTGCGGAAGTGAAATGTTTAGAATTAATAGAATATTTGTAATGATGAAATATCTGTCTGAAAAATTAAAGTTTTTTCAAGGTGAGATGAAATGCTTGCAGTATGCAAGCACCTTCTACTAGTATAATGATATCATTCTATATAGACGTTCCTTACAGAGGAGAATATAACATATAACAGGAGGATACTAATGTTTAGGCATTTCCAGATGAGCTGCAGATTCGAATTTTTTTTCTTAGGTAGAATTTTTTGCAAAACCTACTAGAAAAAGCGAAAATCTTTAAAAAGTGAAACAATGTGGCCGCGAAAAATTCGCAATTGTTTAAACAAATTTTCAAGGTTTATATATTTCCAAATCTGCTACTGAGTTGAATTTTTTTTTATAAGTAGGATTCTTAAAAAAACGAAATAGGGAATATACAAATTTTGATATTTTAATTTGTTTTGCACTTAAAAATTCTTAAAGTTAAACAAATAGATAACTGTTTAGGTACTATGGGATGAGCTAGGAAGCTGAAATTTTCAAATTAATTACAGTATAGTAAATTTGCACAAATAAATATTTCAATTTTACCATATATGTATTGCCGCGGCCTTTAAAAATTATTTAAATTTAAACAATTAGAAAAATATTATTTTATTTCTAGAAGGACTACAACTTTAAAATTTGGCTAAAATGTGTAGCATTAGAACCTTATAATGAAGAAAGTGTAAAATTTTTAAACATGCGACATTTGAGGTTGTTTTATACTATTACTCTTACATGTGGGAAAAACGAAAATCGCTGCAGAATTGAAAACTTGTAACGAGACCAGACCGATAACGGACTTTGCTCTTCATTTTATTTTGTTATTGCGCGCAGCCAACAGGGTGCGCGTCAGTTCTCTCCTCTCTTGTGGAAGCTTACGTAGTGTAGTGTGCGCCCCAGGCGATTAAAGGTGTTTGTGTTTTTACGCGTAACTTTCATTTGTGCCCTTTCCTCTCCGAGAAACCCTAGCCCGTCACAAATGGCGCCCAACTCGCGGCTCGGGAGCAGATAAAAGTGTGCAAAGGAATATATGCGTTTTAAACACTCATCAGATCTGAGCATCGGATTCCGGAAGCAGCGCAACCAATTCCATGTTGTGTATAGATACCTCCTCACTTAGTGCCATATACAGCGAAATTAAGTGCGATACTTGTGTCCGCAAATTTCAAATTTGTATTTTGGCCATAATTAGTGTGTGCTGTCTATTTTCTACGTGTTAGTGCTATACATCCTGCCACGTGGTTTTCTTAAGTATCCTTCCGCGAAGCGATACTTCTTCGCCTACTTCCACCTACAGTGAAATTTAGTGTCATACATGTTTCCGTAAATTTTAAATTTGTATTTTTGGCCATAATTAGTGTGTGCTGTTTATTTTCTACGTGTTAGTGCAATAGATCCTGCCACGTGGTTTTTTTATGTATCCTTCCGCGAAGCGGTACTTCTTCGCCTACTTCCACCTACAGTGAAATTTAGTGCGATACGTGTGTGTCCGTAAATTTCTTATTTCCACGTGATATTATTCGCTCACTGCGAAAATATTTGTCCTTTCGCGCTGCGATAATTAACTGTCCTTCAGCGCTGCGGCATTGTGTTCTTCCGCGTGGCCATATTGTTTTACTCGCGGCCATATTGCTTTTTTGGCCAAACTGCGTTCTTCCACGTGGTTGTTCCTTTTGCGGCCATATTGCTTTTTCCGCGCTGCGACCTTGGGCCTTGCCGCCTAGCGAATTTTTCCGTATTTCCGCTGAGTGATATTGTTTCCTGCGTGGCTTAGTTTAGAAATAGCTACCATGCCTAAATCTAAATCATTACCCACGGAAGGGAAGAGTGAATCTCCGCCAGCCTTGACGTTATCAAACGAACAATTTCAGGCGCTGATTGCGCAAATTACGGACTCGGCAAGAATGACTGTTCTTGATAGGCAATTGACGAGCCCCGTCCTTGTTACACCAAGTAGCGGCAATTTTTCTAAATGTACTTCTCGATTTAACGGCAGTGCTTCGTCTGATGTTGACGCATTCTTAGACTCGGTTTTGACCTTTAAGGATTGAGCAAATGTCAGCGAAGAAAATGCATTGCGTGGTGTCTCAATGCTTCTGGAAGGCATTGCTGCGACATGGTGGCAGGGTATAAAGAGAGATATTTCGGACTGGGACGGTGCCGTGTGCGCGTTTCGAGACGCGTTCTCTCGCAAATTGCCGCCTCATCTCGTCTTCAGAGAGATTTTTGCACGTGAGCAACACGAAAATGAAACATGCGAGATTTTTGTATGCCACATTCGCGCCCTCCTGTCTCAATTACCGTATATCTTGCCAAAACGCGCGCAATTAGATATTGTATACGGGCTAATGAATAGAAAAGTTAGGAAAAGACTTTCACCTAGCGATTTCCACTCATTCAAGAGTCTTTTGCAACGTGCAAAAGACATTGAACACTCATAGCGTGAGGTTCTGCGACCATTAGAAGATGTCAGTAGTAATGAATGTAGAGACCGACCGGAGAAGAAACAGCGTCCGAGGTGTAGTTACAGTAAATATTTCGGCCACGTTGAATCAGATTGCAGGAAAGCAAAGGCAACTAAGGGTGATGTTGTACAATCAGTAAAATCATCACCCCAAACCCCAAAATCTGATTCGCCAAAACCACAAATAACGTGTTTTGGGTGCGGTGTCCCAGGTTACGTCAGAAGCAACTGCCCTAACTTTGCGCCTCCCATGAAAACTGAAAGTACGATTGTCTCATCCTTCAATTTTATGCAGTCAACCTTCTCTATTGATGATGGTTCATCGCGACCAATGCTCCCGGTCCAGATTTTAGGACTGGATGGTCTAGCTTGTCTTGACACTGGCTCCCAAAGAAGTATAGCCGGTGCACAGCTTTATCATATATTAATTTCTCGAGGGCGTCCGTTCAGCGAGACTTCCCTGGACATGAAGTTAGCTGATGGAAAAACGCATCGCGTATTAGCCAGGAGTTTTTCTGTGGAAATTTCTGTCGTCAACCGTACGATCCTCACGACCTTGATCGCAATTCCGGACCATCCGGAGAGCCGGATGCTACTTGGAATAGATTTTATCCGAAGTGCTGGCATGGTTCTGGATCTTCCCGGACATGAATGGTTCTTCAAGGAAGATCCCAGTAGCCGCCACGGTTTTGTACGAGAAGAAGATATTGCTACATCTGTACCTGTGAGCAACGTCCACGTCAGCAACCTGCCATATGTGCTCCGAACAGACGCAAGCGCTTACGCTTTGGGAGCGGTTCTACTCCAGGGGGAGCTTCCAGACCAACGCCCCGTCGAGTATGCGAGCAGACTGCTGACTCCCTTTGTCGCCACTCATGGTGCCCCTGATCCGTGTCTATTACGACCGCTGCGGAAACGAGGCCGTCCACGGCAACAGCAATCAGCTCCAAGACCTGCATCGGTGCCTTCCACGTCATCGGTGACTTCTACATCATCGGTGTCTTTCCGGACATCGGTGCCTTCCACGCCATCGGTGTCTTCTACATCATCGGCGCCTTCCAGGACATCGTTCCCTTCTGCGTCATCGGTGCCTTCCACGCCATCGGTGTCTTCTACATCATCGGCTCCTTTCAGGACATCATTCCCTTCCAGGACATCGGTGCCTTCCAGGACATCGGTGACTTCCAGGACATCGGTGCCTTCTACTTCATCGGTGGCTTCCCACATACCTGCGCTACCTACTAGGATGCAGCCACCTAGGAGATGCCGCCAGTGGCAGACCTTGTAGAATTGCATTCGAGGTCGTACATGCAATTCTAAGGGGGAGGATGTAACGAGACCAGACCGATAACGGACTTTGCTCTTCATTTTATTTTGTTATTGCGCGCAGCCAACAGGGTGCGCGTCAGTTCTCTCCTCTCTTGTGGAAGCTTACGTAGTGTAGTGTGCGCCCCAGGCGATTAAAGGTGTTTGTGTTTTTACGCGTAACTTTCATTTGTGCCCTTTCCTCTCCGAGAAACCCTAGCCCGTCACAAACTTTAGAATTAAAAGACAATTTGTAATGTTGAAATTTCTGTCTGAAAAATGAATGTTCTTTTAATGTGAGATGAAATGCTTACAGTATGCAAGCACAAACAACTAGTAACATATACAATGATATAACATATATATAACATATAGGAGGATACTAATGTTTAGGCACTTCCAGATGTGCTAAAGATTCGAAATTTTTTTCTTAGGTAGAAGTTTTGCAAAACCGACTAGAAAAAACGGAATTTCTGAAAAAGTGCAACAGTGCGGCCGCTAAATATTCGCAATTGTTTAAACAAATTTTCAGGGTTTAGACATTTCCGAATGTGCTATGGAGTTAAAACATTTTTTATAAGTAGAATTATAAAATAAACGAATTAATGATTATAAAAATTTTGAAATTTTAATTTGTTTCGCAGTAAAAAATTCCTATAATTTAAACAAATAGATAACTGTTTAGGTACTACCGGTGGAGTTAGTAAACTGAAGTTTTCAAGTTATATAAAGTTTGGTCTTTGTAATCAAATTAACATCTCAGAGAAGTTATAAAATTCTTTTTGCGGCCGTTAAAAATTATTTAAATTTAAACAATTAGATAAATGTTACTTCACTTCTTATTGTGCTACAAATTTAAAATATGGCAGAAATGTGTGGCATTATTAACCCAATGTGGAAAACGTATAGTATTCCTAAATTTGCAAAAATAAGCGATTGTTTTACTCCATTATTGTTCAATAAGGAAAAAACGAAAATCGGTCCCGAGGAGAAATATTTTGAATTAAAGATTTATTTCTCATGATGAAATATCTCTTTGAAAAATTAATGTATTTTCAAGGTGAGATGATATTCTTGCAGAATGCAAGCTCCTTTTACTAGTATGTTATACTAGTAGTTGGTGCTTGCATACTGCAAACATTTCATCTCACCTTGAAAAAACATTCATTTTTCAGACAGCCATTTCTTCATTACAAATAATCTTTTAATTCTAAAGATTTCACCTCCACAGCGATTTTCGTTTTTCCTACATGTAAAAATAATAGTTTAAAACAATCCCCAAAATTTGCAATTTTAAAAAATTTACACTTTCTTCATTATAAGGTACTAAAGCTACACATTTGAGACAAATTTTAAATTTGTAGCACTTTTAGAAGTAAAATAATATTTTTCTAATTGTTTAAATTAAAATAATTTTTAACGGCCGCCGCAATTCATATATGGTAAAATTGAAATGTTTATTTATGCAAATTCTCTACTCTGTAAATAATTTGAAAATTTCAGCTTCCTAACTCATACCATAGTATCTAAACAGTTTTCTATTTTCTTAAACTTTAAGAATTTTTAACTGCAAAAGAAATTAAAATATCAAATTAATATAATCCATATTTCGTTTTTTAAGAATTCTACTTATAAAAAAAATTTCAACTACGTAGCACATGCAGAAATACATAAACCATGAAAATTTGTTTAAAAAATTGCGAATTTTAACGTGCGCATTGTTGCACTTTTTCATGATTTTCTTTTTTTGTAGTCGGTTTTGCACAAAATCCTACCTAAGAAAAAAATTTCGAATCTCCAGCACATCTGGAAGTTCCTAAACATTATTATGTTATATATATGTTATATCCTCCACTGTAAGAGTCGTCGATATATAATGACTAGTAGAAGGTGCTTGCATACTGCAAGCATTTCATCTCACCTTGAAAAATCATTTATTTTTCAGACACATTTTATCATTACAAATATTCTTTTAATTCTAAAGATTTAGATTCAACTGGCAAACAAATTAATATATCAAAATTTGTATAATCCCTATTTCGTATTTTTAAGAATTCTACTTACAAAAAAAATTTCAACTCCGTAGCACATGCAGAAATACATAAACCATGAAATTTTTGAAATAATTGCGAATTTTTAGCGGCCGCATTGTTGCAGTTTTTGAAGATTTTCGTTTTTTCTTGTCGGTTTTCTCCAAATTCCTACCTAAGTAAAAAATTTCGAATTATTTGGGGATTGTTTTAAACTATTGCTGCAAGCATATCATCTCACCTTGAAAATACATTAATTTTTCAAAGAGATATTTCATCATGAGAAATAAATCTTCAATTCAAAATATTTTTCCTGGGTACCGATTTTCGTTTTTTTTTATTGAAAAATAATGGAGTAAAAAAATCGCTTATTTTCGCAAATTTAGGAATACTATACTTTTTCCACATTGGGTTAATAATGCCGCACATTTCTGCCAAATTTTAAATATGTAGCACTATAAGAAGTGAAGAAACATTTATCAAATTGTTTAAATTTAAATAATTTTTAACGGCCGCAATAAGAATTTTATAACTACTCTGAGATGTTTATTTGTTTACAAAGACAACACTTTATGTAACATGAAAACTTAAGCCAACAAACTCCACCCGTAAGTACCTAAACAGTTATCGATTTGTTTAAAATTTAGGAATTTTTTACTGTCTAACAAATAAATATATCAAAATTTGTATAATCCTTAATTCGTTTTTTAACAAATTCTACGTCTAATAAAAATTTTAGCACTGTAGTTCATTCGGAAAGACATAAACATTGGAAATTTGTTTAAACAATTGCAAATTTTAGCGGCCGCATTGTTGCACTTTTTCAAGATTTTCGTTATTTCTGGTAGGTTTCGAGTCTGAAACTCTTCTGGAAGTGCCTAAACATTATTATCCTCCTATATGTTACATATATGTTATATCTTTATATATGTTATATCATTATACTAGTAGAAATGCTACACATTTCAGCAAAATTTTAAAGTTGTTACACCTATAGAAGTAAAATAATATTTTTCAATATACATATATATATCAAAATAACTAGACGTTCCTTACAGAGGGGGATATAACATATGACACGATGATACTAATGTCCAGCCCAACCTAAAAAAGCTAGAGTTCTGAAAGTTCTGGATTTTTTAGATATGATAAAGAAACGTTCAGATAAAATGAGAGTTCTTACCTAAGTGACATCAGTTCGACTCCAGAAATTCCAAAAGTTGCGTTTTTTCCCATAAGAAAAGCATTGCGCCATTTTTGTAAATTAATTTTGGGCACATTCCCGTAAGGTAGAAAAATGAAATTTTCAGAGTTGCTAGACAGCCGCAATATCTATTATGAATTATTGTCACTTTTGCTTACAGTGTCTTGGGTTCGACTCCAGAGACCCCGGAATATCTCTCATAAGTTAGCATGGGAAAACGGAATCCAGTGTGTATACCAATTTAATAAGTTTAGGAAGCTGAAATTTTGCAACATTATAGAACTTTTCTCATAACCAGCTACGAAAATCGAAAATTTTGAAATTGTAAATTTTAGGGGTTCTTTTAACCCCATTTGAACATTAAAGTTTAATAATATTTTAGGTACTACGGGATGAGCTAGGAAGCTGCAATTTTCAAATTATTTACAGAACAGTGAATTTGAATAAATAAACATTTCAATCTCTCCATATATATATTGCAGCAACCGTTAAAAATGTTTAAATTTTAAACAATTTGAAAAATATTATTTTACCTCTATATGTGCTACAACTTTAAAATTTGGCTGAAAGGTGTAGCATTAGTACCCCATAATGGAGAAAGTGTATAATGTATAATATTGCAACATTTGGGGATTGGTTTAAACTATTATTTTTACATGTGGGAAAAATGAAAATCACTGCGGAAGTGAAATGTTTAGAATTAATAGAATATTTGTAATGATGAAATATCTGTCTGAAAAATTAAAGTTTTTTCAAGGTGAGATGAAATGCTTGCAGTATGCAAGCACCTTCTACTAGTATAATGATATCATTCTATATAGACGTTCCTTACAGAGGAGAATATAACATATAACAGGAGGATACTAATGTTTAGGCATTTCCAGATGAGCTGCAGATTCGAATTTTTTTTCTTAGGTAGAATTTTTTGCAAAACCTACTAGAAAAAGCGAAAATCTTTAAAAAGTGAAACAATGTGGCCGCGAAAAATTCGCAATTGTTTAAACAAATTTTCAAGGTTTATATATTTCCAAATCTGCTACTGAGTTGAATTTTTTTTTATAAGTAGGATTCTTAAAAAAACGAAATAGGGAATATACAAATTTTGATATTTTAATTTGTTTTGCACTTAAAAATTCTTAAAGTTAAACAAATAGATAACTGTTTAGGTACTATGGGATGAGCTAGGAAGCTGAAATTTTCAAATTAATTACAGTATAGTAAATTTGCACAAATAAATATTTCAATTTTACCATATATGTATTGCCGCGGCCTTTAAAAATTATTTAAATTTAAACAATTAGAAAAATATTATTTTATTTCTAGAAGGACTACAACTTTAAAATTTGGCTAAAATGTGTAGCATTAGAACCTTATAATGAAGAAAGTGTAAAATTTTTAAACATGCGACATTTGAGGTTGTTTTATACTATTACTCTTACATGTGGGAAAAACGAAAATCGCTGCAGAATTGAAAACTTTAGAATTAAAAGACAATTTGTAATGTTTAAATTTCTGTCTGAAAAATGAATGTTCTTTTAATGTGAGATGAAATGCTTACAGTATGCAAGCACAAACAACTAGTAACATATACAATGATATAACATATATATAACATATAGGAGGATACTAATGTTTAGGCACTTCCAGATGTGCTAAAGATTCGAAATTTTTTTCTTAGGTAGAAGTTTTGCAAAACCGACTAGAAAAAACGGAATTTCTGAAAAAGTGCAACAGTGCGGCCGCTAAATATTCGCAATTGTTTAAACAAATTTTCAGGGTTTAGACATTTCCGAATGTGCTATGGAGTTAAAACATTTTTTATAAGTAGAATTATAAAATAAACGAATTAATGATTATAAAAATTTTGAAATTTTAATTTGTTTCGCAGTAAAAAATTCCTATAATTTAAACAAATAGATAACTGTTTAGGTACTACCGGTGGAGTTAGTAAACTGAAGTTTTCAAGTTATATAAAGTTTGGTCTTTGTAATCAAATTAACATCTCAGAGAAGTTATAAAATTCTTTTTGCGGCCGTTAAAAATTATTTAAATTTAAACAATTAGATAAATGTTACTTCACTTCTTATTGTGCTACAAATTTAAAATATGGCAGAAATGTGTGGCATTATTAACCCAATGTGGAAAACGTATAGTATTCCTAAATTTGCAAAAATAAGCGATTGTTTTACTCCATTATTGTTCAATAAGGAAAAAACGAAAATCGGTCCCGAGGAGAAATATTTTGAATTAAAGATTTATTTCTCATGATGAAATATCTCTTTGAAAAATTAATGTATTTTCAAGGTGAGATGATATTCTTGCAGAATGCAAGCTCCTTTTACTAGTATGTTATACTAGTAGTTGGTGCTTGCATACTGCAAACATTTCATCTCACCTTGAAAAAACATTCATTTTTCAGACAGCCATTTCTTCATTACAAATAATCTTTTAATTCTAAAGATTTCACCTCCACAGCGATTTTCGTTTTTCCTACATGTAAAAATAATAGTTTAAAACAATCCCCAAATTTTGCAATTTTAAAAAATTTACACTTTCTTCATTATAAGGTACTAAAGCTACACATTTGAGACAAATTTTAAATTTGTAGCACTTTTAGAAGTAAAATAATATTTTTCTAATTGTTTAAATTAAAATAATTTTTAACGGCCGCCGCAATTCATATATGGTAAAATTGAAATGTTTATTTATGCAAATTCTCTACTCTGTAAATAATTTGAAAATTTCAGCTTCCTAACTCATACCATAGTATCTAAACAGTTTTCTATTTTCTTAAACTTTAAGAATTTTTAACTGCAAAAGAAATTAAAATATCAAATTAATATAATCCATATTTCGTTTTTTTAAGAATTCTACTTATAAAAAAAATTTCAACTACGTAGCACATGCAGAAATACATAAACCATGAAAATTTGTTTAAAAAATTGCGAATTTTAACGTGCGCATTGTTGCACTTTTTCATGATTTTCTTTTTTTGTAGTCGGTTTTGCACAAAATCCTACCTAAGAAAAAAATTTCGAATCTCCAGCACATCTGGAAGTTCCTAAACATTATTATGTTATATATATGTTATATCCTCCACTGTAAGAGTCGTCGATATATAATGACTAGTAGAAGGTGCTTGCATACTGCAAGCATTTCATCTCACCTTGAAAAATCATTCATTTTTCAGACACATTTTATCATTACAAATATTCTTTTAACTCTAAAGATTTAGATTCAACTGGCAAACAAATTAATATATCAAAATTTGTATAATCCCTATTTCGTATTTTTAAGAATTCTACTTACAAAAAAAATTTCAACTCCGTAGCACATGCAGAAATACATAAACCATGACATTTTTGAAATAATTGCGAATTTTTAGCGGCCGCATTGTTGCAGTTTTTGAAGATTTTCGTTTTTTCTTGTCGGTTTTCTCCAAATTCCTACCTAAGTAAAAAATTTCGAATTATTTGGGGATTGTTTTAAACTATTATTTTTACATGTGGGAAAAACGAAAATCGCTGTGGAGGTGAAATCTTTAGAATTAAAAGAATATTTGTAACGATGAAATGGCTGTCTGAAAAATTAATGTTTTTTCAAGGTGAGATGAAATGTTTGCAGTATGCAATCACCAACTACAAGTTTAACATTCTAGTAAAAGGAGCTTGCATTCTGCAAGCATATCATCTCACCTTGAAAATACATTAATTTTTCAAAGAGATATTTATCATGAGAAATAAATCTTCAATTCAAAATATTTTTCCTGGGTACCGATTTTCGTTTTTTTTTTATTGAAAAATAATGGAGTAAAAAAATCGCTTATTTTCGCAAATTTAGGAATACTATACTTTTTCCACATTGGTTTAATAATGCCGCACATTTCTGCCAAATTTTAAATATGTAGCACTATAAGAAGTGAAGAAACATTTATCAAATTGTTTAAATTTAAATAATTTTTAACGGCCGCAATAAGAATTTTATAACTACTCTGAGATGTTTATTTGTTTACAAAGACAACACTTTATGTAACATGAAAACTTAAGCCAACAAACTCCACCCGTAAGTACCTAAACAGTTATCGATTTGTTTAAAATTTAGGAATTTTTTACTGTCTAACAAATAAATATATCAAAATTTGTATAATCCTTAATTCGTTTTTTAACAAATTCTACGTCTAATAAAAATTTTAGCACTGTAGTTCATTCGGAAAGACATAAACATTGGAAATTTGTTTAAACAATTGCAAATTTTAGCGGCCGCATTGTTGCACTTTTTCAAGATTTTCGTTATTTCTGGTAGGTTTCGAGTCTGAAACTCTTCTGGAAGTGCCTAAACATTATTATCCTCCTATATGTTACATATATGTTATATCTTTATATATGTTATATCATTATACTAGTAGAAGGTGCTTGCATACTGCAAGCATTTCATCTCACATTTAAAAAACATTAATTTTTCAGACTGATATTTCATCATTACAAATTTTCTATTAATTCTAAAGATTTCACCTCCACAGCGATTTTCGTTTTTCCCACATGTTAAAATAATAGTTTAAAACAATCCCAAATTGTTGCAATTTTAAACATTTTACACTTTATCAATTATGGGATACTACTGCTACGCATTTGAGGTAAATTTTAAAGTTGTTACACTTCTAGAAGTAAAATAATATTTTTCTAATTGTTTAAAATTTAAACATTTTTAACGGTTGCCGCAATATATATATGGAGAGATTGAAATGTTTATTTATGCAAATGCACTGTTCTGTAATGAATTTGAAAATTACAGCTTCCTAGCTCATCCCGTAGTACCTAAAAAATTATTAAACTTTAATTTTCAAATGGGGTTAAAATAACCCCTATAGTTGGTTATGAGAAAAGTTCTATAATATTGCAATATTTCAGCTTCCTAAACTTATTAGATTGGTCTACACACTGGATTGCGTTTTCCCATGCTAACTTATGAGAGATATTCCGGGGTCTCTGGAGTCGAACCCAAGACACTGTAAGCAAAAGTGACAATAATTCATAATAGATATTGCGGCTGTCTAGCAACTCTGAAAATTTCATTTTTCTACCTTACGGGAATGTGCCCAAAATTAATTTACAAAAATGGCGCAATGCTTTTCTTATGGGAAAAAAACGCAACTTTCGGAATTTTTGGAGTCGAACTCATGTCACTTAGGTAAAAAGTCTCATTTTATTTGTAAGTTTCTCTATAATATCTACAAAAACTGAAACTTTCAGATTTCTAGCTCTTGTAGTTTGGGCTGGACATTAGTAAAATCCTATATGTTATATGACATCATTATATATCGACTACTCTTACAGAGGAGGATATAACATACTAATAGTTGGTGCTTGCATACTGCAAAGCATTTCATATCACCTTGAAAAAACATTCATTTTTCAGACAGACATTTCATCATTACAAATATTCTTTTAATTCTAAAATTTTCACCTCCGCAGCGATTTCCGTTTTCCCCAAATGTAAAAATAATAGTTTTAAACAATCCACAAAAGTTGCAATTTTAAATTTTTTAAACTTTCTCCATTATGGGGTACTAATGCTTCACCATTTAGCAAAATTTTAAAGTTGTAGCACTTCTAGAAGTCAAATAATATTTTCAAATTGATAAACAATTTTTAACGGTTGCCGCAATTCATATAATGCAAATAATAATATAATGCGAAAATACATAAGCTTTGAAAATTTGTTAAACAATTGAGAATATTTATCTTCCGCATTGTTGCACTTTTTCAAGATTTTCTTTTTTTCTAGTCGATGTTTCACAAAATCCCACCTATGAGTAAAATTTCGAATCTGCAGCACATCTGGAAGTGCCTAAACATTAGTATCCTCCCATATGTTATATATATGTAATACTAGTAGTTGGTGCTTGCATACTGCAAACATTTCATCTCACCTTGAAAAAACATTCATTTTTCAGAAAGACATTTCATCATTACAAATATTCTTTAAATAAAAAAGATATTAACTCCGCTTTGATTTTCGTTTTTTCCCACATGTAAAATTATTAGTTTAAAAAAATCCCCAAATGTCGCAATTTTAATAATTTTACACTTCCTCTATTATGGGGCACTGATGCTACACATTTTTGGCCAAATTTAAAAGTTGTAGCACTTCTAGAAGAAAAATAATATTTTTAAAATTTTTTAAAATTAAATAATTTTTAACGTCATTGTAGCACTTTTTCATGATTTTCGTATTTTCTAGTCAGTTTTGCACAAAATTGTAACTAAGAAAAAAATTTCAAATCTCCAGCACATCTGGAAGTGCCTAAACATTAGTATCCTCCTGTTATCATTATGTATCGACGACTCTTACAGAGTAGGATATAATATACTAGTAGAAGGTGCTTGCATACTGCAAGCATTTCATCTCATCTTGAAAAAACATTAATTTTACAGACAGATATTTCATTATTACAAATATTCTATTAATTCTAAAGATTTCACCTCCACAGCGATTATCGTTTTCCCAACATGTAAAAATAATAGTTAAAAACAATCCACAAATGTTTCAATTTTAAACATTTTACTCTTTTTCCATTATGGGTTACTAATGCTACACATTTCAGCAAAATTTTAAAGTTGTTACACCTATAGAAGTAAAATAATATTTTTCAATATACATATATATATCAAAATAACTAGACGTTCCTTACAGAGGGGGATATAACATATGACACGATGATACTAATGTCCAGCCCAACCTAAAAAAGCTAGAGTTCTGAAAGTTCTGGATTTTTTAGATATGATAAAGAAACGTTCAGATAAAATGAGAGTTCTTACCTAAGTGACATCAGTTCGACTCCAGAAATTCCAAAAGTTGCGTTTTTTCCCATAAGAAAAGCATTGCGCCATTTTTGTAAATTAATTTTGGGCACATTCCCGTAAGGTAGAAAAATGAAATTTTCAGAGTTGCTAGACAGCCGCAATATCTATTATGAATTATTGTCACTTTTGCTTACAGTGTCTTGGGTTCGACTCCAGAGACCCCGGAATATCTCTCATAAGTTAGCATGGGAAAACGGAATCCAGTGTGTATACCAATTTAATAAGTTTAGGAAGCTGAAATTTTGCAACATTATAGAACTTTTCTCATAACCAGCTACGAAAATCGAAAATTTTGAAATTGTAAATTTTAGGGGTTCTTTTAACCCCATTTGAACATTAAAGTTTAATAATATTTTAGGTACTACGGGATGAGCTAGGAAGCTGCAATTTTCAAATTATTTACAGAACAGTGTATTTGAATAAATAAACATTTCAATCTCTCCATATATATATTGCAGCAACCGTTAAAAATGTTTAAATTTTAAACAATTTGAAAAATATTATTTTACCTCTATATGTGCTACAACTTTAAAATTTGGCTGAAAGGTGTAGCATTAGTACCCCATAATGGAGAAAGTGTATAATGTATAATATTGCAACATTTGGGGATTGGTTTAAACTATTATTTTTACATGTGGGAAAAATGAAAATCACTGCGGAAGTGAAATGTTTAGAATTAATAGAATATTTGTAATGATGAAATATCTGTCTGAAAAATTAAAGTTTTTTCAAGGTGAGATGAAATGCTTGCAGTATGCAAGCACCTTCTACTAGTATAATGATATCATTCTATATAGACGTTCCTTACAGAGGAGAATATAACATATAACAGGAGGATACTAATGTTTAGGCATTTCCAGATGAGCTGCAGATTCGAATTTTTTTTCTTAGGTAGATTTTTTTGCAAAACCTACTAGAAAAAGCGAAAATCTTTAAAAAGTGAAACAATGTGGCCGCGAAAAATTCGCAATTGTTTAAACAAATTTTCAAGGTTTATATATTTCCAAATCTGCTACTGAGTTGAATTTTTTTTTATAAGTAGGATTCTTAAAAAAACGAAATAGGGAATATACAAATTTTGATATTTTAATTTGTTTTGCACTTAAAAATTCTTAAAGTTAAACAAATAGATAACTGTTTAGGTACTATGGGATGAGCTAGGAAGCTGAAATTTTCAAATTAATTACAGTATAGTAAATTTGCACAAATAAATATTTCAATTTTACCATATATGTATTGCCGCGGCCTTTAAAAATTATTTAAATTTAAACAATTAGAAAAATATTATTTTATTTCTAGAAGGACTACAACTTTAAAATTTGGCTAAAATGTGTAGCATTAGAACCTTATAATGAAGAAAGTGTAAAATTTTTAAACATGCGACATTTGAGGTTGTTTTATACTATTACTCTTACATGTGGGAAAAACGAAAATCGCTGCAGAATTGAAAACTTTAGAATTAAAAGACAATTTGTAATGTTTAAATTTCTGTCTGAAAAATGAATGTTCTTTTAATGTGAGATGAAATGCTTACAGTATGCAAGCACAAACAACTAGTAACATATACAATGATATAACATATATATAACATATAGGAGGATACTAATGTTTAGGCACTTCCAGATGTGCTAAAGATTCGAAATTTTTTTCTTAGGTAGAAGTTTTGCAAAACCGACTAGAAAAAACGGAATTTCTGAAAAAGTGCAACAGTGCGGCCGCTAAATATTCGCAATTGTTTAAACAAATTTTCAGGGTTTAGACATTTCCGAATGTGCTATGGAGTTAAAACATTTTTTATAAGTAGAATTATAAAATAAACGAATTAATGATTATAAAAATTTTGAAATTTTAATTTGTTTCGCAGTAAAAAATTCCTATAATTTAAACAAATAGATAACTGTTTAGGTACTACCGGTGGAGTTAGTAAACTGAAGTTTTCAAGTTATATAAAGTTTGGTCTTTGTAATCAAATTAACATCTCAGAGAAGTTATAAAATTCTTTTTGCGGCCGTTAAAAATTATTTAAATTTAAACAATTAAATAAATGTTACTTCACTTCTTATTGTGCTACAAATTTAAAATATGGCAGAAATGTGTGGCATTATTAACCCAATGTGGAAAACGTATAGTATTCCTAAATTTGCAAAAATAAGCGATTGTTTTACTCCATTATTGTTCAATAAGGAAAAAACGAAAATCGGTCCCGAGGAGAAATATTTTGAATTAAAGATTTATTTCTCATGATGAAATATCTCTTTGAAAAATTAATGTATTTTCAAGGTGAGATGATATTCTTGCAGAATGCAAGCTCCTTTTACTAGTATGTTATACTAGTAGTTGGTGCTTGCATACTGCAAACATTTCATCTCACCTTGAAAAAACATTCATTTTTCAGACAGCCATTTCTTCATTACAAATAATCTTTTAATTCTAAAGATTTCACCTCCACAGCGATTTTCGTTTTTCCTACATGTAAAAATAATAGTTTAAAACAATCCCCAAATTTTGCAATTTTAAAAAATTTACACTTTCTTCATTATAAGGTACTAAAGCTACACATTTGAGACAAATTTTAAATTTGTAGCACTTTTAGAAGTAAAATAATATTTTTCTAATTGTTTAAATTAAAATAATTTTTAACGGCCGCCGCAATTCATATATGGTAAAATTGAAATGTTTATTTATGCAAATTCTCTACTCTGTAAATAATTTGAAAATTTCAGCTTCCTAACTCATACCATAGTATCTAAACAGTTTTCTATTTTCTTAAACTTTAAGAATTTTTAACTGCAAAAGAAATTAAAATATCAAATTAATATAATCCATATTTCGTTTTTTTAAGAATTCTACTTATAAAAAAAATTTCAACTACGTAGCACATGCAGAAATACATAAACCATGAAAATTTGTTTAAAAAATTGCGAATTTTAACGTGCGCATTGTTGCACTTTTTCATGATTTTCTTTTTTTGTAGTCGGTTTTGCACAAAATCCTACCTAAGAAAAAAATTTCGAATCTCCAGCACATCTGGAAGTTCCTAAACATTATTATGTTATATATATGTTATATCCTCCACTGTAAGAGTCGTCGATATATAATGACTAGTAGAAGGTGCTTGCATACTGCAAGCATTTCATCTCACCTTGAAAAATCATTCATTTTTCAGACACATTTTATCATTACAAATATTCTTTTAACTCTAAAGATTTAGATTCAACTGGCAAACAAATTAATATATCAAAATTTGTATAATCCCTATTTCGTATTTTTAAGAATTCTACTTACAAAAAAAATTTCAACTCCGTAGCACATGCAGAAATACATAAACCATGACATTTTTGAAATAATTGCGAATTTTTAGCGGCCGCATTGTTGCAGTTTTTGAAGATTTTCGTTTTTTCTTGTCGGTTTTCTCCAAATTCCTACCTAAGTAAAAAATTTCGAATTATTTGGGGATTGTTTTAAACTATTATTTTTACATGTGGGAAAAACGAAAATCGCTGTGGAGGTGAAATCTTTAGAATTAAAAGAATATTTGTAACGATGAAATGGCTGTCTGAAAAATTAATGTTTTTTCAAGGTGAGATGAAATGTTTGCAGTATGCAATCACCAACTACAAGTTTAACATTCTAGTAAAAGGAGCTTGCATTCTGCAAGCATATCATCTCACCTTGAAAATACATTAATTTTTCAAAGAGATATTTCATCATGAGAAATAAATCTTCAATTCAAAATATTTTTCCTGGGTACCGATTTTCGTTTTTTTTTATTGAAAAATAATGGAGTAAAAAAATCGCTTATTTTCGCAAATTTAGGAATACTATACTTTTTCCACATTGGTTTAATAATGCCGCACATTTCTGCCAAATTTTAAATATGTAGCACTATAAGAAGTGAAGAAACATTTATCAAATTGTTTAAATTTAAATAATTTTTAACGGCCGCAATAAGAATTTTATAACTACTCTGAGATGTTTATTTGTTTACAAAGACAACACTTTATGTAACCTGAAAACTTAAGCCAACAAACTCCACCCGTAAGTACCTAAACAGTTATCGATTTGTTTAAAATTTAGGAATTTTTTACTGTCTAACAAATAAATATATCAAAATTTGTATAATCCTTAATTCGTTTTTTAACAAATTCTACGTCTAATAAAAATTTTAGCACTGTAGTTCATTCGGAAAGACATAAACATTGGAAATTTGTTTAAACAATTGCAAATTTTAGCGGCCGCATTGTTGCACTTTTTCAAGATTTTCGTTATTTCTGGTAGGTTTCGAGTCTGAAACTCTTCTGGAAGTGCCTAAACATTATTATCCTCCTATATGTTACATATATGTTATATCTTTATATATGTTATATCATTATACTAGTAGAAGGTGCTTGCATCCTGCTAGCATTTCATCTCACATTTAAAAAACATTAATTTTTCAGACTGATATTTCATCATTACAAATTTTCTATTAATTCTAAAGATTTCACCTCCACAGCGATTTTCGTTTTTCCCACATGTTAAAATAATAGTTTAAAACAATCCCAAATTGTTGCAATTTTAAACATTTTACACTTTATCAATTATGGGATACTACTGCTACGCATTTGAGGTAAATTTTAAAGTTGTTACACTTCTAGAAGTAAAATAATATTTTTCTAATTGTTTAAAATTTAAACATTTTTAACGGTTGCCGCAATATATATATGGAGAGATTGAAATGTTTATTTATGCAAATGCACTGTTCTGTAATGAATTTGAAAATTACAGCTTCCTAGCTCATCCCGTAGTACCTAAAAAATTATTAAACTTTAATTTTCAAATGGGGTTAAAATAACCCCTATAGTTGGTTATGAGAAAAGTTCTATAATATTGCAATATTTCAGCTTCCTAAACTTATTAGATTGGTCTACACACTGGATTGCGTTTTCCCATGCTAACTTATGAGAGATATTCCGGGGTCTCTGGAGTCGAACCCAAGACACTGTAAGCAAAAGTGACAATAATTCATAATAGATATTGCGGCTGTCTAGCAACTCTGAAAATTTCATTTTTCTACCTTACGGGAATGTGCCCAAAATTAATTTACAAAAATGGCGCAATGCTTTTCTTATGGGAAAAAACGCAACTTTCGGAATTTTTGGAGTCGAACTCATGTCACTTAGGTAAAAAGTCTCATTTTATTTGTAAGTTTCTCTATAATATCTACAAAAACTGAAACTTTCAGATTTCTAGCTCTTGTAGTTTGGGCTGGACATTAGTAAAATCCTATATGTTATATGACATCATTATATATCGACTACTCTTACAGAGGAGGATATAACATACTAATAGTTGGTGCTTGCATACTGCAAAGCATTTCATATCACCTTGAAAAAACATTCATTTTTCAGACAGACATTTCATCATTACAAATATTCTTTTAATTCTAAAATTTTCACCTCCGCAGCGATTTCCGTTTTCCCCAAATGTAAAAATAATAGTTTTAAACAATCCACAAAAGTTGCAATTTTAAATTTTTTAAACTTTCTCCATTATGGGGTACTAATGCTTCACCATTTAGCAAAATTTTAAAGTTGTAGCACTTCTAGAAGTCAAATAATATTTTCAAATTGATAAACAATTTTTAACGGTTGCCGCAATTCATATAATGCAAATAATAATATAATGCGAAAATACATAAGCTTTGAAAATTTGTTAAACAATTGAGAATATTTATCTTCCGCATTGTTGCACTTTTTCAAGATTTTCTTTTTTTCTAGTCGATGTTTCACAAAATCCCACCTATGAGTAAAATTTCGAATCTGCAGCACATCTGGAAGTGCCTAAACATTAGTATCCTCCCATATGTTATATATATGTAATACTAGTAGTTGGTGCTTGCATACTGCAAACATTTCATCTCACCTTGAAAAAACATTCATTTTTCAGAAAGACATTTCATCATTACAAATATTCTTTAAATAAAAAAGATATTAACTCCGCAGTGATTTTCGTTTTTTCCCACATGTAAAATTATTAGTTTAAAAAAATCCCCAAATGTCGCAATTTTAATAATTTTACACTTCCTTTATTATGGGGCACTGATGCTAAACATTTTTGGCCAAATTTAAAAGTTGTAGCACTTCTAGAAGAAAAATAATATTTTTAAAATTTTTTAAAATTAAATAATTTTTAACGTCATTGTAGCACTTTTTCATGATTTTCGTATTTTCTAGTCAGTTTTGCACAAAATTGTAACTAAGAAAAAAATTTCAAATCTCCAGCACATCTGGAAGTGCCTAAACATTAGTATCCTCCTGTTATCATTATGTATCGACGACTCTTACAGAGTAGGATATAATATACTAGTAGAAGGTGCTTGCATACTGCAAGCATTTCATCTCATCTTGAAAAAACATTAATTTTACAGACAGATATTTCATTATTACAAATATTCTATTAATTCTAAAGATTTCACCTCCACAGCGATTATCGTTTTCCCAACATGTAAAAATAATAGTTAAAAACAATCCACAAATGTTTCAATTTTAAACATTTTACTCTTTTTCCATTATGGGTTACTAATGCTACACATTTCAGCAAAATTTTAAAGTTGTTACACCTATAGAAGTAAAATAATATTTTTCAATATACATATATATATCAAAATAACTAGACGTTCCTTACAGAGGGGGATATAACATATGACACGATGATACTAATGTCCAGCCCAACCTAAAAAAGCTAGAGTTCTGAAAGTTCTGGATTTTTTAGATATGATAAAGAAACGTTCAGATAAAATGAGAGTTCTTACCTAAGTGACATGAGTTCGACTCCAGAAATTCCAAAAGTTGCGTTTTTTCCCATAAGAAAAGCATTGCGCCATTTTTGTAAATTAATTTTGGGCACATTCCCGTAAGGTAGAAAAATGAAATTTTCAGAGTTGCTAGACAGCCGCAATATCTATTATGAATTATTGTCACTTTTGCTTACAGTGTCTTGGGTTCGACTCCAGAGACCCCGGAATATCTCTCATAAGTTAGCATGGGAAAACGGAATCCAGTGTGTATACCAATTTAATAAGTTTAGGAAGCTGAAATTTTGCAACATTATAGAACTTTTCTCATAACCAGCTACGAAAATCGAAAATTTTGAAATTGTAAATTTTAGGGGTTCTTTTAACCCCATTTGAACATTAAAGTTTAATAATATTTTAGGTACTACGGGATGAGCTAGGAAGCTGCAATTTTCAAATTATTTACAGAACAGTGAATTTGAATAAATAAACATTTCAATCTCTCCATATATATATTGCAGCAACCGTTAAAAATGTTTAAATTTTAAACAATTTGAAAAATATTATTTTACCTCTATATGTGCTACAACTTTAAAATTTGGCTGAAAGGTGTAGCATTAGTACCCCATAATGGAGAAAGTGTATAATGTATAATATTGCAACATTTGGGGATTGGTTTAAACTATTATTTTTACATGTGGGAAAAATGAAAATCACTGCGGAAGTGAAATGTTTAGAATTAATAGAATATTTGTAATGATGAAATATCTGTCTGAAAAATTAAAGTTTTTTCAAGGTGAGATGAAATGCTTGCAGTATGCAAGCACCTTCTACTAGTATAATGATATCATTCTATATAGACGTTCCTTACAGAGGAGAATATAACATATAACAGGAGGATACTAATGTTTAGGCATTTCCAGATGAGCTGCAGATTCGAATTTTTTTTCTTAGGTAGAATTTTTTGCAAAACCTACTAGAAAAAGCGAAAATCTTTAAAAAGTGAAACAATGTGGCCGCGAAAAATTCGCAATTGTTTAAACAAATTTTCAAGGTTTATATATTTCCAAATCTGCTACTGAGTTGAATTTTTTTTTATAAGTAGGATTCTTAAAAAAACGAAATAGGGAATATACAAATTTTGATATTTTAATTTGTTTTGCACTTAAAAATTCTTAAAGTTAAACAAATAGATAACTGTTTAGGTACTATGGGATGAGCTAGGAAGCTGAAATTTTCAAATTAATTACAGTATAGTAAATTTGCACAAATAAATATTTCAATTTTACCATATATGTATTGCCGCGGCCTTTAAAAATTATTTAAATTTAAACAATTAGAAAAATATTATTTTATTTCTAGAAGGACTACAACTTTAAAATTTGGCTAAAATGTGTAGCATTAGAACCTTATAATGAAGAAAGTGTAAAATTTTTAAACATGCGACATTTGAGGTTGTTTTATACTATTACTCTTACATGTGGGAAAAACGAAAATCGCTGCAGAATTGAAAACTTTAGAATTAAAAGACAATTTGTAATGTTTAAATTTCTGTCTGAAAAATGAATGTTCTTTTAATGTGAGATGAAATGCTTACAGTATGCAAGCACAAACAACTAGTAACATATACAATGATATAACATATATATAACATATAGGAGGATACTAATGTTTAGGCACTTCCAGATGTGCTAAAGATTCGAAATTTTTTTCTTAGGTAGAAGTTTTGCAAAACCGACTAGAAAAAACGGAATTTCTGAAAAAGTGCAACAGTGCGGCCGCTAAATATTCGCAATTGTTTAAACAAATTTTCAGGGTTTAGACATTTCCGAATGTGCTATGGAGTTAAAACATTTTTTATAAGTAGAATTATAAAATAAACGAATTAATGATTATAAAAATTTTGAAATTTTAATTTGTTTCGCAGTAAAAAATTCCTATAATTTAAACAAATAGATAACTGTTTAGGTACTACCGGTGGAGTTAGTAAACTGAAGTTTTCAAGTTATATAAAGTTTGGTCTTTGTAATCAAATTAACATCTCAGAGAAGTTATAAAATTCTTTTTGCGGCCGTTAAAAATTATTTAAATTTAAACAATTAGATAAATGTTACTTCACTTCTTATTGTGCTACAAATTTAAAATATGGCAGAAATGTGTGGCATTATTAACCCAATGTGGAAAACGTATAGTATTCCTAAATTTGCAAAAATAAGCGATTGTTTTACTCCATTATTGTTCAATAAGGAAAAAACGAAAATCGGTCCCGAGGAGAAATATTTTGAATTAAAGATTTATTTCTCATGATGAAATATCTCTTTGAAAAATTAATGTATTTTCAAGGTGAGATGATATTCTTGCAGAATGCAAGCTCCTTTTACTAGTATGTTATACTAGTAGTTGGTGCTTGCATACTGCAAACATTTCATCTCACCTTGAAAAAACATTCATTTTTCAGACAGCCATTTCTTCATTACAAATAATCTTTTAATTCTAAAGATTTCACCTCCACAGCGATTTTCGTTTTTCCTACATGTAAAAATAATAGTTTAAAACAATCCCCAAATTTTGCAATTTTAAAAAATTTACACTTTCTTCATTATAAGGTACTAAAGCTACACATTTGAGACAAATTTTAAATTTGTAGCACTTTTAGAAGTAAAATAATATTTTTCTAATTGTTTAAATTAAAATAATTTTTAACGGCCGCCGCAATTCATATATGGTAAAATTGAAATGTTTATTTATGCAAATTCTCTACTCTGTAAATAATTTGAAAATTTCAGCTTCCTAACTCATACCATAGTATCTAAACAGTTTTCTATTTTCTTAAACTTTAAGAATTTTTAACTGCAAAAGAAATTAAAATATCAAATTAATATAATCCATATTTCGTTTTTTTAAGAATTCTACTTATAAAAAAAATTTCAACTACGTAGCACATGCAGAAATACATAAACCATGAAAATTTGTTTAAAAAATTGCGAATTTTAACGTGCGCATTGTTGCACTTTTTCATGATTTTCTTTTTTTGTAGTCGGTTTTGCACAAAATCCTACCTAAGAAAAAAATTTCGAATCTCCAGCACATCTGGAAGTTCCTAAACATTATTATGTTATATATATGTTATATCCTCCACTGTAAGAGTCGTCGATATATAATGACTAGTAGAAGGTGCTTGCATACTGCAAGCATTTCATCTCACCTTGAAAAATCATTCATTTTTCAGACACATTTTATCATTACAAATATTCTTTTAACTCTAAAGATTTAGATTCAACTGGCAAACAAATTAATATATCAAAATTTGTATAATCCCTATTTCGTATTTTTAAGAATTCTACTTACAAAAAAAATTTCAACTCCGTAGCACATGCAGAAATACATAAACCATGAAATTTTTGAAATAATTGCGAATTTTTAGCGGCCGCATTGTTGCAGTTTTTGAAGATTTTCGTTTTTTCTTGTCGGTTTTCTCCAAATTCCTACCTAAGTAAAAAATTTCGAATTATTTGGGGATTGTTTTAAACTATTATTTTTACATGTGGGAAAAACGAAAATCGCTGTGGAGGTGAAATCTTTAGAATTAAAAGAATATTTGTAACGATGAAATGGCTGTCTGAAAAATTAATGTTTTTTCAAGGTGAGATGAAATGTTTGCAGTATGCAATCACCAACTACAAGTTTAACATTCTAGTAAAAGGAGCTTGCATTCTGCAAGCATATCATCTCACCTTGAAAATACATTAATTTTTCAAAGAGATATTTCATCATGAGAAATAAATCTTCAATTCAAAATATTTTTCCTGGGTACCGATTTTCGTTTTTTTTTATTGAAAAATAATGGAGTAAAAAAATCGCTTATTTTCGCAAATTTAGGAATACTATACTTTTTCCACATTGGTTTAATAATGCCGCACATTTCTGCCAAATTTTAAATATGTAGCACTATAAGAAGTGAAGAAACATTTATCAAATTGTTTAAATTTAAATAATTTTTAACGGCCGCAATAAGAATTTTATAACTACTCTGAGATGTTTATTTGTTTACAAAGACAACACTTTATGTAACATGAAAACTTAAGCCAACAAACTCCACCCGTAAGTACCTAAACAGTTATCGATTTGTTTAAAATTTAGGAATTTTTTACTGTCTAACAAATAAATATATCAAAATTTGTATAATCCTTAATTCGTTTTTTAACAAATTCTACGTCTAATAAAAATTTTAGCACTGTAGTTCATTCGGAAAGACATAAACATTGGAAATTTGTTTAAACAATTGCAAATTTTAGCGGCCGCATTGTTGCACTTTTTCAAGATTTTCGTTATTTCTGGTAGGTTTCGAGTCTGAAACTCTTCTGGAAGTGCCTAAACATTATTATCCTCCTATATGTTACATATATGTTATATCTTTATATATGTTATATCATTATACTAGTAGAAGGTGCTTGCATCCTGCTAGCATTTCATCTCACATTTAAAAAACATTAATTTTTCAGACTGATATTTCATCATTACAAATTTTCTATTAATTCTAAAGATTTCACCTCCACAGCGATTTTCGTTTTTCCCACATGTTAAAATAATAGTTTAAAACAATCCCAAATTGTTGCAATTTTAAACATTTTACACTTTATCAATTATGGGATACTACTGCTACGCATTTGAGGTAAATTTTAAAGTTGTTACACTTCTAGAAGTAAAATAATATTTTTCTAATTGTTTAAAATTTAAACATTTTTAACGGTTGCCGCAATATATATATGGAGAGATTGAAATGTTTATTTATGCAAATGCACTGTTCTGTAATGAATTTGAAAATTACAGCTTCCTAGCTCATCCCGTAGTACCTAAAAAATTATTAAACTTTAATTTTCAAATGGGGTTAAAATAACCCCTATAGTTGGTTATGAGAAAAGTTCTATAATATTGCAATATTTCAGCTTCCTAAACTTATTAGATTGGTCTACACACTGGATTGCGTTTTCCCATGCTAACTTATGAGAGATATTCCGGGGTCTCTGGAGTCGAACCCAAGACACTGTAAGCAAAAGTGACAATAATTCATAATAGATATTGCGGCTGTCTAGCAACTCTGAAAATTTCATTTTTCTACCTTACGGGAATGTGCCCAAAATTAATTTACAAAAATGGCGCAATGCTTTTCTTATGGGAAAAAACGCAACTTTCGGAATTTTTGGAGTCGAACTCATGTCACTTAGGTAAAAAGTCTCATTTTATTTGTAAGTTTCTCTATAATATCTACAAAAACTGAAACTTTCAGATTTCTAGCTCTTGTAGTTTGGGCTGGACATTAGTAAAATCCTATATGTTATATGACATCATTATATATCGACTACTCTTACAGAGGAGGATATAACATACTAATAGTTGGTGCTTGCATACTGCAAAGCATTTCATATCACCTTGAAAAAACATTCATTTTTCAGACAGACATTTCATCATTACAAATATTCTTTTAATTCTAAAATTTTCACCTCCGCAGCGATTTCCGTTTTCCCCAAATGTAAAAATAATAGTTTTAAACAATCCACAAAAGTTGCAATTTTAAATTTTTTAAACTTTCTCCATTATGGGGTACTAATGCTTCACCATTTAGCAAAATTTTAAAGTTGTAGCACTTCTAGAAGTCAAATAATATTTTCAAATTGATAAACAATTTTTAACGGTTGCCGCAATTCATATAATGCAAATAATAATATAATGCGAAAATACATAAGCTTTGAAAATTTGTTAAACAATTGAGAATATTTATCTTCCGCATTGTTGCACTTTTTCAAGATTTTCTTTTTTTCTAGTCGATGTTTCACAAAATCCCACCTATGAGTAAAATTTCGAATCTGCAGCACATCTGGAAGTGCCTCAACATTAGTATCCTCCCATATGTTATATATATGTAATACTAGTAGTTGGTGCTTGCATACTGCAAACATTTCATCTCACCTTGAAAAAACATTCATTTTTCAGAAAGACATTTCATCATTACAAATATTCTTTAAATAAAAAAGATATTAACTCCGCAGTGATTTTCGTTTTTTCCCACATGTAAAATTATTAGTTTAAAAAAATCCCCAAATGTCGCAATTTTAATAATTTTACACTTCCTTTATTATGGGGCACTGATGCTAAACATTTTTGGCCAAATTTAAAAGTTGTAGCACTTCTAGAAGAAAAATAATATTTTTAAAATTTTTTAAAATTAAATAATTTTTAACGTCATTGTAGCACTTTTTCATGATTTTCGTATTTTCTAGTCAGTTTTGCACAAAATTGTAACTAAGAAAAAAATTTCAAATCTCCAGCACATCTGGAAGTGCCTAAACATTAGTATCCTCCTGTTATCATTATGTATCGACGACTCTTACAGAGTAGGATATAATATACTAGTAGAAGGTGCTTGCATACTGCAAGCATTTCATCTCATCTTGAAAAAACATTAATTTTACAGACAGATATTTCATTATTACAAATATTCTATTAATTCTAAAGATTTCACCTCCACAGCGATTATCGTTTTCCCAACGTAAAAATAATAGTTAAAAACAATCCACAAATGTTTCAATTTTAAACATTTTACTCTTTTTCCATTATGGGTTACTAATGCTACACATTTCAGCAAAATTTTAAAGTTGTTACACCTATAGAAGTAAAATAATATTTTTCAATATACATATATATATCAAAATAACTAGACGTTCCTTACAGAGGGGGATATAACATATGACACGATGATACTAATGTCCAGCCCAACCTAAAAAAGCTAGAGTTCTGAAAGTTCTGGATTTTTTAGATATGATAAAGAAACGTTCAGATAAAATGAGAGTTCTTACCTAAGTGACATCAGTTCGACTCCAGAAATTCCAAAAGTTGCGTTTTTTCCCATAAGAAAAGCATTGCGCCATTTTTGTAAATTAATTTTGGGCACATTCCCGTAAGGTAGAAAAATGAAATTTTCAGAGTTGCTAGACAGCCGCAATATCTATTATGAATTATTGTCACTTTTGCTTACAGTGTCTTGGGTTCGACTCCAGAGACCCCGGAATATCTCTCATAAGTTAGCATGGGAAAACGGAATCCAGTGTGTATACCAATTTAATAAGTTTAGGAAGCTGAAATTTTGCAACATTATAGAACTTTTCTCATAACCAGCTACGAAAATCGAAAATTTTGAAATTGTAAATTTTAGGGGTTCTTTTAACCCCATTTGAACATTAAAGTTTAATAATATTTTAGGTACTACGGGATGAGCTAGGAAGCTGCAATTTTCAAATTATTTACAGAACAGTGTATTTGAATAAATAAACATTTCAATCTCTCCATATATATATTGCAGCAACCGTTAAAAATGTTTAAATTTTAAACAATTTGAAAAATATTATTTTACCTCTATATGTGCTACAACTTTAAAATTTGGCTGAAAGGTGTAGCATTAGTACCCCATAATGGAGAAAGTGTATAATGTATAATATTGCAACATTTGGGGATTGGTTTAAACTATTATTTTTACATGTGGGAAAAATGAAAATCACTGCGGAAGTGAAATGTTTAGAATTAATAGAATATTTGTAATGATGAAATATCTGTCTGAAAAATTAAAGTTTTTTCAAGGTGAGATGAAATGCTTGCAGTATGCAAGCACCTTCTACTAGTATAATGATATCATTCTATATAGACGTTCCTTACAGAGGAGAATATAACATATAACAGGAGGATACTAATGTTTAGGCATTTCCAGATGAGCTGCAGATTCGAATTTTTTTTCTTAGGTAGAATTTTTTGCAAAACCTACTAGAAAAAGCGAAAATCTTTAAAAAGTGAAACAATGTGGCCGCGAAAAATTCGCAATTGTTTAAACAAATTTTCAAGGTTTATATATTTCCAAATCTGCTACTGAGTTGAATTTTTTTTTATAAGTAGGATTCTTAAAAAAACGAAATAGGGAATATACAAATTTTGATATTTTAATTTGTTTTGCACTTAAAAATTCTTAAAGTTAAACAAATAGATAACTGTTTAGGTACTATGGGATGAGCTAGGAAGCTGAAATTTTCAAATTAATTACAGTATAGTAAATTTGCACAAATAAATATTTCAATTTTACCATATATGTATTGCCGCGGCCTTTAAAAATTATTTAAATTTAAACAATTAGAAAAATATTATTTTATTTCTAGAAGGACTACAACTTTAAAATTTGGCTAAAATGTGTAGCATTAGAACCTTATAATGAAGAAAGTGTAAAATTTTTAAACATGCGACATTTGAGGTTGTTTTATACTATTACTCTTACATGTGGGAAAAACGAAAATCGCTGCAGAATTGAAAACTTTAGAATTAAAAGACAATTTGTAATGTTTAAATTTCTGTCTGAAAAATGAATGTTCTTTTAATGTGAGATGAAATGCTTACAGTATGCAAGCACAAACAACTAGTAACATATACAATGATATAACATATATATAACATATAGGAGGATACTAATGTTTAGGCACTTCCAGATGTGCTAAAGATTCGAAATTTTTTTCTTAGGTAGAAGTTTTGCAAAACCGACTAGAAAAAACGGAATTTCTGAAAAAGTGCAACAGTGCGGCCGCTAAATATTCGCAATTGTTTAAACAAATTTTCAGGGTTTAGACATTTCCGAATGTGCTATGGAGTTAAAACATTTTTTATAAGTAGAATTATAAAATAAACGAATTAATGATTATAAAAATTTTGAAATTTTAATTTGTTTCGCAGTAAAAAATTCCTATAATTTAAACAAATAGATAACTGTTTAGGTACTACCGGTGGAGTTAGTAAACTGAAGTTTTCAAGTTATATAAAGTTTGGTCTTTGTAATCAAATTAACATCTCAGAGAAGTTATAAAATTCTTTTTGCGGCCGTTAAAAATTATTTAAATTTAAACAATTAAATAAATGTTACTTCACTTCTTATTGTGCTACAAATTTAAAATATGGCAGAAATGTGTGGCATTATTAACCCAATGTGGAAAACGTATAGTATTCCTAAATTTGCAAAAATAAGCGATTGTTTTACTCCATTATTGTTCAATAAGGAAAAAACGAAAATCGGTCCCGAGGAGAAATATTTTGAATTAAAGATTTATTTCTCATGATGAAATATCTCTTTGAAAAATTAATGTATTTTCAAGGTGAGATGATATTCTTGCAGAATGCAAGCTCCTTTTACTAGTATGTTATACTAGTAGTTGGTGCTTGCATACTGCAAACATTTCATCTCACCTTGAAAAAACATTCATTTTTCAGACAGCCATTTCTTCATTACAAATAATCTTTTAATTCTAAAGATTTCACCTCCACAGCGATTTTCGTTTTTCCTACATGTAAAAATAATAGTTTAAAACAATCCCCAAATTTTGCAATTTTAAAAAATTTACACTTTCTTCATTATAAGGTACTAAAGCTACACATTTGAGACAAATTTTAAATTTGTAGCACTTTTAGAAGTAAAATAATATTTTTCTAATTGTTTAAATTAAAATAATTTTTAACGGCCGCCGCAATTCATATATGGTAAAATTGAAATGTTTATTTATGCAAATTCTCTACTCTGTAAATAATTTGAAAATTTCAGCTTCCTAACTCATACCATAGTATCTAAACAGTTTTCTATTTTCTTAAACTTTAAGAATTTTTAACTGCAAAAGAAATTAAAATATCAAATTAATATAATCCATATTTCGTTTTTTTAAGAATTCTACTTATAAAAAAAATTTCAACTACGTAGCACATGCAGAAATACATAAACCATGAAAATTTGTTTAAAAAATTGCGAATTTTAACGTGCGCATTGTTGCACTTTTTCATGATTTTCTTTTTTTGTAGTCGGTTTTGCACAAAATCCTACCTAAGAAAAAAATTTCGAATCTCCAGCACATCTGGAAGTTCCTAAACATTATTATGTTATATATATGTTATATCCTCCACTGTAAGAGTCGTCGATATATAATGACTAGTAGAAGGTGCTTGCATACTGCAAGCATTTCATCTCACCTTGAAAAATCATTCATTTTTCAGACACATTTTATCATTACAAATATTCTTTTAACTCTAAAGATTTAGATTCAACTGGCAAACAAATTAATATATCAAAATTTGTATAATCCCTATTTCGTATTTTTAAGAATTCTACTTACAAAAAAAATTTCAACTCCGTAGCACATGCAGAAATACATAAACCATGAAATTTTTGAAATAATTGCGAATTTTTAGCGGCCGCATTGTTGCAGTTTTTGAAGATTTTCGTTTTTTCTTGTCGGTTTTCTCCAAATTCCTACCTAAGTAAAAAATTTCGAATTATTTGGGGATTGTTTTAAACTATTATTTTTACATGTGGGAAAAACGAAAATCGCTGTGGAGGTGAAATCTTTAGAATTAAAAGAATATTTGTAACGATGAAATGGCTGTCTGAAAAATTAATGTTTTTTCAAGGTGAGATGAAATGTTTGCAGTATGCAATCACCAACTACAAGTTTAACATTCTAGTAAAAGGAGCTTGCATTCTGCAAGCATATCATCTCACCTTGAAAATACATTAATTTTTCAAAGAGATATTTCATCATGAGAAATAAATCTTCAATTCAAAATATTTTTCCTGGGTACCGATTTTCGTTTTTTTTTATTGAAAAATAATGGAGTAAAAAAATCGCTTATTTTCGCAAATTTAGGAATACTATACTTTTTCCACATTGGTTTAATAATGCCGCACATTTCTGCCAAATTTTAAATATGTAGCACTATAAGAAGTGAAGAAACATTTATCAAATTGTTTAAATTTAAATAATTTTTAACGGCCGCAATAAGAATTTTATAACTACTCTGAGATGTTTATTTGTTTACAAAGACAACACTTTATGTAACATGAAAACTTAAGCCAACAAACTCCACCCGTAAGTACCTAAACAGTTATCGATTTGTTTAAAATTTAGGAATTTTTTACTGTCTAACAAATAAATATATCAAAATTTGTATAATCCTTAATTCGTTTTTTAACAAATTCTACGTCTAATAAAAATTTTAGCACTGTAGTTCATTCGGAAAGACATAAACATTGGAAATTTGTTTAAACAATTGCAAATTTTAGCGGCCGCATTGTTGCACTTTTTCAAGATTTTCGTTATTTCTGGTAGGTTTCGAGTCTGAAACTCTTCTGGAAGTGCCTAAACATTATTATCCTCCTATATGTTACATATATGTTATATCTTTATATATGTTATATCATTATACTAGTAGAAGGTGCTTGCATCCTGCTAGCATTTCATCTCACATTTAAAAAACATTAATTTTTCAGACTGATATTTCATCATTACAAATTTTCTATTAATTCTAAAGATTTCACCTCCACAGCGATTTTCGTTTTTCCCACATGTTAAAATAATAGTTTAAAACAATCCCAAATTGTTGCAATTTTAAACATTTTACACTTTATCAATTATGGGATACTACTGCTACGCATTTGAGGTAAATTTTAAAGTTGTTACACTTCTAGAAGTAAAATAATATTTTTCTAATTGTTTAAAATTTAAACATTTTTAACGGTTGCCGCAATATATATATGGAGAGATTGAAATGTTTATTTATGCAAATGCACTGTTCTGTAATGAATTTGAAAATTACAGCTTCCTAGCTCATCCCGTAGTACCTAAAAAATTATTAAACTTTAATTTTCAAATGGGGTTAAAATAACCCCTATAGTTGGTTATGAGAAAAGTTCTATAATATTGCAATATTTCAGCTTCCTAAACTTATTAGATTGGTCTACACACTGGATTGCGTTTTCCCATGCTAACTTATGAGAGATATTCCGGGGTCTCTGGAGTCGAACCCAAGACACTGTAAGCAAAAGTGACAATAATTCATAATAGATATTGCGGCTGTCTAGCAACTCTGAAAATTTCATTTTTCTACCTTACGGGAATGTGCCCAAAATTAATTTACAAAAATGGCGCAATGCTTTTCTTATGGGAAAAAACGCAACTTTCGGAATTTTTGGAGTCGAACTCATGTCACTTAGGTAAAAAGTCTCATTTTATTTGTAAGTTTCTCTATAATATCTACAAAAACTGAAACTTTCAGATTTCTAGCTCTTGTAGTTTGGGCTGGACATTAGTAAAATCCTATATGTTATATGACATCATTATATATCGACTACTCTTACAGAGGAGGATATAACATACTAATAGTTGGTGCTTGCATACTGCAAAGCATTTCATATCACCTTGAAAAAACATTCATTTTTCAGACAGACATTTCATCATTACAAATATTCTTTTAATTCTAAAATTTTCACCTCCGCAGCGATTTCCGTTTTCCCCAAATGTAAAAATAATAGTTTTAAACAATCCACAAAAGTTGCAATTTTAAATTTTTTAAACTTTCTCCATTATGGGGTACTAATGCTTCACCATTTAGCAAAATTTTAAAGTTGTAGCACTTCTAGAAGTCAAATAATATTTTCAAATTGATAAACAATTTTTAACGGTTGCCGCAATTCATATAATGCAAATAATAATATAATGCGAAAATACATAAGCTTTGAAAATTTGTTAAACAATTGAGAATATTTATCTTCCGCATTGTTGCACTTTTTCAAGATTTTCTTTTTTTCTAGTCGATGTTTCACAAAATCCCACCTATGAGTAAAATTTCGAATCTGCAGCACATCTGGAAGTGCCTCAACATTAGTATCCTCCCATATGTTATATATATGTAATACTAGTAGTTGGTGCTTGCATACTGCAAACATTTCATCTCACCTTGAAAAAACATTCATTTTTCAGAAAGACATTTCATCATTACAAATATTCTTTAAATAAAAAAGATATTAACTCCGCAGTGATTTTCGTTTTTTCCCACATGTAAAATTATTAGTTTAAAAAAATCCCCAAATGTCGCAATTTTAATAATTTTACACTTCCTTTATTATGGGGCACTGATGCTAAACATTTTTGGCCAAATTTAAAAGTTGTAGCACTTCTAGAAGAAAAATAATATTTTTAAAATTTTTTAAAATTAAATAATTTTTAACGTCATTGTAGCACTTTTTCATGATTTTCGTATTTTCTAGTCAGTTTTGCACAAAATTGTAACTAAGAAAAAAATTTCAAATCTCCAGCACATCTGGAAGTGCCTAAACATTAGTATCCTCCTGTTATCATTATGTATCGACGACTCTTACAGAGTAGGATATAATATACTAGTAGAAGGTGCTTGCATACTGCAAGCATTTCATCTCATCTTGAAAAAACATTAATTTTACAGACAGATATTTCATTATTACAAATATTCTATTAATTCTAAAGATTTCACCTCCACAGCGATTATCGTTTTCCCAACATGTAAAAATAATAGTTAAAAACAATCCACAAATGTTTCAATTTTAAACATTTTACTCTTTTTCCATTATGGGTTACTAATGCTACACATTTCAGCAAAATTTTAAAGTTGTTACACCTATAGAAGTAAAATAATATTTTTCAATATACATATATATATCAAAATAACTAGACGTTCCTTACAGAGGGGGATATAACATATGACACGATGATACTAATGTCCAGCCCAACCTAAAAAAGCTAGAGTTCTGAAAGTTCTGGATTTTTTAGATATGATAAAGAAACGTTCAGATAAAATGAGAGTTCTTACCTAAGTGACATGAGTTCGACTCCAGAAATTCCAAAAGTTGCGTTTTTTCCCATAAGAAAAGCATTGCGCCATTTTTGTAAATTAATTTTGGGCACATTCCCGTAAGGTAGAAAAATGAAATTTTCAGAGTTGCTAGACAGCCGCAATATCTATTATGAATTATTGTCACTTTTGCTTACAGTGTCTTGGGTTCGACTCCAGAGACCCCGGAATATCTCTCATAAGTTAGCATGGGAAAACGGAATCCAGTGTGTATACCAATTTAATAAGTTTAGGAAGCTGAAATTTTGCAACATTATAGAACTTTTCTCATAACCAGCTACGAAAATCGAAAATTTTGAAATTGTAAATTTTAGGGGTTCTTTTAACCCCATTTGAACATTAAAGTTTAATAATATTTTAGGTACTACGGGATGAGCTAGGAAGCTGCAATTTTCAAATTATTTACAGAACAGTGTATTTGAATAAATAAACATTTCAATCTCTCCATATATATATTGCAGCAACCGTTAAAAATGTTTAAATTTTAAACAATTTGAAAAATATTATTTTACCTCTATATGTGCTACAACTTTAAAATTTGGCTGAAAGGTGTAGCATTAGTACCCCATAATGGAGAAAGTGTATAATGTATAATATTGCAACATTTGGGGATTGGTTTAAACTATTATTTTTACATGTGGGAAAAATGAAAATCACTGCGGAAGTGAAATGTTTAGAATTAATAGAATATTTGTAATGATGAAATATCTGTCTGAAAAATTAAAGTTTTTTCAAGGTGAGATGAAATGCTTGCAGTATGCAAGCACCTTCTACTAGTATAATGATATCATTCTATATAGACGTTCCTTACAGAGGAGAATATAACATATAACAGGAGGATACTAATGTTTAGGCATTTCCAGATGAGCTGCAGATTCGAATTTTTTTTCTTAGGTAGAATTTTTTGCAAAACCTACTAGAAAAAGCGAAAATCTTTAAAAAGTGAAACAATGTGGCCGCGAAAAATTCGCAATTGTTTAAACAAATTTTCAAGGTTTATATATTTCCAAATCTGCTACTGAGTTGAATTTTTTTTTATAAGTAGGATTCTTAAAAAAACGAAATAGGGAATATACAAATTTTGATATTTTAATTTGTTTTGCACTTAAAAATTCTTAAAGTTAAACAAATAGATAACTGTTTAGGTACTATGGGATGAGCTAGGAAGCTGAAATTTTCAAATTAATTACAGTATAGTAAATTTGCACAAATAAATATTTCAATTTTACCATATATGTATTGCCGCGGCCTTTAAAAATTATTTAAATTTAAACAATTAGAAAAATATTATTTTATTTCTAGAAGGACTACAACTTTAAAATTTGGCTAAAATGTGTAGCATTAGAACCTTATAATGAAGAAAGTGTAAAATTTTTAAACATGCGACATTTGAGGTTGTTTTATACTATTACTCTTACATGTGGGAAAAACGAAAATCGCTGCAGAATTGAAAACTTTAGAATTAAAAGACAATTTGTAATGTTGAAATTTCTGTCTGAAAAATGAATGTTCTTTTAATGTGAGATGAAATGCTTACAGTATGCAAGCACAAACAACTAGTAACATATACAATGATATAACATATATATAACATATAGGAGGATACTAATGTTTAGGCACTTCCAGATGTGCTAAAGATTCGAAATTTTTTTCTTAGGTAGAAGTTTTGCAAAACCGACTAGAAAAAACGGAATTTCTGAAAAAGTGCAACAGTGCGGCCGCTAAATATTCGCAATTGTTTAAACAAATTTTCAGGGTTTAGACATTTCCGAATGTGCTATGGAGTTAAAACATTTTTTATAAGTAGAATTATAAAAT
The DNA here is from genome assembly GCA_028673005.1 of Tanypteryx hageni. NCBI lineage: Eukaryota > Metazoa > Arthropoda > Insecta > Odonata > Petaluridae > Tanypteryx > Tanypteryx hageni. Next base: position 199,170,799 of record CM054114.1, on the reverse strand, counting down.
AAACGAATTAATGATTATAAAAATTTTGAAATTTTAATTTGTTTCGCAGTAAAAAATTCCTATAATTTAAACAAATAGATAACTGTTTAGGTACTACCGGTGGAGTTAGTAAACTGAAGTTTTCAAGTTATATAAAGTTTGGTCTTTGTAATCAAATTAACATCTCAGAGAAGTTATAAAATTCTTTTTGCGGCCGTTAAAAATTATTTAAATTTAAACAATTAGATAAATGTTACTTCACTTCTTATTGTGCTACAAATTTAAAATATGGCAGAAATGTGTGACATTATTAACCCAATGTGGAAAACGTATAGTATTCCTAAATTTGCAAAAATAAGCGATTGTTTTACTCCATTATTGTTCAATAAGGAAAAAACGAAAATCGGTCCCGAGGAGAAATATTTTGAATTAAAGATTTATTTCTCATGATGAAATATCTCTTTGAAAAATTAATGTATTTTCAAGGTGAGATAATATTCTTGCAGAATGCAAGCTCCTTTTACTAGTATGTTATACTAGTAGTTGGTGCTTGCATACTGCAAACATTTCATCTCACCTTGAAAAAACATTCATTTTTCAGACAGCCATTTCTTCATTACAAATAATCTTTTAATTCTAAAGATTTCACCTCCACAGCGATTTTCGTTTTTCCTACATGTAAAAATAATAGTTTAAAACTATCCCCAAATTTTGCAATTTTAAAAAATTTACACTTTCTTCATTATAAGGTACTAAAGCTACACATTTGAGACAAATTTTAAATTTGTAGCACTTTTAGAAGTAAAATAATATTTTTATAATTGTTTAAATTAAAATAATTTTTAACGGCCGCCGCAATTCATATATGGTAAAATTGAAATGTTTATTTATGCAAATTCTCTACTCTGTAAATAATTTGAAAATTTCAGCTTCCTAACTCATACCATAGAATCTAAACAGTTTTCTATTTTCTTAAACTTTAAGAATTTTTAACTGCAAAAGAAATTAAAATATCAAATTAATATAATCCATATTTCGTTTTTTTAAGAATTCTACTTATAAAAAAAATTTCAACTACGTAGCACATGCAGAAATACATAAACCATGAAAATTTGTTTAAAAAATTGCGAATTTTAACGTGCGCATTGTTGCACTTTTTCATGATTTTCTTTTTTTGTAGTCGGTTTTGCACAAAATCCTACCTAAGAAAAAAATTTCGAATCTCCAGCACATCTGGAAGTTCCTAAACATTATTATGTTATATCCTCCACTGTAAGAGTCGTCGATATATAATGACTAGTAGAAGGTGCTTGCATACTGCAAGCATTTCATCTCACCTTGAAAAATCATTCATTTTTCAGACACATTTTATCATTACAAATATTCTTTTAATTCTAAAGATTTAGATTCAACTGGCAAACAAATTAATATATCAAAATTTGTATAATCCCTATTTCGTATTTTTAAGAATTCTACTTACAAAAAAAATTTCAACTCCGTAGCACATGCAGAAATACATAAACCATGACATTTTTGAAATAATTGCGAATTTTTAGCGGCCGCATTGTTGCAGTTTTTGAAGATTTTCGTTTTTTCTTGTCGGTTTTCTCCAAATTCCTACCTAAGTAAAAAATTTCGAATTATTTGGGGATTGTTTTAAACTATTATTTTTACATGTGGGAAAAACGAAAATCGCTGTGGAGGTGAAATCTTTAGAATTAAAAGAATATTTGTAACGATGAAATGGCTGTCTGAAAAATTAATGTTTTTTCAAGGTGAGATGAAATGTTTGCAGTATGCAATCACCAACTACAAGTTTAACATTCTAGTAAAAGGAGCTTGCATTCTGCAAGCATATCATCTCACCTTGAAAATACATTAATTTTTCAAAGAGATATTTATCATGAGAAATAAATCTTCAATTCAAAATATTTTTCCTGGGTACCGATTTTCGTTTTTTTTTATTGAAAAATAATGGAGTAAAAAAATCGCTTTTTTTCGCAAATTTAGGAATACTATACTTTTTCCACTTTGGTTTAATAATGCCGCACATTTCTACCAAATTTTAAATATGTAGCACTATAAGAAGTGAAGAAACATTTATCAAATTGTTTAAATTTAAATAATTTTTAACGGCCGCAATAAGAATTTTATAACTACTCTGAGATGTTTATTTGTTTACAAAGACAACACTTTATGTAACATGAAAATTTAAGCCAACAAACTCCACCCGTAAGTACCTAAACAGTTATCGATTTGTTTAAAATTTAGGAATTTTTTACTGTCTAACAAATAAATATATCAAAATTTGTATAATCCTTAATTCGTTTTTTAACAAATTCTACGTCTAATAAAAATTTTAGCACTGTAGTTCATTCGGAAAGACATAAACATTGGAAATTTGTTTAAACAATTGCAAATTTTAGCGGCCGCATTGTTGCACTTTTTCAAGATTTTCGTTATTTCTGGTAGGTTTCGAGTCTGAAACTCTTCTGGAAGTGCCTAAACATTATTATCCTCCTATATGTTACATATATGTTATATCTTTATATATGTTATATCATTATACTAGTAGAAGGTGCTTGCATCCTGCTAGCATTTCATCTCACATTTAAAAAACATTAATTTTTCAGACTGATATTTCATCATTACAAATTTTCTATTAATTCTAAAGATTTCACCTCCACAGCGATTTTCGTTTTTCCCACATGTTAAAATAATAGTTTAAAACAATCCCAAATTGTTGCAATTTTAAACATTTTACACTTTATCAATTATGGGATACTACTGCTACGCATTTGAGGTAAATTTTAAAGTTGTTACACTTCTAGAAGTAAAATAATATTTTTCTAATTGTTTAAAATTTAAACATTTTTAACGGTTGCCGCAATATATATATGGAGAGATTGAAATGTTTATTTATGCAAATGCACTGTTCTGATATGAATTTGAAAATTACAGCTTCCTAGCTCATCCCGTAGTACCTAAAAAATTATTAAACTTTAATTTTCAAATGGGGTTAAAATAACCCCTATAGTTGGTTAGTTAGTTAGTTAGTTGGTTTAAATAAAAAAGATATTAACTCCGCTTTGATTTTCGTTTTTTCCCACATGTAAAATTATTAGTTTAAAAAAATCCCCAAATGTCGCAATTTTAATAATTTTACACTTCCTTTATTATGGGGCACTGATGCTACACATTTTTGGCCAAATTTAAAAGTTCTTTTTCATTCATTCATTCATTCATTTTTCTTCTAGAAGAAAAATAATATTTTTAAAATTTTTTAAAATTAAATAATTTTTAACGTCATTGTAGCACTTTTTCATGATTTTCGTATTTTCTAGTCAGTTTTGCACAAAATTGTAACTAAGAAAAAAATTTCAAATCTCCAGCACATCTGGAAGTGCCTAAACATTAGTATCCTCCTGTTATCATTATGTATCGACGACTCTTACAGAGTAGGATATAATATACTAGTAGAAGGTGCTTGCATACTGCAAGCATTTCATCTCATCTTGAAAAAACATTAATTTTACAGACAGATATTTCATTATTACAAATATTCTATTAATTCTAAAGATTTCACCTCCACAGCGATTATCGTTTTCCCAACATGTAAAAATAATAGTTAAAAACAATCCACAAATGTTTCAATTTTAAACATTTTACTCTTTTTCCATTATGGGTTACTAATGCTACACATTTCAGCAAAATTTTAAAGTTGTTACACCTATAGAAGTAAAATAATATTTTTCAATATACATATATATCAGTAGATGGTAGCTCGTAATCACTTTGGCTCCAAGTTGAACAGTTGTATAAAACTCCTTAAGCCAAAAATATTGTAGGGTAAGCCCTATGCATTTCGCCCACTAAGTGGGCATCTTCAGGGGAGAACCTGCCTTGGCAGTGAACAAGGTTCAACTGCAGTTGAACCTTGTTCACTGCCAAGGCAGGTTCTCCCCTGAAGATGCCCACTTAGTGGGCGAAATGCATAGGGCTTACCCTACAATATTTTTGGCTTAAGGAGTTTTATACAACTGTTTATACATATATATATCAAAATAACTAGACGTTCCTTACAGAGGGGGATATAACATATGACACGATGATACTAATGTCCAGCCCAACCTAAAAAAGCTAGAGTTCTGAAAGTTCTGGATTTTTTAGATATGATAAAGAAACGTTCAGATAAAATGAGAGTTCTTACCTAAGTGACATCAGTTCGACTCCAGAAATTCCAAAATTTGCGTTTTTTCCCATAAGAAAAGCATTGCGCCATTTTTGTAAATTAATTTTGGGCACATTCCCGTAAGGTAGAAAAATGAAATTTTCAGAGTTGCTAGACAGCCGCAATATCTATTATGAATTATTGTCACTTTTGCTTACAGTGTCTTGGGTTCGACTCCAGAGACCCCGGAATATCTCTCATAAGTTAGCATGGGAAAACGGAATCCAGTGTGTATACCAATTTAATAAGTTTAGGAAGCTGAAATTTTGCAACATTATAGAACTTTTCTCATAACCAGCTACGAAAATCGAAAATTTTGAAATTGTAAATTTTAGGGGTTCTTTTAACCCCATTTGAACATTAAAGTTTAATAATATTTTAGGTACTACGGGATGAGCTAGGAAGCTGCAATTTTCAAATTATTTACAGAACAGTGTATTTGAATAAATAAACATTTCAATCTCTCCATATATATATTGCAGCAACCGTTAAAAATGTTTAAATTTTAAACAATTTGAAAAATATTATTTTACCTCTATATGTGCTACAACTTTAAAATTTGGCTGAAAGGTGTAGCATTAGTACCCCATAATGGAGAAAGTGTATAATGTATAATATTGCAACATTTGGGGATTGGTTTAAACTATTATTTTTACATGTGGGAAAAATGAAAATCACTGCGGAAGTGAAATGTTTAGAATTAATAGAATATTTGTAATGATGAAATATCTGTCTGAAAAATTAAAGTTTTTTCAAGGTGAGATGAAATGCTTGCAGTATGCAAGCACCTTCTACTAGTATAATGATATCATTCTATATAGACGTTCCTTACAGAGGAGAATATAACATATAACAGGAGGATACTAATGTTTAGGCATTTCCAGATGAGCTGCAGATTCGAATTTTTTTTCTTAGGTAGAATTTTTTGCAAAACCTACTAGAAAAAGCGAAAATCTTTAAAAAGTGAAACAATGTGGCCGCGAAAAATTCGCAATTGTTTAAACAAATTTTCAAGGTTTATATATTTCCAAATCTGCTACTGAGTTGAATTTTTTTTTATAAGTAGGATTCTTAAAAAAACGAAATAGGGAATATACAAATTTTGATATTTTAATTTGTTTTGCACTTAAAAATTCTTAAAGTTAAACAAATAGATAACTGTTTAGGTACTATGGGATGAGCTAGGAAGCTGAAATTTTCAAATTAATTACAGTATAGTAAATTTGCACAAATAAATATTTCAATTTTACCATATATGTATTGCCGCGGCCTTTAAAAATTATTTAAATTTAAACAATTAGAAAAATATTATTTTATTTCTAGAAGGACTACAACTTTAAAATTTGGCTAAAATGTGTAGCATTAGAACCTTATAATGAAGAAAGTGTAAAATATTTAAACATGCGACATTTGAGGTTGTTTTATACTATTACTCTTACATGTGGGAAAAACGAAAATCGCTGCAGAATTGAAAACTTTAGAATTAAAAGACAATTTGTAATGTTGAAATTTCTGTCTGAAAAATGAATGTTCTTTTAATGTGAGATGAAATGCTTACAGTATGCAAGCACAAACAACTAGTAACATATACAATGATATAACATATATATAACATATAGGAGGATACTAATGTTTAGGCACTTCCAGATGTGCTAAAGATTCGAAATTTTTTTCTTAGGTAGAAGTTTTGCAAAACCGACTAGAAAAAACGGAATTTCTGAAAAAGTGCAACAGTGCGGCCGCTAAATATTCGCAATTGTTTAAACAAATTTTCAGGGTTTAGACATTTCCGAATGTGCTATGGAGTTAAAACATTTTTTATAAGTAGAATTATAAAATAAACGAATTAATGATTATAAAAATTTTGAAATTTTAATTTGTTTCGCAGTAAAAAATTCCTATAATTTAAACAAATAGATAACTGTTTAGGTACTACCGGTGGAGTTAGTAAACTGAAGTTTTCAAGTTATATAAAGTTTGGTCTTTGTAATCAAATTAACATCTCAGAGAAGTTATAAAATTCTTTTTGCGGCCGTTAAAAATTATTTAAATTTAAACAATTAGATAAATGTTACTTCACTTCTTATTGTGCTACAAATTTAAAATATGGCAGAAATGTGTGACATTATTAACCCAATGTGGAAAACGTATAGTATTCCTAAATTTGCAAAAATAAGCGATTGTTTTACTCCATTATTGTTCAATAAGGAAAAAACGAAAATCGGTCCCGAGGAGAAATATTTTGAATTAAAGATTTATTTCTCATGATGAAATATCTCTTTGAAAAATTAATGTATTTTCAAGGTGAGATAATATTCTTGCAGAATGCAAGCTCCTTTTACTAGTATGTTATACTAGTAGTTGGTGCTTGCATACTGCAAACATTTCATCTCACCTTGAAAAAACATTCATTTTTCAGACAGCCATTTCTTCATTACAAATAATCTTTTAATTCTAAAGATTTCACCTCCACAGCGATTTTCGTTTTTCCTACATGTAAAAATAATAGTTTAAAACTATCCCCAAATTTTGCAATTTTAAAAAATTTACACTTTCTTCATTATAAGGTACTAAAGCTACACATTTGAGACAAATTTTAAATTTGTAGCACTTTTAGAAGTAAAATAATATTTTTCTAATTGTTTAAATTAAAATAATTTTTAACGGCCGCCGCAATTCATATATGGTAAAATTGAAATGTTTATTTATGCAAATTCTCTACTCTGTAAATAATTTGAAAATTTCAGCTTCCTAACTCATACCATAGAATCTAAACAGTTTTCTATTTTCTTAAACTTTAAGAATTTTTAACTGCAAAAGAAATTAAAATATCAAATTAATATAATCCATATTTCGTTTTTTTAAGAATTCTACTTATAAAAAAAATTTCAACTACGTAGCACATGCAGAAATACATAAACCATGAAAATTTGTTTAAAAAATTGCGAATTTTAACGTGCGCATTGTTGCACTTTTTCATGATTTTCTTTTTTTGTAGTCGGTTTTGCACAAAATCCTACCTAAGAAAAAAATTTCGAATCTCCAGCACATCTGGAAGTTCCTAAACATTATTATGTTATATATATGTTATATCCTCCACTGTAAGAGTCGTCGATATATAATGACTAGTAGAAGGTGCTTGCATACTGCAAGCATTTCATCTCACCTTGAAAAATCATTCATTTTTCAGACACATTTTATCATTACAAGTATTCTTTTAATTCTAAAGATTTAGATTCAACTGGCAAACAAATTAATATATCAAAATTTGTATAATCCCTATTTCGTATTTTTAAGAATTCTACTTACAAAAAAAATTTCAACTCCGTAGCACATGCAGAAATACATAAACCATGACATTTTTGAAATAATTGCGAATTTTTAGCGGCCGCATTGTTGCAGTTTTTGAAGATTTTCGTTTTTTCTTGTCGGTTTTCTCCAAATTCCTACCTAAGTAAAAAATTTCGAATTATTTGGGGATTGTTTTAAACTATTATTTTTACATGTGGGAAAAACGAAAATCGCTGTGGAGGTGAAATCTTTAGAATTAAAAGAATATTTGTAACGATGAAATGGCTGTCTGAAAAATTAATGTTTTTTCAAGGTGAGATGAAATGTTTGCAGTATGCAATCACCAACTACAAGTTTAACATTCTAGTAAAAGGAGCTTGCATTCTGCAAGCATATCATCTCACCTTGAAAATACATTAATTTTTCAAAGAGATATTTATCATGAGAAATAAATCTTCAATTCAAAATATTTTTCCTGGGTACCGATTTTCGTTTTTTTTTTATTGAAAAATAATGGAGTAAAAAAATCGCTTATTTTCGCAAATTTAGGAATACTATACTTTTTCCACATTGGTTTAATAATGCCGCACATTTCTGCCAAATTTTAAATATGTAGCACTATAAGAAGTGAAGAAACATTTATCAAATTGTTTAAATTTAAATAATTTTTAACGGCCGCAATAAGAATTTTATAACTACTCTGAGATGTTTATTTGTTTACAAAGACAACACTTTATGTAACATGAAAACTTAAGCCAACAAACTCCACCCGTAAGTACCTAAACAGTTATCGATTTGTTTAAAATTTAGGAATTTTTTACTGTCTAACAAATAAATATATCAAAATTTGTATAATCCTTAATTCGTTTTTTAACAAATTCTACGTCTAATAAAAATTTTAGCACTGTAGTTCATTCGGAAAGACATAAACATTGGAAATTTGTTTAAACAATTGCAAATTTTAGCGGCCGCATTGTTGCACTTTTTCAAGATTTTCGTTATTTCTGGTAGGTTTCGAGTCTGAAACTCTTCTGGAAGTGCCTAAACATTATTATCCTCCTATATGTTACATATATGTTATATCTTTATATATGTTATATCATTATACTAGTAGAAGGTGCTTGCATCCTGCTAGCATTTCATCTCACATTTAAAAAACATTAATTTTTCAGACTGATATTTCATCATTACAAATTTTCTATTAATTCTAAAGATTTCACCTCCACAGCGATTTTCGTTTTTCCCACATGTTAAAATAATAGTTTAAAACAATCCCAAATTGTTGCAATTTTAAACATTTTACACTTTATCAATTATGGGATACTACTGCTACGCATTTGAGGTAAATTTTAAAGTTGTTACACTTCTAGAAGTAAAATAATATTTTTCTAATTGTTTAAAATTTAAACATTTTTAACGGTTGCCGCAATATATATATGGAGAGATTGAAATGTTTATTTATGCAAATGCACTGTTCTGTAATGAATTTGAAAATTACAGCTTCCTAGCTCATCCCGTATTACCTAAAAAATTATTAAACTTTAATTTTCAAATGGGGTTAAAATAACCCCTATAGTTGGTTATGAGAAAAGTTCTATAATATTGCAATATTTCAGCTTCCTAAACTTATTAGATTGGTCTACACACTGGATTGCGTTTTCCCATGCTAACTTATGAGAGATATTCCGGGGTCTCTGGAGTCGAACCCAAGACACTGTAAGCAAAAGTGACAATAATTCATAATAGATATTGCGGCTGTCTAGCAACTCTGAAAATTTCATTTTTCTACCTTACGGGAATGTGCCCAAAATTAATTTACAAAAATGGCGCAATGCTTTTCTTATGGGAAAAAACGCAACTTTCGGAATTTTTGGAGTCGAACTCATGTCACTTAGGTAAAAAGTCTCATTTTATTTGTAAGTTTCTCTATAATATCTACAAAAACTGAAACTTTCAGATTTCTAGCTCTTGTAGTTTGGGCTGGACATTAGTAAAATCCTATATGTTATATGACATCATTATATATCGACTACTCTTACAGAGGAGGATATAACATACTAATAGTTGGTGCTTGCATACTGCAAAGCATTTCATATCACCTTGAAAAAACATTCATTTTTCAGACAGACATTTCATCATTACAAATATTCTTTTAATTCTAAAATTTTCACCTCCGCAGCGATTTCCGTTTTCCCCAAATGTAAAAATAATAGTTTTAAACAATCCACAAAAGTTGCAATTTTAAATTTTTTAAACTTTCTCCATTATGGGGTACTAATGCTTCACCATTTAGCAAAATTTTAAAGTTGTAGCACTTCTAGAAGTCAAATAATATTTTCAAATTGATAAACAATTTTTAACGGTTGCCGCAATTCATATAATGCAAATAATAATATAATGCGAAAATACATAAGCTTTGAAAATTTGTTAAACAATTGAGAATATTTATCTTCCGCATTGTTGCACTTTTTCAAGATTTTCTTTTTTTCTAGTCGATGTTTCACAAAATCCCACCTATGAGTAAAATTTCGAATCTGCAGCACATCTGGAAGTGCCTCAACATTAGTATCCTCCCATATGTTATATATATGTAATACTAGTAGTTGGTGCTTGCATACTGCAAACATTTCATCTCACCTTGAAAAAACATTCATTTTTCAGAAAGACATTTCATCATTACAAATATTCTTTAAATAAAAAAGATATTAACTCCGCAGTGATTTTCGTTTTTTCCCACATGTAAAATTATTAGTTTAAAAAAATCCCCAAATGTCGCAATTTTAATAATTTTACACTTCCTTTATTATGGGGCACTGATGCTAAACATTTTTGGCCAAATTTAAAAGTTGTAGCACTTCTAGAAGAAAAATAATATTTTTAAAATTTTTTAAAATTAAATAATTTTTAACGTCATTGTAGCACTTTTTCATGATTTTCGTATTTTCTAGTCAGTTTTGCACAAAATTGTAACTAAGAAAAAAATTTCAAATCTCCAGCACATCTGGAAGTGCCTAAACATTAGTATCCTCCTGTTATCATTATGTATCGACGACTCTTACAGAGTAGGATATAATATACTAGTAGAAGGTGCTTGCATACTGCAAGCATTTCATCTCATCTTGAAAAAACATTAATTTTACAGACAGATATTTCATTATTACAAATATTCTATTAATTCTAAAGATTTCACCTCCACAGCGATTATCGTTTTCCCAACATGTAAAAATAATAGTTAAAAACAATCCACAAATGTTTCAATTTTAAACATTTTACTCTTTTTCCATTATGGGTTACTAATGCTACACATTTCAGCAAAATTTTAAAGTTGTTACACCTATAGAAGTAAAATAATATTTTTCAATATACATATATATATCAAAATAACTAGACGTTCCTTACAGAGGGGGATATAACATATGACACGATGATACTAATGTCCAGCCCAACCTAAAAAAGCTAGAGTTCTGAAAGTTCTGGATTTTTTAGATATGATAAAGAAACGTTCAGATAAAATGAGAGTTCTTACCTAAGTGACATGAGTTCGACTCCAGAAATTCCAAAAGTTGCGTTTTTTCCCATAAGAAAAGCATTGCGCCATTTTTGTAAATTAATTTTGGGCACATTCCCGTAAGGTAGAAAAATGAAATTTTCAGAGTTGCTAGACAGCCGCAATATCTATTATGAATTATTGTCACTTTTGCTTACAGTGTCTTGGGTTCGACTCCAGAGACCCCGGAATATCTCTCATAAGTTAGCATGGGAAAACGGAATCCAGTGTGTATACCAATTTAATAAGTTTAGGAAGCTGAAATTTTGCAACATTATAGAACTTTTCTCATAACCAGCTACGAAAATCGAAAATTTTGAAATTGTAAATTTTAGGGGTTCTTTTAACCCCATTTGAACATTAAAGTTTAATAATATTTTAGGTACTACGGGATGAGCTAGGAAGCTGCAATTTTCAAATTATTTACAGAACAGTGTATTTGAATAAATAAACATTTCAATCTCTCCATATATATATTGCAGCAACCGTTAAAAATGTTTAAATTTTAAACAATTTGAAAAATATTATTTTACCTCTATATGTGCTACAACTTTAAAATTTGGCTGAAAGGTGTAGCATTAGTACCCCATAATGGAGAAAGTGTATAATGTATAATATTGCAACATTTGGGGATTGGTTTAAACTATTATTTTTACATGTGGGAAAAATGAAAATCACTGCGGAAGTGAAATGTTTAGAATTAATAGAATATTTGTAATGATGAAATATCTGTCTGAAAAATTAAAGTTTTTTCAAGGTGAGATGAAATGCTTGCAGTATGCAAGCACCTTCTACTAGTATAATGATATCATTCTATATAGACGTTCCTTACAGAGGAGAATATAACATATAACAGGAGGATACTAATGTTTAGGCATTTCCAGATGAGCTGCAGATTCGAATTTTTTTTCTTAGGTAGAATTTTTTGCAAAACCTACTAGAAAAAGCGAAAATCTTTAAAAAGTGAAACAATGTGGCCGCGAAAAATTCGCAATTGTTTAAACAAATTTTCAAGGTTTATATATTTCCAAATCTGCTACTGAGTTGAATTTTTTTTTATAAGTAGGATTCTTAAAAAAACGAAATAGGGAATATACAAATTTTGATATTTTAATTTGTTTTGCACTTAAAAATTCTTAAAGTTAAACAAATAGATAACTGTTTAGGTACTATGGGATGAGCTAGGAAGCTGAAATTTTCAAATTAATTACAGTATAGTAAATTTGCACAAATAAATATTTCAATTTTACCATATATGTATTGCCGCGGCCTTTAAAAATTATTTAAATTTAAACAATTAGAAAAATATTATTTTATTTCTAGAAGGACTACAACTTTAAAATTTGGCTAAAATGTGTAGCATTAGAACCTTATAATGAAGAAAGTGTAAAATTTTTAAACATGCGACATTTGAGGTTGTTTTATACTATTACTCTTACATGTGGGAAAAACGAAAATCGCTGCAGAATTGAAAACTTGTAACGAGACCAGACCGATAACGGACTTTGCTCTTCATTTTATTTTGTTATTGCGCGCAGCCAACAGGGTGCGCGTCAGTTCTCTCCTCTCTTGTGGAAGCTTACGTAGTGTAGTGTGCGCCCCAGGCGATTAAAGGTGTTTGTGTTTTTACGCGTAACTTTCATTTGTGCCCTTTCCTCTCCGAGAAACCCTAGCCCGTCACAAATGGCGCCCAACTCGCGGCTCGGGAGCAGATAAAAGTGTGCAAAGGAATATATGCGTTTTAAACACTCATCAGATCTGAGCATCGGATTCCGGAAGCAGCGCAACCAATTCCATGTTGTGTATAGATACCTCCTCACTTAGTGCCATATACAGCGAAATTAAGTGCGATACTTGTGTCCGCAAATTTCAAATTTGTATTTTGGCCATAATTAGTGTGTGCTGTCTATTTTCTACGTGTTAGTGCTATACATCCTGCCACGTGGTTTTCTTAAGTATCCTTCCGCGAAGCGATACTTCTTCGCCTACTTCCACCTACAGTGAAATTTAGTGTCATACATGTTTCCGTAAATTTTAAATTTGTATTTTTGGCCATAATTAGTGTGTGCTGTTTATTTTCTACGTGTTAGTGCAATAGATCCTGCCACGTGGTTTTTTTATGTATCCTTCCGCGAAGCGGTACTTCTTCGCCTACTTCCACCTACAGTGAAATTTAGTGCGATACGTGTGTGTCCGTAAATTTCTTATTTCCACGTGATATTATTCGCTCACTGCGAAAATATTTGTCCTTTCGCGCTGCGATAATTAACTGTCCTTCAGCGCTGCGGCATTGTGTTCTTCCGCTTGGCCATATTGTTTTACTCGCGGCCATATTGCTTTTTTGGCCAAACTGCGTTCTTCCACGTGGTTGTTCCTTTTGCGGCCATATTGCTTTTTCCGCGCTGCGACCTTGGGCCTTGCCGCCTAGCGAATTTTTCCGTATTTCCGCTGAGTGATATTGTTTCCTGCGTGGCTTAGTTTAGAAATAGCTACCATGCCTAAATCTAAATCATTACCCACGGAAGGGAAGAGTGAATCTCCGCCAGCCTTGACGTTATCAAACGAACAATTTCAGGCGCTGATTGCGCAAATTACGGACTCGGCAAGAATGACTGTTCTTGATAGGCAATTGACGAGCCCCGTCCTTGTTACACCAAGTAGCGGCAATTTTTCTAAATGTACTTCTCGATTTAACGGCAGTGCTTCGTCTGATGTTGACGCATTCTTAGACTCGGTTTTGACCTTTAAGGATTGAGCAAATGTCAGCGAAGAAAATGCATTGCGTGGTGTCTCAATGCTTCTGGAAGGCATTGCTGCGACATGGTGGCAGGGTATAAAGAGAGATATTTCGGACTGGGACGGTGCCGTGTGCGCGTTTCGAGACGCGTTCTCTCGCAAATTGCCGCCTCATCTCGTCTTCAGAGAGATTTTTGCACGTGAGCAACACGAAAATGAAACATGCGAGATTTTTGTATGCCACATTCGCGCCCTCCTGTCTCAATTACCGTATATCTTGCCAAAACGCGCGCAATTAGATATTGTATACGGGCTAATGAATAGAAAAGTTAGGAAAAGACTTTCACCTAGCGATTTCCACTCATTCAAGAGTCTTTTGCAACGTGCAAAAGACATTGAACACTCATAGCGTGAGGTTCTGCGACCATTAGAAGATGTCAGTAGTAATGAATGTAGAGACCGACCGGAGAAGAAACAGCGTCCGAGGTGTAGTTACAGTAAATATTTCGGCCACGTTGAATCAGATTGCAGGAAAGCAAAGGCAACTAAGGGTGATGTTGTACAATCAGTAAAATCATCACCCCAAACCCCAAAATCTGATTCGCCAAAACCACAAATAACGTGTTTTGGGTGCGGTGTCCCAGGTTACGTCAGAAGCAACTGCCCTAACTTTGCGCCTCCCATGAAAACTGAAAGTACGATTGTCTCATCCTTCAATTTTATGCAGTCAACCTTCTCTATTGATGATGGTTCATCGCGACCAATGCTCCCGGTCCAGATTTTAGGACTGGATGGTCTAGCTTGTCTTGACACTGGCTCCCAAAGAAGTATAGCCGGTGCACAGCTTTATCATATATTAATTTCTCGAGGGCGTCCGTTCAGCGAGACTTCCCTGGACATGAAGTTAGCTGATGGAAAAACGCATCGCGTATTAGCCAGGAGTTTTTCTGTGGAAATTTCTGTCGTCAACCGTACGATCCTCACGACCTTGATCGCAATTCCGGACCATCCGGAGAGCCGGATGCTACTTGGAATAGATTTTATCCGAAGTGCTGGCATGGTTCTGGATCTTCCCGGACATGAATGGTTCTTCAAGGAAGATCCCAGTAGCCGCCACGGTTTTGTACGAGAAGAAGATATTGCTACATCTGTACCTGTGAGCAACGTCCACGTCAGCAACCTGCCATATGTGCTCCGAACAGACGCAAGCGCTTACGCTTTGGGAGCGGTTCTACTCCAGGGGGAGCTTCCAGACCAACGCCCCGTCGAGTATGCGAGCAGACTGCTGACTCCCTTTGTCGCCACTCATGGTGCCCCTGATCCGTGTCTATTACGACCGCTGCGGAAACGAGGCCGTCCACGGCAACAGCAATCAGCTCCAAGACCTGCATCGGTGCCTTCCACGTCATCGGTGACTTCTACATCATCGGTGTCTTTCCGGACATCGGTGCCTTCCACGCCATCGGTGTCTTCTACATCATCGGCGCCTTCCAGGACATCGTTCCCTTCTGCGTCATCGGTGCCTTCCACGCCATCGGTGTCTTCTACATTATCGGCTCCTTTCAGGACATCATTCCCTTCCAGGACATCGGTGCCTTCCAGGACATCGGTGACTTCCAGGACATCGGTGCCTTCTACTTCATCGGTGGCTTCCCACATACCTGCGCTACCTACTAGGATGCAGCCACCTAGGAGATGCCGCCAGTGGCAGACCTTGTAGAATTGCATTCGAGGTCGTACATGCAATTCTAAGGGGGAGGATGTAACGAGACCAGACCGATAACGGACTTTGCTCTTCATTTTATTTTGTTATTGCGCGCAGCCAACAGGGTGCGCGTCAGTTCTCTCCTCTCTTGTGGAAGCTTACGTAGTGTAGTGTGCGCCCCAGGCGATTAAAGGTGTTTGTGTTTTTACGCGTAACTTTCATTTGTGCCCTTTCCTCTCCGAGAAACCCTAGCCCGTCACAAACTTTAGAATTAAAAGACAATTTGTAATGTTGAAATTTCTCTCTGAAAAATGAATGTTCTTTTAATGTGAGATGAAATGCTTACAGTATGCAAGCACAAACAACTAGTAACATATACAATGATATAACATATATATAACATATAGGAGGATACTAATGTTTAGGCACTTCCAGATGTGCTAAAGATTCGAAATTTTTTTCTTAGGTAGAAGTTTTGCAAAACCGACTAGAAAAAACGGAATTTCTGAAAAAGTGCAACAGTGCGGCCGCTAAATATTCGCAATTGTTTAAACAAATTTTCAGGGTTTAGACATTTCCGAATGTGCTATGGAGTTAAAACATTTTTTATAAGTAGAATTATAAAATAAACGAATTAATGATTATAAAAATTTTGAAATTTTAATTTGTTTCGCAGTAAAAAATTCCTATAATTTAAACAAATAGATAACTGTTTAGGTACTACCGGTGGAGTTAGTAAACTGAAGTTTTCAAGTTATATAAAGTTTGGTCTTTGTAATCAAATTAACATCTCAGAGAAGTTATAAAATTCTTTTTGCGGCCGTTAAAAATTATTTAAATTTAAACAATTAGATAAATGTTACTTCACTTCTTATTGTGCTACAAATTTAAAATATGGCAGAAATGTGTGGCATTATTAACCCAATGTGGAAAACGTATAGTATTCCTAAATTTGCAAAAATAAGCGATTGTTTTACTCCATTATTGTTCAATAAGGAAAAAACGAAAATCGGTCCCGAGGAGAAATATTTTGAATTAAAGATTTATTTCTCATGATGAAATATCTCTTTGAAAAATTAATGTATTTTCAAGGTGAGATGATATTCTTGCAGAATGCAAGCTCCTTTTACTAGTATGTTATACTAGTAGTTGGTGCTTGCATACTGCAAACATTTCATCTCACCTTGAAAAAACATTCATTTTTCAGACAGCCATTTCTTCATTACAAATAATCTTTTAATTCTAAAGATTTCACCTCCACAGCGATTTTCGTTTTTCCTACATGTAAAAATAATAGTTTAAAACAATCCCCAAATTTTGCAATTTTAAAAAATTTACACTTTCTTCATTATAAGGTACTAAAGCTACACATTTGAGACAAATTTTAAATTTGTAGCACTTTTAGAAGTAAAATAATATTTTTCTAATTGTTTAAATTAAAATAATTTTTAACGGCCGCCGCAATTCATATATGGTAAAATTGAAATGTTTATTTATGCAAATTCTCTACTCTGTAAATAATTTGAAAATTTCAGCTTCCTAACTCATACCATAGTATCTAAACAGTTTTCTATTTTCTTAAACTTTAAGAATTTTTAACTGCAAAAGAAATTAAAATATCAAATTAATATAATCCATATTTCGTTTTTTTAAGAATTCTACTTATAAAAAAAATTTCAACTACGTAGCACATGCAGAAATACATAAACCATGAAAATTTGTTTAAAAAATTGCGAATTTTAACGTGCGCATTGTTGCACTTTTTCATGATTTTCTTTTTTTGTAGTCGGTTTTGCACAAAATCCTACCTAAGAAAAAAATTTCGAATCTCCAGCACATCTGGAAGTTCCTAAACATTATTATGTTATATATATGTTATATCCTCCACTGTAAGAGTCGTCGATATATAATGACTAGTAGAAGGTGCTTGCATACTGCAAGCATTTCATCTCACCTTGAAAAATCATTCATTTTTCAGACACATTTTATCATTACAAATATTCTTTTAACTCTAAAGATTTAGATTCAACTGGCAAACAAATTAATATATCAAAATTTGTATAATCCCTATTTCGTATTTTTAAGAATTCTACTT
Source organism: Tanypteryx hageni (assembly GCA_028673005.1). Taxonomy (NCBI): domain Eukaryota; kingdom Metazoa; phylum Arthropoda; class Insecta; order Odonata; family Petaluridae; genus Tanypteryx; species Tanypteryx hageni. The sequence goes on along the minus strand of CM054114.1, from coordinate 199,153,215 downwards.
ACAAAAAAAATTTCAACTCCGTAGCACATGCAGAAATACATAAACCATGACATTTTTGAAATAATTGCGAATTTTTAGCGGCCGCATTGTTGCAGTTTTTGAAGATTTTCGTTTTTTCTTGTCGGTTTTCTCCAAATTCCTACCTAAGTAAAAAATTTCGAATTATTTGGGGATTGTTTTAAACTATTATTTTTACATGTGGGAAAAACGAAAATCGCTGTGGAGGTGAAATCTTTAGAATTAAAAGAATATTTGTAACGATGAAATGGCTGTCTGAAAAATTAATGTTTTTTCAAGGTGAGATGAAATGTTTGCAGTATGCAATCACCAACTACAAGTTTAACATTCTAGTAAAAGGAGCTTGCATTCTGCAAGCATATCATCTCACCTTGAAAATACATTAATTTTTCAAAGAGATATTTCATCATGAGAAATAAATCTTCAATTCAAAATATTTTTCCTGGGTACCGATTTTCGTTTTTTTTTTATTGAAAAATAATGGAGTAAAAAAATCGCTTATTTTCGCAAATTTAGGAATACTATACTTTTTCCACATTGGGTTAATAATGCCGCACATTTCTGCCAAATTTTAAATATGTAGCACTATAAGAAGTGAAGAAACATTTATCAAATTGTTTAAATTTAAATAATTTTTAACGGCCGCAATAAGAATTTTATAACTACTCTGAGATGTTTATTTGTTTACAAAGACAACACTTTATGTAACATGAAAACTTAAGCCAACAAACTCCACCCGTAAGTACCTAAACAGTTATCGATTTGTTTAAAATTTAGGAATTTTTTACTGTCTAACAAATAAATATATCAAAATTTGTATAATCCTTAATTCGTTTTTTAACAAATTCTACGTCTAATAAAAATTTTAGCACTGTAGTTCATTCGGAAAGACATAAACATTGGAAATTTGTTTAAACAATTGCAAATTTTAGCGGCCGCATTGTTGCACTTTTTCAAGATTTTCGTTATTTCTGGTAGGTTTCGAGTCTGAAACTCTTCTGGAAGTGCCTAAACATTATTATCCTCCTATATGTTACATATATGTTATATCTTTATATATGTTATATCATTATACTAGTAGAAGGTGCTTGCATACTGCAAGCATTTCATCTCACATTTAAAAAACATTAATTTTTCAGACTGATATTTCATCATTACAAATTTTCTATTAATTCTAAAGATTTCACCTCCACAGCGATTTTCGTTTTTCCCACATGTTAAAATAATAGTTTAAAACAATCCCAAATTGTTGCAATTTTAAACATTTTACACTTTATCAATTATGGGATACTACTGCTACGCATTTGAGGTAAATTTTAAAGTTGTTACACTTCTAGAAGTAAAATAATATTTTTCTAATTGTTTAAAATTTAAACATTTTTAACGGTTGCCGCAATATATATATGGAGAGATTGAAATGTTTATTTATGCAAATGCACTGTTCTGTAATGAATTTGAAAATTACAGCTTCCTAGCTCATCCCGTAGTACCTAAAAAATTATTAAACTTTAATTTTCAAATGGGGTTAAAATAACCCCTATAGTTGGTTATGAGAAAAGTTCTATAATATTGCAATATTTCAGCTTCCTAAACTTATTAGATTGGTCTACACACTGGATTGCGTTTTCCCATGCTAACTTATGAGAGATATTCCGGGGTCTCTGGAGTCGAACCCAAGACACTGTAAGCAAAAGTGACAATAATTCATAATAGATATTGCGGCTGTCTAGCAACTCTGAAAATTTCATTTTTCTACCTTACGGGAATGTGCCCAAAATTAATTTACAAAAATGGCGCAATGCTTTTCTTATGGGAAAAAACGCAACTTTCGGAATTTTTGGAGTCGAACTCATGTCACTTAGGTAAAAAGTCTCATTTTATTTGTAAGTTTCTCTATAATATCTACAAAAACTGAAACTTTCAGATTTCTAGCTCTTGTAGTTTGGGCTGGACATTAGTAAAATCCTATATGTTATATGACATCATTATATATCGACTACTCTTACAGAGGAGGATATAACATACTAATAGTTGGTGCTTGCATACTGCAAAGCATTTCATATCACCTTGAAAAAACATTCATTTTTCAGACAGACATTTCATCATTACAAATATTCTTTTAATTCTAAAATTTTCACCTCCGCAGCGATTTCCGTTTTCCCCAAATGTAAAAATAATAGTTTTAAACAATCCACAAAAGTTGCAATTTTAAATTTTTTAAACTTTCTCCATTATGGGGTACTAATGCTTCACCATTTAGCAAAATTTTAAAGTTGTAGCACTTCTAGAAGTCAAATAATATTTTCAAATTGATAAACAATTTTTAACGGTTGCCGCAATTCATATAATGCAAATAATAATATAATGCGAAAATACATAAGCTTTGAAAATTTGTTAAACAATTGAGAATATTTATCTTCCGCATTGTTGCACTTTTTCAAGATTTTCTTTTTTTCTAGTCGATGTTTCACAAAATCCCACCTATGAGTAAAATTTCGAATCTGCAGCACATCTGGAAGTGCCTCAACATTAGTATCCTCCCATATGTTATATATATGTAATACTAGTAGTTGGTGCTTGCATACTGCAAACATTTCATCTCACCTTGAAAAAACATTCATTTTTCAGAAAGACATTTCATCATTACAAATATTCTTTAAATAAAAAAGATATTAACTCCGCAGTGATTTTCGTTTTTTCCCACATGTAAAATTATTAGTTTAAAAAAATCCCCAAATGTCGCAATTTTAATAATTTTACACTTCCTTTATTATGGGGCACTGATGCTACACATTTTTGGCCAAATTTAAAAGTTGTAGCACTTCTAGAAGAAAAATAATATTTTTAAAATTTTTTAAAATTAAATAATTTTTAACGTCATTGTAGCACTTTTTCATGATTTTCGTATTTTCTAGTCAGTTTTGCACAAAATTGTAACTAAGAAAAAAATTTCAAATCTCCAGCACATCTGGAAGTGCCTAAACATTAGTATCCTCCTGTTATCATTATGTATCGACGACTCTTACAGAGTAGGATATAATATACTAGTAGAAGGTGCTTGCATACTGCAAGCATTTCATCTCATCTTGAAAAAACATTAATTTTACAGACAGATATTTCATTATTACAAATATTCTATTAATTCTAAAGATTTCACCTCCACAGCGATTATCGTTTTCCCAACATGTAAAAATAATAGTTAAAAACAATCCACAAATGTTTCAATTTTAAACATTTTACTCTTTTTCCATTATGGGTTACTAATGCTACACATTTCAGCAAAATTTTAAAGTTGTTACACCTATAGAAGTAAAATAATATTTTTCAATATACATATATATATCAAAATAACTAGACGTTCCTTACAGAGGGGGATATAACATATGACACGATGATACTAATGTCCAGCCCAACCTAAAAAAGCTAGAGTTCTGAAAGTTCTGGATTTTTTAGATATGATAAAGAAACGTTCAGATAAAATGAGAGTTCTTACCTAAGTGACATCAGTTCGACTCCAGAAATTCCAAAAGTTGCGTTTTTTCCCATAAGAAAAGCGTTGCGCCATTTTTGTAAATTAATTTTGGGCACATTCCCGTAAGGTAGAAAAATGAAATTTTCAGAGTTGCTAGACAGCCGCAATATCTATTATGAATTATTGTCACTTTTGCTTACAGTGTCTTGGGTTCGACTCCAGAGACCCCGGAATATCTCTCATAAGTTAGCATGGGAAAACGGAATCCAGTGTGTATACCAATTTAATAAGTTTAGGAAGCTGAAATTTTGCAACATTATAGAACTTTTCTCATAACCAGCTACGAAAATCGAAAATTTTGAAATTGTAAATTTTAGGGGTTCTTTTAACCCCATTTGAACATTAAAGTTTAATAATATTTTAGGTACTACGGGATGAGCTAGGAAGCTGCAATTTTCAAATTATTTACAGAACAGTGTATTTGAATAAATAAACATTTCAATCTCTCCATATATATATTGCAGCAACCGTTAAAAATGTTTAAATTTTAAACAATTTGAAAAATATTATTTTACCTCTATATGTGCTACAACTTTAAAATTTGGCTGAAAGGTGTAGCATTAGTACCCCATAATGGAGAAAGTGTATAATGTATAATATTGCAACATTTGGGGATTGGTTTAAACTATTATTTTTACATGTGGGAAAAATGAAAATCACTGCGGAAGTGAAATGTTTAGAATTAATAGAATATTTGTAATGATGAAATATCTGTCTGAAAAATTAAAGTTTTTTCAAGGTGAGATGAAATGCTTGCAGTATGCAAGCACCTTCTACTAGTATAATGATATCATTCTATATAGACGTTCCTTACAGAGGAGAATATAACATATAACAGGAGGATACTAATGTTTAGGCATTTCCAGATGAGCTGCAGATTCGAATTTTTTTTCTTAGGTAGAATTTTTTGCAAAACCTACTAGAAAAAGCGAAAATCTTTAAAAAGTGAAACAATGTGGCCGCGAAAAATTCGCAATTGTTTAAACAAATTTTCAAGGTTTATATATTTCCAAATCTGCTACTGAGTTGAATTTTTTTTTATAAGTAGGATTCTTAAAAAAACGAAATAGGGAATATACAAATTTTGATATTTTAATTTGTTTTGCACTTAAAAATTCTTAAAGTTAAACAAATAGATAACTGTTTAGGTACTATGGGATGAGCTAGGAAGCTGAAATTTTCAAATTAATTACAGTATAGTAAATTTGCACAAATAGATATATCAATTTTACCATATATGTATTGCCGCGGCCTTTAAAAATTATTTAAATTTAAACAATTAGAAAAATATTATTTTATTTCTAGAAGGACTACAACTTTAAAATTTGGCTAAAATGTGTAGCATTAGAACCTTATAATGAAGAAAGTGTAAAATTTTTAAACATGCGACATTTGAGGTTGTTTTATACTATTACTCTTACATGTGGGAAAAACGAAAATCGCTGCAGAATTGAAAACTTTAGAATTAAAAGACAATTTGTAATGTTTAAATTTCTGTCTGAAAAATGAATGTTCTTTTAATGTGAGATGAAATGCTTACAGTATGCAAGCACAAACAACTAGTAACATATACAATGATATAACATATATATAACATATAGGAGGATACTAATGTTTAGGCACTTCCAGATGTGCTAAAGATTCGAAATTTTTTTCTTAGGTAGAAGTTTTGCAAAACCGACTAGAAAAAACGGAATTTCTGAAAAAGTGCAACAGTGCGGCCGCTAAATATTCGCAATTGTTTAAACAAATTTTCAGGGTTTAGACATTTCCGAATGTGCTATGGAGTTAAAACATTTTTTATAAGTAGAATTATAAAATAAACGAATTAATGATTATAAAAATTTTGAAATTTTAATTTGTTTCGCAGTAAAAAATTCCTATAATTTAAACAAATAGATAACTGTTTAGGTACTACCGGTGGAGTTAGTAAACTGAAGTTTTCAAGTTATATAAAGTTTGGTCTTTGTAATCAAATTAACATCTCAGAGAAGTTATAAAATTCTTTTTGCGGCCGTTAAAAATTATTTAAATTTAAACAATTAAATAAATGTTACTTCACTTCTTATTGTGCTACAAATTTAAAATATGGCAGAAATGTGTGGCATTATTAACCCAATGTGGAAAACGTATAGTATTCCTAAATTTGCAAAAATAAGCGATTGTTTTACTCCATTATTGTTCAATAAGGAAAAAACGAAAATCGGTCCCGAGGAGAAATATTTTGAATTAAAGATTTATTTCTCATGATGAAATATCTCTTTGAAAAATTAATGTATTTTCAAGGTGAGATGATATTCTTGCAGAATGCAAGCTCCTTTTACTAGTATGTTATACTAGTAGTTGGTGCTTGCATACTGCAAACATTTCATCTCACCTTGAAAAAACATTCATTTTTCAGACAGCCATTTCTTCATTACAAATAATCTTTTAATTCTAAAGATTTCACCTCCACAGCGATTTTCGTTTTTCCTACATGTAAAAATAATAGTTTAAAACAATCCCCAAATTTTGCAATTTTAAAAAATTTACACTTTCTTCATTATAAGGTACTAAAGCTACACATTTGAGACAAATTTTAAATTTGTAGCACTTTTAGAAGTAAAATAATATTTTTCTAATTGTTTAAATTAAAATAATTTTTAACGGCCGCCGCAATTCATATATGGTAAAATTGAAATGTTTATTTATGCAAATTCTCTACTCTGTAAATAATTTGAAAATTTCAGCTTCCTAACTCATACCATAGTATCTAAACAGTTTTCTATTTTCTTAAACTTTAAGAATTTTTAACTGCAAATGAAATTAAAATATCAAATTAATATAATCCATATTTCGTTTTTTTAAGAATTCTACTTATAAAAAAAATTACAACTACGTAGCACATGCAGAAATACATAAACCATGAAAATTTGTTTAAAAAATTGCGAATTTTAACGTGCGCATTGTTGCACTTTTTCATGATTTTCTTTTTTTGTAGTCGGTTTTGCACAAAATCCTACCTAAGAAAAAAATTTCGAATCTCCAGCACATCTGGAAGTTCCTAAACATTATTATGTTATATCCTCCACTGTAAGAGTCGTCGATATATAATGACTAGTAGAAGGTGCTTGCATACTGCAAGCATTTCATCTCACCTTGAAAAATCATTCATTTTTCAGACACATTTTATCATTACAAATATTCTTTTAATTCTAAAGATTTAGATTCAACTGGCAAACAAATTAATATATCAAAATTTGTATAATCCCTATTTCGTATTTTTAAGAATTCTACTTACAAAAAAAATTTCAACTCCGTAGCACATGCAGAAATACATAAACCATGACATTTTTGAAATAATTGCGAATTTTTAGCGGCCGCATTGTTGCAGTTTTTGAAGATTTTCGTTTTTTCTTGTCGGTTTTCTCCAAATTCCTACCTAAGTAAAAAATTTCGAATTATTTGGGGATTGTTTTAAACTATTATTTTTACATGTGGGAAAAACGAAAATCGCTGTGGAGGTGAAATCTTTAGAATTAAAAGAATATTTGTAACGATGAAATGGCTGTCTGAAAAATTAATGTTTTTTCAAGGTGAGATGAAATGTTTGCAGTATGCAATCACCAACTACAAGTTTAACATTCTAGTAAAAGGAGCTTGCATTCTGCAAGCATATCATCTCACCTTGAAAATACATTAATTTTTCAAAGAGATATTTCATCATGAGAAATAAATCTTCAATTCAAAATATTTTTCCTGGGTACCGATTTTCGTTTTTTTTTTATTGAAAAATAATGGAGTAAAAAAATCGCTTATTTTCGCAAATTTAGGAATACTATACTTTTTCCACATTGGTTTAATAATGCCGCACATTTCTGCCAAATTTTAAATATGTAGCACTATAAGAAGTGAAGAAACATTTATCAAATTGTTTAAATTTAAATAATTTTTAACGGCCGCAATAAGAATTTTATAACTACTCTGAGATGTTTATTTGTTTACAAAGACAACACTTTATGTAACATGAAAACTTAAGCCAACAAACTCCACCCGTAAGTACCTAAACAGTTATCGATTTGTTTAAAATTTAGGAATTTTTTACTGTCTAACAAATAAATATATCAAAATTTGTATTATCCTTAATTCGTTTTTTAACAAATTCTACGTCTAATAAAAATTTTAGCACTGTAGTTCATTCGGAAAGACATAAACATTGGAAATTTGTTTAAACAATTGCAAATTTTAGCGGCCGCATTGTTGCACTTTTTCAAGATTTTCGTTATTTCTGGTAGGTTTCGAGTCTGAAACTCTTCTGGAAGTGCCTAAACATTATTATCCTCCTATATGTTACATATATGTTATATCTTTATATATGTTATATCATTATACTAGTAGAAGGTGCTTGCATACTGCAAGCATTTCATCTCACATTTAAAAAACATTAATTTTTCAGACTGATATTTCATCATTACAAATTTTCTATTAATTCTAAAGATTTCACCTCCACAGCGATTTTCGTTTTTCCCACATGTTAAAATAATAGTTTAAAACAATCCCAAATTGTTGCAATTTTAAACATTTTACACTTTATCAATTATGGGATACTACTGCTACGCATTTGAGGTAAATTTTAAAGTTGTTACACTTCTAGAAGTAAAATAATATTTTTCTAATTGTTTAAAATTTAAACATTTTTAACGGTTGCCGCAATATATATATGGAGAGATTGAAATGTTTATTTATGCAAATGCACTGTTCTGTAATGAATTTGAAAATTACAGCTTCCTAGCTCATCCCGTAGTACCTAAAAAATTATTAAACTTTAATTTTCAAATGGGGTTAAAATAACCCCTATAGTTGGTTATGAGAAAAGTTCTATAATATTGCAATATTTCAGCTTCCTAAACTTATTAGATTGGTCTACACACTGGATTGCGTTTTCCCATGCTAACTTATGAGAGATATTCCGGGGTCTCTGGAGTCGAACCCAAGACACTGTAAGCAAAAGTGACAATAATTCATAATAGATATTGCGGCTGTCTAGCAACTCTGAAAATTTCATTTTTCTACCTTACGGGAATGTGCCCAAAATTAATTTACAAAAATGGCGCAATGCTTTTCTTATGGGAAAAAACGCAACTTTCGGAATTTTTGGAGTCGAACTCATGTCACTTAGGTAAAAAGTCTCATTTTATTTGTAAGTTTCTCTATAATATCTACAAAAACTGAAACTTTCAGATTTCTAGCTCTTGTAGTTTGGGCTGGACATTAGTAAAATCCTATATGTTATATGACATCATTATATATCGACTACTCTTACAGAGGAGGATATAACATACTAATAGTTGGTGCTTGCATACTGCAAAGCATTTCATATCACCTTGAAAAAACATTCATTTTTCAGACAGACATTTCATCATTACAAATATTCTTTTAATTCTAAAATTTTCACCTCCGCAGCGATTTCCGTTTTCCCCAAATGTAAAAATAATAGTTTTAAACAATCCACAAAAGTTGCAATTTTAAATTTTTTAAACTTTCTCCATTATGGGGTACTAATGCTTCACCATTTAGCAAAATTTTAAAGTTGTAGCACTTCTAGAAGTCAAATAATATTTTCAAATTGATAAACAATTTTTAACGGTTGCCGCAATTAATATAATGCAAATAATAATATAATGCGAAAATACATAAGCTTTGAAAATTTGTTAAACAATTGAGAATATTTATCTTCCGCATTGTTGCACTTTTTCAAGATTTTCTTTTTTTCTAGTCGATGTTTCACAAAATCCCACCTATGAGTAAAATTTCGAATCTGCAGCACATCTGGAAGTGCCTAAACATTAGTATCCTCCCATATGTTATATATATGTAATACTAGTAGTTGGTGCTTGCATACTGCAAACATTTCATCTCACCTTGAAAAAACATTCATTTTTCAGAAAGACATTTCATCATTACAAATATTCTTTAAATAAAAAAGATATTAACTCCGCAGTGATTTTCGTTTTTTCCCACATGTAAAATTATTAGTTTAAAAAAATCCCCAAATGTCGCAATTTTAATAATTTTACACTTCCTTTATTATGGGGCACTGATGCTACACATTTTTGGCCAAATTTAAAAGTTGTAGCACTTCTAGAAGAAAAATAATATTTTTAAAATTTTTTAAAATTAAATAATTTTTAACGTCATTGTAGCACTTTTTCATGATTTTCGTATTTTCTAGTCAGTTTTGCACAAAATTGTAACTAAGAAAAAAATTTCAAATCTCCAGCACATCTGGAAGTGCCTAAACATTAGTATCCTCCTGTTATCATTATGTATCGACGACTCTTACAGAGTAGGATATAATATACTAGTAGAAGGTGCTTGCATACTGCAAGCATTTCATCTCATCTTGAAAAAACATTAATTTTACAGACAGATATTTCATTATTACAAATATTCTATTAATTCTAAAGATTTCACCTCCACAGCGATTATCGTTTTCCCAACATGTAAAAATAATAGTTAAAAACAATCCACAAATGTTTCAATTTTAAACATTTTACTCTTTTTCCATTATGGGTTACTAATGCTACACATTTCAGCAAAATTTTAAAGTTGTTACACCTATAGAAGTAAAATAATATTTTTCAATATACATATATATATCAAAATAACTAGACGTTCCTTACAGAGGGGGATATAACATATGACACGATGATACTAATGTCCAGCCCAACCTAAAAAAGCTAGAGTTCTGAAAGTTCTGGATTTTTTAGATATGATAAAGAAACGTTCAGATAAAATGAGAGTTCTTACCTAAGTGACATCAGTTCGACTCCAGAAATTCCAAAAGTTGCGTTTTTTCCCATAAGAAAAGCATTGCGCCATTTTTGTAAATTAATTTTGGGCACATTCCCGTAAGGTAGAAAAATGAAATTTTCAGAGTTGCTAGACAGCCGCAATATCTATTATGAATTATTGTCACTTTTGCTTACAGTGTCTTGGGTTCGACTCCAGAGACCCCGGAATATCTCTCATAAGTTAGCATGGGAAAACGGAATCCAGTGTGTATACCAATTTAATAAGTTTAGGAAGCTGAAATTTTGCAACATTATAGAACTTTTCTCATAACCAGCTACGAAAATCGAAAATTTTGAAATTGTAAATTTTAGGGGTTCTTTTAACCCCATTTGAACATTAAATTTTAATAATATTTTAGGTACTACGGGATGAGCTAGGAAGCTGCAATTTTCAAATTATTTACAGAACAGTGTATTTGAATAAATAAACATTTCAATCTCTCCATATATATATTGCAGCAACCGTTAAAAATGTTTAAATTTTAAACAATTTGAAAAATATTATTTTACCTCTATATGTGCTACAACTTTAAAATTTGGCTGAAAGGTGTAGCATTAGTACCCCATAATGGAGAAAGTGTATAATGTATAATATATGCAACATTTGGGGATTGGTTTAAACTATTATTTTTACATGTGGGAAAAATGAAAATCACTGCGGAAGTGAAATGTTTAGAATTAATAGAATATTTGTAATGATGAAATATCTGTCTGAAAAATTAAAGTTTTTTCAAGGTGAGATGAAATGCTTGCAGTATGCAAGCACCTTCTACTAGTATAATGATATCATTCTATATAGACGTTCCTTACAGAGGAGAATATAACATATAACAGGAGGATACTAATGTTTAGGCATTTCCAGATGAGCTGCAGATTCGAATTTTTTTTCTTAGGTAGAATTTTTTGCAAAACCTACTAGAAAAAGCGAAAAATCTTTAAAAAGTGAAACAATGTGGCCGCGAAAAATTCGCAATTGTTTAAACAAATTTTCAAGGTTTATATATTTCCAAATCTGCTACTGAGTTGAATTTTTTTTTATAAGTAGGATTCTTAAAAAAACGAAATAGGGAATATACAAATTTTGATATTTTAATTTGTTTTGCACTTAAAAATTCTTAAAGTTAAACAAATAGATAACTGTTTAGGTACTATGGGATGAGCTAGGAAGCTGAAATTTTCAAATTAATTACAGTATAGTAAATTTGCACAAATAGATATATCAATTTTACCATATATGTATTGCCGCGGCCTTTAAAAATTATTTAAATTTAAACAATTAGAAAAATATTATTTTATTTCTAGAAGGACTACAACTTTAAAATTTGGCTAAAATGTGTAGCATTAGAACCTTATAATGAAGAAAGTGTAAAATATTTAAACATGCGACATTTGAGGTTGTTTTATACTATTACTCTTACATGTGGGAAAAACGAAAATCGCTGCAGAATTGAAAACTTTAGAATTAAAAGACAATTTGTAATGTTTAAATTTCTGTCTGAAAAATGAATGTTCTTTTAATGTGAGATGAAATGCTTACAGTATGCAAGCACAAACAACTAGTAACATATACAATGATATAACATATATATAACATATAGGAGGATACTAATGTTTAGGCACTTCCAGATGTGCTAAAGATTCGAAATTTTTTTCTTAGGTAGAAGTTTTGCAAAACCGACTAGAAAAAACGGAATTTCTGAAAAAGTGCAACAGTGCGGCCGCTAAATATTCGCAATTGTTTAAACAAATTTTCAGGATTTAGACATTTCCGAATGTGCTATGGAGTTAAAACATTTTTTATAAGTAGAATTATAAAATAAACGAATTAATGATTATAAAAATTTTGAAATTTTAATTTGTTTCGCAGTAAAAAATTCCTATAATTTAAACAAATAGATAACTGTTTAGGTACTACCGGTGGAGTTAGTAAACTGAAGTTTTCAAGTTATATAAAGTTTGGTCTTTGTAATCAAATTAACATCTCAGAGAAGTTATAAAATTCTTTTTGCGGCCGTTAAAAATTATTTAAATTTAAACAATTAGATAAATGTTACTTCACTTCTTATTGTGCTACAAATTTAAAATATGGCAGAAATGTGTGGCATTATTAACCCAATGTGGAAAACGTATAGTATTCCTAAATTTGCAAAAATAAGCGATTGTTTTACTCCATTATTGTTCAATAAGGAAAAAACGAAAATCGGTCCCGAGGAGAAATATTTTGAATTAAAGATTTATTTCTCATGATGAAATATCTCTTTGAAAAATTAATGTATTTTCAAGGTGAGATGATATTCTTGCAGAATGCAAGCTCCTTTTACTAGTATGTTATACTAGTAGTTGGTGCTTGCATACTGCAAACATTTCATCTCACCTTGAAAAAACATTCATTTTTCAGACAGCCATTTCTTCATTACAAATAATCTTTTAATTCTAAAGATTTCACCTCCACAGCGATTTTCGTTTTTCCTACATGTAAAAATAATAGTTTAAAACAATCCCCAAATTTTGCAATTTTAAAAAATTTACACTTTCTTCATTATAAGGTACTAAAGCTACACATTTGAGACAAATTTTAAATTTGTAGCACTTTTAGAAGTAAAATAATATTTTTCTAATTGTTTAAATTAAAATAATTTTTAACGGCCGCCGCAATTCATATATGGTAAAATTGAAATGTTTATTTATGCAAATTCTCTACTCTGTAAATAATTTGAAAATTTCAGCTTCCTAACTCATACCATAGTATCTAAACAGTTTTCTATTTTCTTAAACTTTAAGAATTTTTAACTGCAAAAGAAATTAAAATATCAAATTAATATAATCCATATTTCGTTTTTTTAAGAATTCTACTTATAAAAAAAATTTCAACTCCGTAGCACATGCAGAAATACATAAACCATGAAAATTTGTTTAAAAAATTGCGAATTTTAACGTGCGCATTGTTGCACTTTTTCATGATTTTTTTTTTGGAGTCGGTTTTGCACAAAATCCTACCTAAGAAAAAAATTTCGAATCTCCAGCACATCTGGAAGTTCCTAAACATTATTATGTTATATCCTCCACTGTAAGAGTCGTCGATATATAATGACTAGTAGAAGGTGCTTGCATACTGCAAGCATTTCATCTCACCTTGAAAAATCATTAATTTTTCAGACTGATATTTTATCATTACAAATATTCTATTAATTCTAAACATTTCACCTCCGCAGCGATTTTCGTTTTTCACACATGTAAAAATAATAGTTTAAAACAATCCCCAAATATCGCAATTTTAAACATTTTACACTTTCTCCATTATGGGGTACTAATGCTTCACATTTGAGCCAAATTTTAAAGTTGTAGCACTTGTAGAAGTAAAATAATATTTTTCTAATTATTTAAAATTTAAACATTTTTAACGGTTGCCGCAATATATATGGAGTGATTGAAATGTTTATTTGTGCAAATGCACTGCTCTGTAAATAATATGAAAATTGCAGATTCCTATCTCATCCCGTAGTACATAAAATATTATTAAAATTTTATGTACGAATGGGGTTAAAACAACCCATAAAATTTACAATTTTAAAAATTTCGACTTTTATAATTGGTTATGACAAATTTTCTATAAACCTGCAAAATATCAGCTTCCTAAACCAATTAGATTGAAAACATTTTTCCATGCTAACTTATGGGAGATATACCGGGTTTTCGGGAGTCGAACCTAAGACACTGTAAGTAAAAGTGACAATAATTCCTAATAGATATTGCGGCCATCTAGCAACACTTAAAATTTCATTTCTCTAACGGCAAGTGCACATAATTAATTTACAAAATGGCGCAATGCTTTTCTTATGGGAAAAAACGGAAATTTCGGAAATTCTGGAGTCGAACTCATGTCACTAAGTGAGAAGTCTTATTTTATCTGAAGGTTTCTCTATCATATCAACAAAACCTAAAACCTTCAGATCTCTATCTCTAGTAGTTTGGGCTGGACATTAGTATACTCCTATATGTTATCATTAAATATCGACGAGTCTTACAGAGGAGGATATAACATACTAGTAGAAGGTGCTTGCATACTGCAAGCATTTCATCTCACCTTAAAAAAACATTCATTTTTCATACAGACAATTCATCATTACAAATATTTTTTTAATTTTAAATATTTCACCTCCGTAGCGATTTTCGTTTTCCCTTAGGTAATAATAATAAACTAAAACAATTCCATAACTTTGCAATTTTAAGAATTTTATACTTTCTCCATTATGAGGTACTAATGCTACACATTTTTGCGAAATTTTAAAGTTGTTGCACTTCTAGAAGTAAAATAATATTTTTCTAATTGTTTAAATTTAAATAATTTTTAACGGCCGCCGCAATTCATATATGGTAAAATTGAAATGTTTATTTATGCAAATTCTCTACTCTGTAATTAATTTGAAAATTTCAGCTTCCTAACTCATACCATAGTACCTAAACAGTTATCTAATTGTTTAAACTTTAAGAATTTTTAACTGCTAAACAAATTTAAATATCAAATTAATATAATCCATATTTCGTTTTTTTAAGAATTCTACTTATAAAAAAATTTCAACTCCGTAGCACATGCGGAAATACATAAACCTTTAAAATTTGTTTAAACAATTGCGAATTTTTAGCGGCCGCATTGTTGCACTTTTTGAAGATTTTCGTTTTTTCTAGTCGGTTTTGCACAAAATCCTACCTATGAAAAAAATTTCGAATCTCCAGCTCATCTGGAAGTGCCTAAACATCAGTATCCTACTGTTATCATTCTATATAGACGTTCTTTACAGAGGAGGAGGATATAACATACTAGTAATTGGAGATTGCATACTGCAAGCATTTCATCTCACCTTGAAAAAGCATTAATTTTTCAGACAGACATTTCATTATTACAAATATTCTTTTAATTCTAAAGATTTCACCTCCGTAGCGATTTCCGTTTTCCCCAAAAGTAAAAATAATAGTTTAAACAATCCCCAAATTTTGCAATTTAAAATTTTTTACACTTTCTCCATTATGGGGTACTAATTCTACACAATTTAGCAAAAATTTAAAATTTAACACTTCTAGAAGTCAAATAATATTTACTAATTGTTTAAATTTAAATAATTTTAACGGCAGCCACAATTAATATATGGTAAAATGGAAATGTTTATTTGTGGAAATTTACTACTCTGTAAATATTTTGAAAATTTCAGCTTCCTAGCTCATCCCGTAGTACCTAAACAGTAATCCAAATGATTGAACTTTAGGAATGAGATTTTTAACGACCGCCGCAATACATATATGGTAAAATTGAAATGTTTATTTGTGCAAATTTACTATTCTGTAAATAATTTTAAAATTTCGGCTTCCAGCTCATCCCATAAAACCTAAACAGCTATCTATTTGTTTAAATTTTAAGAAATTTTAATTGCCAAACAAATTAAAATATCAAAATTTGCATGATACCAATTTCGTTCTTTGAAGAATTCTACTTATAAAAAAAATTTCAACTCCGTTGCACATTCGGAAATATATAAACCTTTAAAATTTGTTTAAACAATTGCGAATTTTTAGCGGCCGCAGTGTTGCACTTTTTAAAGATTTTCGCTTTTTCTAGTACGTTTTGCACAAAATACTACCTAAGAAAAAAATTTCGTATCTCCAGCTTATCTGGAAGTTCCTAAACATTAGTAGCCACCTGTTATATGTTATCATTATATATCGACGATTCTTACGGAGGAGGATATAACATACATATAACATACTAATAGAATGTGCTTGCATACTGCAAGCAATTCTTCTCACCTTGATAAAACAATAATTATTCAGGTCGACGTATCATCATTACAAATATTCTTTTAATTATAAAGATTTCAGCTCTTCAGCGATTTCCGTTTTTCCCACATGTAAAAATAATAGTTTAAAACAATCCCCAAATGTTGCAATTTAAATATTTCACACTTTCTTCATTATAAGGTACTAATGCTACACAATCTAGCCAAATTTTAAAGTTGTAGCACATCTATAAGTAAAATAATATTTTTCTAATTGTTTAAAATTAAATAATTTTTAACGGCCGCCGCAATTTATATATGGTAAGATTGAAATCTTTATTTGTGTAAATTCAATACTCTGTAAATAATTTGAAAATTTCAGCTTCCTAGCTCATCCCGTAGTACCTAAAAAGTTATCCATTTTTTTTTAATTTAAGAATTTTTTACTGCCAAACAAATTAAAATATCAAAATTTGTATAATCCCTATTTCGTTTTTTATAGGTAATTCGTAAAAAAACTAAATAGGGATTATACAAATTTTGATATTTTAATTTGTTTGGCAGTAAAAAATTCTTAAATTAAAAAAAAATAAATAACTTTTTAGGTACTACGGGTTGAGCTAGGAAGCTGAAATTCTAAATTAATTAAAGAGTAGTGAAATTGCACAAATAAACATTTCAATTTTACCAAATATGAATTGCGGCGGCCGTTAGAAATTATTTAAATTTAAAAAATTAGAAAAATGTTAATTTACTTCTGGAAGTGCTAAAACTTTAAAACTTGGTTAAAATGTGTAGCATTAGTACCCCATAATGGAGAAAGTTTAAAATTAAAACACTATGGAATTGTTTTAAACTATTAATTTTACATGTGAGAAAAGCGTAAATCGCTGCGGAGGTAAAATCATTAGAATTGAAAGAATATTTGTAATGATGAAATGTCTGTCTGAAAAATGAATGTTTTTTCAAGGTGATATGAAATGCTTGCAGTATGCAAGCACCTACTACTTGTATATATATCATTATATATCGACGACTCTTACAGAGGAGGAGGATATAACATACATATAACAGGAGGATACTAATGTTTAGGCACTTCCAGATGTGCTGGAGATTCGAAATTTTTTTCTTAGGTAGGATTTTGTGCAAAACCGACTAGAAAAAACGAAAATCTTGAAAAAGTGCAACAATGCGGCCGCTAAAAATTCGCAATTGTTTAAACAAATTTTCAAGGTTTATGTATTTCCGCATGTGCTACGGAGTTGACATTTTTTTGTAAGTAGAATTCTTCAAAAAACGAAATATGGATTATACAAAATTTGATATTTTTATTTGTTTGGCAGTTAAAAATTCTTAATGTTTAAACAAATGGATAACTGTTTAGGTACTACGGGATGAGCTAGGAAGCTGAAA
Organism: Tanypteryx hageni; assembly: GCA_028673005.1. NCBI lineage: Eukaryota > Metazoa > Arthropoda > Insecta > Odonata > Petaluridae > Tanypteryx > Tanypteryx hageni. The sequence continues at coordinate 199,135,651 of CM054114.1, read as the reverse complement.
TTTTCAAATTAATTAAAGAGTAGTAAACTTGCACAAATAAACATTTCAATTTTACCATATATGATTTGCGGCGGCCGTTAAAAATTATTTAAATTTAAACAATTAGAAAAATATTATTTTACTTCTTGAAGTGCTACAACTTTAAAATTTTGCTAAAAAGTGTAGCATTAGTACCCCATAATGGAGAAAATGTAAAATTTTTAAAATTGCAACATTTGGGGATTGTTTAAACTATTAATTTTACATGTGTGAAAAACGGAAAACGCTGCGGAGGTGAAATATTTACCATTGAAAGAATATTTGTAATGATGATATGTCTGTCTGAAAAATGAATGTTTTTTCAAGGTGATATGAAATGCTTGCAGTATGCTAGCACCAACTACTAGTATATATATATAGACGTTCCTTACAGAGGAGGAGGTGGATATAACATACATATAGGAGGATACAAATGTTTAGGCACTTTCAGATGAGTTGGAGATTCGAAATTTTTTTCTTAGTTAGGATTTTGTGCAAAACCGACCAGAAAATACGAAAATCTTACAAAAGTGCAACAATGCGGCCGCACAAAACCGACTAGAAAAAACGAAAATCTTCAAAAAATGCAACAATGAGTCCGCTAAAAATTCGCAATTGTTTAAACAAATTTTCATGGTTTATAAATTTCCGCATGTGCTACGGAATTGAATTTTTTTTGTAAGTAGAATTCTTAAAAAAACGAAATATACATTATACAAATTTTGATATTTTAATTTGTTTGGCAGTTAAAAAATCTTAAAGTTTAAAAAAATAGATAACTGTTTAGGTACTATGGGATGAGCTATGAAGTTGAAATTCTAAATTAATTAAAAAGTAGTGAAATTGCACAAATAAACATTTCAATTTTACCAAATATGAATTGCGGCGGCCGTTAAAAATTATTTAAATTTAAACAATTAGAAAATGTTAATTTACTTCTGGAAGTGCTAAAACTTGAAAATTTGGTTAAAATGTGTAGCATTAGTACCCCATAATGGAGAAATTGTAAAATTACAACATTAGGGAATTGTTTTAAACTATTATTTTTACATGTGGGAAAAACAAACATCGCTGCGACGTTGAAATCTTTAGAATTAAAAGAATATTTGTAATGATAAAATGTCTGTCTGAAAAATGAATGTATTTTCAAGGTGAGATGATATGCTTGCAGTATGCAGGCACCAACTACTACTCTGTAAGAGTCGTCGATTCATAATGATAGCATATATATAACATATAGGATGATCTAATGTTTACGCACTTCCAGATGAGCTGGAGATTCGAAATTTTTTTCTGAGGTATGATTTTGAACAAAACTGACTAGAAAAAACGAAAATCTTCAAGAAATGCAACAATTCGGCAGCTAAAAATTCGCAATTGTTTAAACAAATTTTCTTGGTTTATGTATTTCCCCACTTGCTACGGAGTTGAAATTTTTTCTGTAAGTAGAATTCTTAAAAAAAAAACAAATTGGGATTATAAAAATTTTTATATTTGAATTTGTTTGAAAGTTAAAAATTCTAAAATTTTAAACAATTGGATAACTGTTTAGGTACTACGGGATGAGCTAGGGAGCTGAAATTTTCAAATTATTTACAGAGTAGTAAAGTTGCACAAATAAACATTTCAATTTTACCATATATGAAATGTGGCAGCCGTTAAAAATTATTTAAATTTAAACAATTAGAAAAATATTAATATACTTCTAGAAATGCTACAACTTTAAAATTTGGCTAACATATGTAGCATTAGTACCCCATAATGGAGAAAGTATAAAATCTTTAAAATTGCAACATTTGGGGATTTTTTTTAATCCATTATTTTTACGTGGGAAAAACAAAATCGCTGCGACGTTGAAATATTTAGAATTAAAAGAATATTTGTAATGATGAAATATGTTTCTGAAAATGAATGTTCTATTAAGTTGAGATGATATGCTTGCAGTATGCAAGCACCAACTACTAGTATGTTATATCCTCCTCCTCCTATGTATGAGTCGTCGATATATAATGACTAGTAGAAGGTGCTTGCATACTGCAAGTATTTCATCTCACCTTGTAAAAACATTTTTCAGACAGATATTTCTTCATTCTAGGTATTCTATTAATTCTAAAAATTTCACCTTCGCAGCGATTTTCGTTTTTCTCACATGTAAAAATAATAATTTAAAACATTCCCCAAATGTTGCGATTTTAATCATTTTACACTGTCTCCATTATGGAGTACTAATGATACACATTTCAGCCAAATTTTAAAGTTGTAGCACTTCAAGAAGTAAAATAATATTTTTCTAATTTTTTAAATTTAAATAATTTTTAACGGCCGCCGCAATTCATATATGGTAAAATTGAAATGTTTATTTTTGCAAATTTACTACTCTGTAAATAATTTGAAAAACTTCAGTTTCCTAGCTCATCCCTAGTACCTAAACAGTTATATATTTTTTTAAACTTTAAGAATTTTTAACTGCCAAAGAAATTAAAATATCAAAATTTGTATAATCCCTTTTTCGTTTTTTAAGAATTCTACTTATAAAAAAATTTCAACTCCGTAGTACATTTGGAAATACACAAACTTGAAAATTTGTTTAAACAATTGCGAATTTTTAGCGGCCGCATTGTTGCACTTTTTCAAGATTTTCCTATTTTCTAGTCGGTTTTGCACAAAATCCTAGCTAAGAAAAAAATTTCGAATCATGAATTTAAGACTCGGAGATTGTCTTGGTGAATTATGATATTGAACTTTATCCAGGAAAGGTAACACAATCTACACAGAACGGTATTAGTTTAAGTGCCATGCAGAGAAATTGAACCGTGAACTGGAAATGGTCGCAAACAAATGATGAACTTGAATACGAGTACCAAGATATCGTTCGAATTATAGAAAAACCTAAACATCTTTGTCTTAGGGGTATTTTTGTGGTAAATAAAAACCTTTTGTGATTTAGAATGAAACTAAGGAAATTTCAACAAAATATGAACGCGATCGCTATTAATAACGTCTTTAAATTATGAACTCTTACATGAGACAAAGAGATGATTCTTTAAATGTTCAAATTAAAAGCTCTACCTTCTGTCAGTTTGGATGTGTTTTAAAAGTGAAAAGGATCCCTCTATTTCCTTGGAAGTCACAGAGGCGTATTTAAAGCAAACTATATCTGCGGGACTCGCCTCAATTTCTTCGCTGCTGACCCCTTCTAGAATCTTTGCAATTATTTTCATTTTATTCAAATCTTTGTTGGCGAACAACACTTTTTTACACGCTTTTACAACTGCCACCTTTTCATCTGGAGCACGGCAAATTTCTCCTTCAGTGAATTAATCAAGGTCTCCTCCCTTTTTTTATTAATGTAATGGCGTTTGGCAACTTTGAGAAGCAGGATGCAATGTATGCCATATCGTGGCTGACAGACTTCTTTTCCAGGAGTTCTTTGACGGTACGTATTCTTCATCGAAAGTGTTGACAAAATCTTTTATTTTTTCAAGATTGGCATCCGGTCATAGAAGATTCAATGCTATAATGAAAAGTTGAGCGGTTGTTAGGCCATTTGCGTTTTCCAAAACTTCTGAAGTAAATAAATAAATTTTTGATGGCTGACTATCCTCCATGGTTCCTATTATGAAGTTTTCAACGAACATTTGCACAGCGCCGGTAGTCTCGACGATAGAGATCCAAATTTTCTTTTCCTCAACATTATCTCTGATTTCTTAGATACCACTGTTGTACGCTTTATCTAAATAGGATTTCCTCAATGTTGACTCACTTGGATACGATTTTTTCGTATATTTGTCCAAAAATGCTTTCAAAGAACTGTTTTATAATTTTCATAAAGGAAAGATTTACACAAGTTGAAGAAAAACTCCGACTGTCAAGAAGAAGCTGAACAAAACAATGGTAAAAGGGTCGTTTTCTTACTACCTTCAGTCTTCTTATCAGCTGCAGCTTTATGTTAATGTTCCCTCTAATGTGGCCGACTATCTGAGTGGAAATGGAGGAGTCTGCGCGGCCTTTGTAAATTCACAGCATGAACTGAGCGGTTTTTATGCAAGAACTTTTTACATTTTTATATGAATATAAGGTAGAAATAATAAATCTAAGATTTAATTTCATTTATAAAATTTACTATAAGATTATTCTAAGATACATTTTTTTACTTTGTATTAGCCATTTTTGAAAACTGTAATAAAATAGTACAAAGAGGTTGTCGCTTTTAGCGGCCTCACTGGTTATTTTGTGTCAACGGAGACTGTATAAGGCAGTCGTGATAAGGAATTAAAAATTGAACAAAATTGGAACTTTAATTTATTAATTATATAAAACTCGTACTTATACTATCGTGTCATACAGTCATACATACACAAAAATAATTATATTAAATACAATGTTTTTATATTTGAATTTAAGTTAACAAACAGGATAGACAGGTTTCAATTTTACTGTGTAGTAATCGCAGAGTGAAGTTTGCAACTAGTTTACAAAGTAACATATTAAGTACTTTTTATTAAAATTAATTTTAATTCATTTAAATTAAGTTTTGAGAGTAACATAAAGTTATGATTCCTAAAGAAATATAATAGCTTTGCGGGCCATTCATCCCCTATGTCACTGTTTTAGTCTGTGGTGCGCGGAGTATAGTAGTGAGCGGGTGTTTATAAATTTGTGCGCGGACGCGCAGCATAGAGGGAACATTGGTTTTGAGGTACTTATATGCTGCCAGACAAAGTACTTTTTCTCCAAATTCACCGACTTTTCACTAAGTTTACAAAAAAGCAAAGAACCGTCTGTCAATAATATATCAACACCAAACACATTAATGAAATTGTTCAGTCTCTGCTTTGTGGAAACACTCGCTTTAGGCATTGCGGCCTCTGGAATGGAAGAGTTTCGTTCACCACCCAAATAATTTGTTGAGAAACGACTGTTATGAACTATTTGAAATCCAAAAACAACTGAGGGATGCTATGAGTGAAAGAGAGGGTACATTAGGCCTTCCCGAGCCATGGGTTTCCCATAGGTGAACTCAGGTCAATAGCAGCGGTCGGAATAAGATAAAGGCATAGCTGCGCCAATGATTAGAATTTTATGATACCGAACCCAGGGTGGGTAAAAACCGACCTTGCAGAGCCAAACAAAACAGTTTAATGGCCAAATTTCAGAGATTTGGCAAAAATTGAGTTAAACATGAGACAATAGGCGTTTTTAGATAAAAATGGTATATTTGAAAAAAAACATGAAAAAAGGCAAAAAAGGCATTTATGGCATTTTTCCTGAATTTCCGGGCTTATTAATGAGAAAATCAGAATTTTTTTATTTAAGGTTGACATGGCAATTAAAGAAATAAATGTCCGTTTGTGGCGCTATTTTGAGGGGGGATATTTTGCACTTCATCCGAATAAAACTTATTAAATTTTAGGAGAAAGGGCGGAGAATGGGTTGAAAGAAGATGGAAGATGGGAAGAAGAGAGGGTGAGAGAGGGAGAGAGGATGGAGAATGAGAAGAAAAAAGAGGGAAAACACGAGGGAGAGAAAGAATAGAGTGAGAGAGAGAGGAAAGTGAATGGGAGGGAAGCAAAGAGAAAGGGAGGAAGAATATGAAGTACCTTAATTTTAAAACAGAATCTGCACATACCCGTCATATTTGATGGGCAATTACGCTAATTCCTCCCTTATAATAAAAGGCTATGCTGGTCCGTTGGTTTGTCTCACGCTCTTAAAACACGAATGGCGCGATTAAATATTAAATTAAATACGAATCAAAGCAGCATTCCGACGAAAGGACGAACCAACAGACGGATGGACGGAGAGAATTAGGATATAATGTATATAACTAGCGTAATTTCCCGTCAAATGTGACGGGTACGCGTGGATAAAGTATTAAATTTAAGGCATTTCCAATTCTTCCTCCTTGTCATTCTTCTTCTCTCCCATCCTCCTCCCTCACATTCTTCCTCCCTCACTCCTTCTCTGGAAAAATAGGCTTCCTAGTCTAAATCTATAAAAGGCAACTTATGTCCCTTTGTGGCTCTCTCTGTCACGCTATAAAAATGCGAAAAACTCGATAAAAGATGGGTATATATTTTTGAAATTTGGCAGGAATACTAAATTCGCTTATTATAAGGTGATGACTACTACTAGTATAACATATAACATATACGAGGATACTAATGTTTAGGCAATTCCAGATGTGCTGGAGATTCGAAATTTTTTTCATAGATAGGATTTTGTTCAAAACCGACTAGAAAAAACGAAAATCTTGAAAAAGTGCAAAAATGTGTAGCATTAGTATCCCATTATGAAGATAGTGTAAAATTTTAAAAATTGCATCATTTGGGGATTGTTTTAAACTATTATTTTTACATGTGGGAAAAACGAAAATCGCTGCGGAGGTGAAATATTTAGAAATAAAAGAATATTAGTAATGATGAAATGTCTGTCTGAAAAACGAATGTTTTTTCAAGGTGAGATGAAATGCTTGCAGTATGCAAGCACCTACTACTAGTATGTTATATCCTCCTCTGTAAGAGTCGTTGTTATATAATGATAACAGGAGGATACTAATGTTTAGGCACTTCCAGATGAGCTGGAGATTCGAAATTTTTTTCTTAGGTAGGACTTTGTACAAAACCGACTAGAAAAAACGAAATTCTTCAAAAAGTGCAACAATGTGGCCACTAAAAATTCGCAATTGTTTAAACAAATTTTCATGGTTTATGTATTTCCCCATTTGCTACGGAGTTTAAATTTTTTTAATAAGTAGAATTCTTAAAAAAACGAAATATGGATTATACAAATTTTGATATTTTAGTTTTTTTGGCAGTTAAAAATTCTTAAAGTTTAAACAAATAGATAACTGTTTAGGTACTAAGGGATGAGCTAGGGAGCTGAAATTTTCAAATTATTTACAGAGTAGTAAATTTGCACCAATAAACATTTCAGTTTTACAATATATGAATTGCGGCGGCCGTTAAAAATTATTTAAATTCTAACAATTAGAAAAATATTATTTTACTTATAGAAGTGCTACAGCTTTAAAATTATGCTGAAATGTGTAGCATTAGTACCCTATAATGAAGATAGTGTAAAAATTTTAAAATTGCAACATTTGGGGATTGTTTTAAACTATTATTTTTACATGTGGGAAAAACGAAAATCGCTGCGGAGGTGAAATCTTTATAATTAAATTACTATTTGTAATGATGTAATATCTGTCTGAAAAATGAATGTTTTTTCAAGGTGAGATGAAATGCTTGCAGTATGCAAGCACCAACTACTAATATTTATATATTTCTCGTTATTAATAAATGAATTATAAGTTTTAAATAAACAAATGATGTCGCTATGAGAAGCTCCATCTTGGGTTTGGTTTTTCTTTGTGTGTGCAGCGCTCTACCAGTCAACATCGAAATCAGTACTGAAGCACTGAAGGTCGTAGTGTGCCGTAGTCTTAAGGTGAGTTAGCAATTTTCTTGTTTTGTGAATTCGATGGCATAAGTTTGTCTGAATTTCATTAGAAAGGTTTTTCAATGCTTTTCGTCTACAAGACACAATGTCTTTCCGTCTTTCCTTTTCATTTAATGAGTTCACATCGTAGTCTCCACGCTATCTTTGCTCGATAACATTAAGATACAGGGATCTTATAAATACAAATGTTTGGATTTTGAATTCGGAGTTCACTATGGATTTGACGTCAATAGGAATAGTTGATCGTAATTCCGTGTTTTTCTTTGTCCCGTATCTCGTCAGAAAATGATCATCAAATGGAAAGTGTTAATTGATAGCGGTGTCTTACGGGATTTCAAAATTTACCTAAATTTTAGTCAATCCGTAAACTTTCGAGGATTATACTCGACGAGGTGAAAATTGCCTTCAAAGTCATTAGAATGGCGGTGAGTTACCTATACAGAATGCGAACGAGACATTTTCCTACCTACAACTTTGAAGGCTCGCTTCGAATAAACGTATTTCCATTACAAATGGGTTTTTAAGAGTGAAAATTAGGGAATATGCGCATTTTCCAGGTCATAAGAGTATTTCTTTCAATGATAACAAGGGCAACGCTGTGTTTAATATATATTTGCGGGAATCACTGGACTTCGAAAACATCGTCTAAAATCCTTATTTCGATTACACTTCATGTTGCATAATGACTTTCAAACAGCATTCCGACTCGGAAACTTTTCTTAGCATTCTCGCCGCGAGCGAAAGCAGAAGTTTGTGGGGATTCCATTTGACCGCGGACGCCGTAGTAGAATCCCAAATTGACGAAAATGCCTTTCTTTTTTCGCAAACTTATTTTCCTAGTTGCAGACTCAATGACGATCGTTTTAATTCGGTTTGGGTGGTTTTGTGTTACTTTTACTCCGCACGAAGCTATTCATTTCAATATCGTACATGATCACAATGAGAACCTACATAAGCCTTAATTTCTAATTCCATTAACAAATCTTACGTCTCAATACAAGTATCTAAATTACTTTACTTTGCTGCGTAATCTCATTATCTTCACATTTCTTGAATGCGTAGAGATTAATATCATGCCCAAGTAATCGGAGTGCAAAATCTCTCGCATCAGAAATGTTTGAAGATGAACTGCAATCGTCGCCACGATTGCTTCAGAGAAGTATGGAGTTGATGTTGCACCTTACTCATTTAATGCGTTCGCCTAATTTTGTGTAACAGCGTCAAAATTGAAAAATATTTTTAATGTCTTTAATTGGATGTCGATACTTAAGTATTTTTTCGGTTATTTTTAAAACTGAAAATTGGGCATCCTCGTTGAGGTATTTTAACTGAAAATGTTGAATTTGACTAAAACTACCTCATTATTACGTTCATGTTTCTTATAGTGTTGTATTTCTGTTTTTTTTTTTCAGGTGTTGGTGAGGTATTCTATGAATCATTTGGCATCGACACCTTAAGGTTTGAATATAATTCTGCTGTTTTTTTCACCCTATATGTTTTACCTTGTGCGCTTATTTTTACACTGCGATACGATTTTTCTACATATTGCGTTGTATATATGTGCATTTGCATCGACATATTTCACTGTTTTTGCTTATGGTTACACTGCGATATCTTTTTATATATGTTATTATACGTATATATGTGTAATAATGACTATTTGACATACGATGTTCGTTTATGTGTACACTGCGAAATCAATGTTATACTTAGTACTCTTATTATATATATACATTTACATATAGACATTTATCTTTTCTTTTCGCCTCATCCAAAGCGTACTAAAACCATGCATCGTGGTGCACCACAACGACGCTCCCCCTTCCCAACATACGCCTGGCCATGGCTTGGGCGTCGCCCCCCCCCCCTCCCTCCCTGTCCCGTCCCACCATTCACAGGCGTTTCCACCCAGTCCACGCACGAAATCATAAGCCACCATTCATATTTTGATGCGATTTTACACACAGAGCCTTTAAGATGTCAACCCAACTAACAACAATAACCTTCACAACGACAATGTTCAGGTTCCCGATTACTTTGACGGAATTTAATAAAATTATCCAACTACAATTATGTACTAAAAGATATTTTTTGTGATAATAATAGCCGTACGTATGTATGAATTCAAATGGCTCCTCATAATAACAAATGTCTTAACCAGTTGGCATTATTTTACAAAATTAACACATAATCGCAAAAGTAATGAAAATATTGAGAGACGTGTACTAAAAAATATTTTTTGTGATAATAATAGCCGTACGTATGTATCAATTCTAATGGCTCCTCATAATAACAAATTTCGTAACCAGTTGGCATTATTTTACAAAATTAACTCATAATCGCAAAAGTAATGAAAATATTGAGAGACGTGTACTAAAAAATATTTTTTGTGATAATAATAGCCGTACGTATGTATGAATTCTAATGGCTCCTCATAATAACAAATTTCGTAACCAGTTGGCATTATTTTACAAAATTAACTCATAATCGCAAAAGTAATGAAAATATTGAGAGACGTGTAATTTATTTCATGTTATATTTAACAATAACGAATTAAAAGTGAGCAATATCAAATAAGATAATTTTTCGGTTTGAATTTTGTGTAATATTAGTTTAAAATGTGTTTTAGAATCAAATTTAAGAATAATAACAAATTTTAATTTCGTTATAATCTTATCAAATTTGTCTGGTTGAGATTTCGTGTAAGATAGCAACCCAAGTTTTTATTTTCTTATCCATAATTTTCGGGTTGAGATTTTGTACCAGTTGGCAACAGTAATATTTTGCATGATAAAAAGTTTTACGTGTTAATCTAAAACGTCTGAGGCCGAAATTGCCTAATGGAAATGATTTGCCTAAGCCTAAGTATACGGTAATTGTTTAGGATATTGGATATTATTTACCACTCCTATACATTGGGTGTTTTGCTTGTTATCTCATAGCAACTCCTTCATTTTTAAATAAATGCATCCCCTACCTCTCTCGTATTCTGTACTCAATCCGCAGTCAATAACTTCCATTGAACATCGAATAGAAAGGTTAAATGCTATTTTTATATCCCTGTGTTCAATAATTTTATTTATTCACACAAGTGATACCAATTTCCAGTTAAAAGATGCTGTCCAATTTCTCCGAGACTGTTTTGGAAAAATTCCAACTTTCGTTGACAAAACTTAGTAGTCCGTAATAATCCAGGGATTATTTCACAATAAATATTTCATTTTTTAAGCAAGATGGAAAAGTGTAGTCTATAAATGAAATAGACAAGAGATTACAGAGAGATGCAGTTCAAAATCACAATTGGGCAATAAATTTTAATAAGGACCACTCCTACTTAATTTAATTATCCGTCCAGCGTTTTATGAGATAAAAGTTGCGGCATACGGACGGACGGACGAGACGTACCCATAGGACGTCTTGCTACTACTGCTTTGCTGGTAAACCCCGCCTAAAAAGGCTTTCAAATGTTTTTATGAATTAGTATATTGACCTGAGAGAGATTTTAAGTAGCTGTTAGAGATCAATCTTTTCCGCATTCTGTGATTAAAACATTGCGAGTTATACCTGCTCCTGCAATAATAATATACACGAGGTTTGAACGTCATTCGGGGGCAATTCACCTAACTAATAACCGGCCTTAAAAAGTAACGAATTAATTATCGTCACAGTGTTTAAACTGTACAGAATTCGCCGATTTATTCATTTAGTGCATTTTACAGTATGAGAATTGCAGTTTTCCATAGTTGTGTCATTTTTGCGTCTTGGCCATCCATTTATACGGAATTATATTTACAAAAACCCTTTATGAAATTCGATTTAAGCACAATTATTCAATAGGGCTTTCTCAGCTTATTAAGAATTGACTTCATATTTAGATAACAGCACTGTCAGATTTACATAACGCGTATAGTAAAATTTGGGGCGATATAAGGTATGAAAGGGGAGGGTTGCGAGAGTGAAACAACACAACAGTAAATAAACAAAACCTCCTTCACCTAAAACAGGAGAGGAATTCTCACATTCCTTCTGCAGGTTCCTGGTAAACACCATGCAGAACTTAAGTCAAAAGGAGACACGCAGAAACATACAACATTCATCAAAATGGACTCACAATATACTCAAGCCAATATTTTTGGTTTAGAGTGATCTGTGAAGGAATTGTTGTTTATTTACTAATGCAATATAAGGTGTCGGCGAAGGGCTTAGTAATCCTAATCCCGAGGCATGGTGATGCATTTGTTAGGAAATTAATACGAAAAATATTTCCTTGTTACTTTTTACTCGATTGGGATTTTATGACTTCAAAAACTGTAATAAGGACACTTGTTCGTCATGCTGCTACTTTTAAGTGTGCTTCTAATATTGCTAACTCAAAGGAAGTAAATCGCCTGTATCGTTCTTAATTTTATTTTCGGCATACATAGTATTTTCTCTTTAAAAAATCTTTTTCACACGTAGATACCCATGTGATATTTTCTTTCTGTAACCATTTAACTCGGTTCAATATTTCATAAATACGTATCATCATGCAAGAAATACTCACAAATATAAAAGTTAAGTATGTTGTATAAATGAAGGTGTGCCAAATATTCAATTGCTTGAAATTATTATTCAATTTTTTGCAGGATTGCCACTGCTACACGAGTGAATAGAACTCAAGAACTGAGATGCGTGCGAGAATTGTGCGCTTGAAAGTGATATGCGTGTGATGTGACATGCGTGTGACGTGATATGCGTCTTCAGTGTTATTGGCGTGCGCCAATGACGCGTGTGACCGAAGCGCCTAGTGAACTTCAACGTTAGGACATCATAAGGATAGGGATAAGGGCCATAATACAATAGGACTCGTATATAGGTGTGTGAATTTTGGTTGTCTGAATGAGAGATTGTAATGGGAGTGTTTGGGTGTGCGCGCGCACAAGTGTATGGGTTAAGGGTGTGTGAATGACATGTAATGTAGAGTATGCGTGTTTGTAGTTAGAGTAATGTAGTGTGTGCATGTGCATGTAGAAGTATGTAGTGTGTGAATGTGCATGTGGTGTGCTGGATGAATGAAAGACCCATTTTTTCATCGATATAATTGTTTATATAGCTTATAATTTTGATTTTTTTAGATGCGAGCGCTTTAAGGTGACAAGCGTTAGCATGGTGTAGGGCTGGCGTAATCCAGCGAGCTCACCATGTAAAATAATGAGCAACGAAGGCCTAAGCATTGCCTCCTGGGCGGCCTTTGGAAACATGCTTATCATGTAGGATACAAAATCATTCCTTTCATGTATTAAAAACTGTTTCCTGATGCAAAGCAAGCTCTAAAGGTGTTCCAGTTTTGGATTTATTAAGTGATGACCGAGTCTTTGGCTTCATTATTTCTGATGAATTCTCCTATAGAAACCAAGTTTGTTTGTTAATTTAATTTAGAATGTGATTTCTCTGACATGATGAATTGTAGAACCAGTAGTGTTATGTTTATAATATTACTGTGCATAGTTAAAATTTGAGACAATACTGCAAAATAAAACGATTTTATTTTAACATGTGTACGTATTTAAAATTATAAGGAAAATAAAGTTTAACAACATTAAATGATTTTACAATTGTTATACCACTTAATATTATTTGTATACAATGGGATCCAAATTTAACGTTTGTTTGGGGAACAAGTTTTGTGTATGCTAAACCGAGGAAAACATGAATTCGGGACTGAGTAAAATTGAATCACTGTCTATATTTAGGTTTAACAAATAAACTGTTATATAGAAATAATACATAAAAGACAGTAGTTTATTCTCCATAGAATCAAAGTGTGAATATTTATATTAAATAAGAAAGTTAGAATTTCTTTACTAACTATTACTAATTTGATTGTAATAATGTAATCAAATCAGGAAAGAAATGACTAATTTAGAAACATTTAATTTCTGTGTGATACCTCAATTTGGAAAAAGGCAAAGTATGCAATATGATATAGAAGATTTATACATTCCCAGCTAAGCGTTAACTAACATATGCCTCTGTATTTATAGCAGAAATGAGTGTTGAACTCAGTATGGGAGGAGGTATGGGAGGGCGATGACCTCCTGTTGAGCCCTGAAAAGACCATCTCTTTCCCATTAGTCCAAAGCAATACCGGAATAACCGGGGCGCAGTTTCTCCTTGGCTCCGTGTTCGAGGGGGTCCGAGTCAACGCAATTTTCGTAAAAGATTTAAACTTTACCCTCGAATTTAAATGCCAGGCGAATTTTAGGTAGTTAAAAGCCTTTTATAAAAAAACAACGTAGGGAAAATAAGAATAAGAGTAATACTAGCAAAAGTAAAACAACAATACAGTTGTAACGACGAAAAAATAATAAAATAAAAGATAGTGAAGTTATCGCCCTCTCTAACCCACACACTCACAGGTTGAAGGTTTTCACTCTAATGAATGCGGGGGCAATGTTATTCAAAAATTACCGAAAGAGCATAGGAACACACAATTGAGATGAGCGATCTCAAGTGTTTTATTTACATCTACTGTACTGTACTGTGCACCGGTAAATTCGGCAGTGCTTAGTAGCTATAAACGTTTATTTTCCTTTAAAGAAGACGACTAAAATCGACATTCACTTCTCATAAAAATTGAAGATGAACTTTGAAGTTTATTTTAATACATTTTTTCATTTTTATTTAGAAATTTAAAAAATATTTGGTGAGAATTTGATATCAGATTTAATTTTTTAAATTGTGTGATTATTTAAAAATAAATCGAAATTTTAAATAACAATTCAATTTTTATCGGAGTAATTTGCTACATCCGTAAACTCGTCTAAACTTTAATTCAATATCAAAATCAAATGAAAAACCCTAAACAACAAAACAATAAAATCAGTATTCTGTATTTCTGTTAACTTTTAAAGGACAAGCGTACGTTATAATGCACGCTGATTCACAAGGCCTTCTTTGCTCGCTTAGGGATAGCATCTTTCCTTGAGTCGGCAGCTGCTTGCCCCAGTCTCTACGTAGATTGCTATATGATGACGTGTGAAAATATTGCAGTGCGAATGCATATAATGATGATGTCAGCATTACAAAAATCAAAGAAAATTTTGGTTCTTTTCTGAATTATCTATGGAGAGAGAGACAGCTACGCAGCAAATTAGTCCTTCCCTCTCTCCTATCTGCGTCTTCATTCCCTTTCACACTGATACCCTAAAAACCATTATATTCTCACTTATTTCTTAATATTTTCAAGTAATATTTTCAAAACTTTATAATTTTTTCTGCTATTTTGGCAAATTTTACAGGAATAAAGGGGCAATGAAAAGTAGCAGTTGGGTCGGTTTATTGCAGGACATTCCAAAAATCCCTCCTAAAAATTTCTATAATCCTCGGCCATATGGCGGAAAAAGTAAAGGTAATATATATATTCGAATTGTGCGTATTCCTACGCTACTCGTCTTTTGGGGCTAGGCAGGCAATTCCACGTTCGCAGAAACGCATTTCTTGACACCGCAGATAGTTGTCCTCAAACCAGTGATTTGCGCGGCAGCAGTGAAAACTAGTTTTCTTTTGGCGAGATTTCCTTCTCTCGTAAGTTCAGTATTTTACTGTTTATTTGTTTTAATTTTAAAGGTCGTATTACGCGCTGACGCTTTGCCCGAGTATTGGCGTATTCACGCCTTTACTGGGGTTAACCATAGACCTATTACACTACGACGCTTTACTTCACGCTTTACGCCAACAGAGGCACCGGTTAAAAGTAGATAGACATCGAGGCGGTCAGTCCGTTAGACGCTTAGACCATCATTAGTGGGCGAGATCCTTCAAGTTCTCGGCTCTGCGAACACTTCCTCGACTCCTGAGCTCACCCTTCTCAGCGGGATATACTCTGCCCGCATGGATGGTCAAGCACGATTTAATTAAAAAAATTTAAATGCATTTCTGATGAGAATGCATCTCTGTTTAACCCTTTACGTAGTTTCCCGACTATGCACGTCTTTTAAAGGACTTTCTACGGCAACTATTAAGGAGATTGATATTATTTATTTATATGAAGATTATCTATAGGATATTTGAAAAGAGAGGGCGGCGAGACCCGGTGAAACAATACAATAGTAAATAGACAAAAACTCCTTCCCCGTAAAAAGAAAGAGAAAACTCACACTCACGCTGCAGGTAGCTGGTAAACACCGTCGCAGGACCTAAGTCAAAAAGAGACACGCACACGCAGAAACATGCAAAAATCCACTCACACAGTAAACTCGAACCAAAATTTAAAACTAGACACCGATGATTCGACAGCTAAGCTGTCATCTTCAGTAGTGTGATAGGATATTTGGTTAAAATCCATGCTCTCAGTTCTCTAGAAATAAGTGTAAAAGAAATATTTTCTTTTTTATTGTGCTAGCCCTGCTCCTTAGATTTGCTTTAAACACCTTGATTTCATCATGGTATGTTGTAAAAATCTTATAAACAAAATTTAATTGAAATCTGTCCAGCCAATTCGTTCCAAATCCTAAATTACTGAAAATGTTTAATTGGTAATTTAGGCACCCCTGTTTGGCTATTTCGGTCTAAATATACTAATATGGTATTAAATATATGTGTACATTATAAGTATTAAATTTGGTTAAAATCGATGAAGACAGTCCAATATAAATACGCATAAAAAGATTTTTTATTCCTTGTATTGTGGCAGCCCTGCATTCCTTATCAGTACTTTAAGTCTTGATATTGTTTTTTCATATTCTAAATTCTAAATTACCGAAAAGTGTAACTTCACAATTTTGGCACTCCCTGCTTAGTCGATTCGGTTCAAATATGCCACTTTAGTCATTAATTTATGTGAGTATTCTATGTACTAAATTTGGTTGAAACCTGTTCAGCCAATTCTTTCCTGATATATGCGTACGCACGGACGGACTCATACTGGTGCATGAGTAGTAGCGGAATACACCAGCGTTAAGCCCCCTATTGCTATTAGACGAGACGCCTTTACGCCAGGCTCAGAGTAAAACTTCTACCTCGTCTGAAGTTTTCTTCCGCGTAAAACCTCGGGTGTTTAGCCTATTACACGCTGAGGCTTTACCCGGGTAAAGGCTCTTTTATGACAATACTCGGGTAAAGCGTCAGCGTGTAATACGGCCTTAAGTGTTTGCAATGTTATTTTATTATATTGCGGCTTCTTTATCAAATCCGCAACCGCAAACTGGACGGCTGCACTCGTAAGACACTTGAAGGAGGAGGGTTCGAGTGCTCTTCCCGCCCAAACTGCCCTGCGAGAAGACCTAATTTCCCAAAGAAAACAAGCGCTGGCCGGATAACACATACATTTATAAAAATACATTCCAGCTATAGATCAACATATTCGCTACAATATGCTTTTAATTTAAACGAATTTTGATTATTAGTTCATAAATTATGAACATTTGTTTGCAAAAAAAATTTTATTTACTACAAATTAAATCCGGCAGTGAGCGCCCACAGCAGGGATTTAAATCCGTACGATAAAAGTTAAAGAATATATTCATCA
Organism: Tanypteryx hageni; assembly: GCA_028673005.1. Lineage (NCBI taxonomy): Eukaryota > Metazoa > Arthropoda > Insecta > Odonata > Petaluridae > Tanypteryx > Tanypteryx hageni. The sequence continues at coordinate 199,118,664 of CM054114.1, read as the reverse complement.
TTCATTCTAGTGTTCATTCTTACCACAGGTCCTACAATTCATTGCTTGGTTTTGATTAGTGGTAGTTTCCCGTCGCCTTCCATCCCGGACACACAGAAGGGAGGAGGGAAGCCCAGTGCCGGCATCTGCCTACTCTTTGCGAAGAGCAGCAAGAGTGCCAGCTGTTTAGTGTCCCTAACGAAAATATATACATGTATTTAATATTCGAAGGCAATGTGCTTATATTTCTCCTCTGTTCATGGTGTAAAAAAATGTCATCTAAAACTGAATTTCACATATTTAACAAATATCGATATCGAATATAAGGCTGCCACCTAATCCTATACTAAACAATAAAAAAAGATTTTATTACAATTTCATTATCTGTGGCGTCTGGTCAATTTAGTAAAATTTATTTTACTGCAGTTGCCAAGATTTGCCGTCACGATCACGTTGGCTCGGCACGACGACGATTCCTTTTAATCAATTTTACTGCAAGTGTATGTATAAAAATAAAACTTACCTCTCATATGCCATATTGTTTGTTGCTCTCTAAATTTTGGCAAAATATGTTGTTGTTGACTTCGATCTCCAACCCGGAACAGCTAATTTTTCGTAATAAATAAGAAAGTATATTTTACTCGTTAAATCTCTCCCCTTATTTACGAAAACGTGATAATATAATTATAAAATTAACGTAACGTGAATTGAATGTACAACCAAATTCATACGTGGACATTTTAAAGTAAACACCGGATCCTGTTGAATATCAAGCGACGATGATCATAGAAAATAACCCCGAGTGCAAACATAGAACGATGCTCATCCGACGGCAATGCAGAAGAAACTAATCATGGGATACTCTCACTCGGAGGATTGATTGTGGATATATCTACCAAAAATATCAATTTCATAAAAGTGCGTTTGTAAGGATAGTATAAGCCAGGGAAGGCAAAACTTTTCTTGCTTGCATGCCAAAATTACGAAATTGGGCTTTCTTATAATACATCTACATCTACATTATACCCTGCAAGTCACCTTTTCGGTGGATGGCAGGGGGTGCAGTGCACCAAGGGTCCATAGTTTTCCTACGTTATCTTTTTCTATTATGGTCTCTTATCGTCCTAGGGAAAAACGATCCTCTATATCGCTCCGTTCTACAGTCGATCTCGCGAATCTTATCCTCACTGTCCTGCCTTCCGAGATACGTCGGGCTTCTGATAAGTCCTACTACCTCATTCGCTAGTCCCTCCGACATAAATTTTTCCAGTAGTTTAATCCTAGCCTGCAGCCTACGTTCCTCTAACGATGTCCATTTCAGATTTTCTATTAATGATGTTACGCTTTGTTTACTATCGTAATTCCTCTTTACAAATCTAGCTGCCCTGCGCTGAACATTTTCTATCTCGTTAGTGAGTCCCTTTTCGTAAGGATCCCACACAGCTGAAGCATATTCGACCTGCGGTCGAACCAAGGATAAATAACTTATTTCTTTCACTTTTTCGGAGCTATTTCGAACTATTCTCCCTATAAAGGCCAGCTTTTTGTTAGCGGCACCTATCAATCGGCGAATATGGGTGTCCCACGAGAGATCACGATGGATCGTCTGAAACTGGAATCTCTACTCCGTCCAACGAATAATAATTATTCAACGAGATACTCTTGGTTCTCCAGAAGTTGATGACGCAGCTTTTCTTTTGGTTTATCTCTAACTGCCATTCCTTACACCATGCAGAAATAGCTTCTAGGTCATTTTGGAGATACTGGTGGTCTTCCGGATTGCTTATTTCTCTATAGATGACGGTGTCGTCCGCGAAAAGCCTAATTTTACTCCTGACTACTGAGCTGATATCGTTTATATAAATTAGAAATAATAACGGACCAATTACACTACCCTGTGGAACGCCAGAGACAACCTCCACTAAGTTTGAAGATTTCCCATCTATAACAACCATCTGCTTCCTATGATTTAAAAATTCACGGATCCAACTAACGATTTTAGAATTAACTCCTAAGGTTTCTAATTTCGTTATTAACTTCCTGTGAGGTACCTTATCAAAGGCTTTCCTAAAATCTAAGAAGATGGCATCGACCTGCGTATTCTTTTCTCCGCTTCTCAGTAAACAATTAACAAAAAGACCGAGCTGAGTATCACATGACCTACCTTTCCTGAAGCCGTGTTGAAAATCATCTAACAATAAATTACTATCAAGAAATCGCATTATGTTGCTAACGAGTATATGCTCGAGAATCTTACACGATATCTAAGTTAAAGAAATCGGCCTGTAATTTTCTGGGTTCTCCTTGTCTCCGCCCTTATGAATTGGGGTAACGTGCGCTAACCTCCAGTCGCTAGGGACCTCTGAGCGAGAAATGGATTTTTCGAAGATTATCAGAGGAAAAGTGCTATTTCTTCAGCTAATTCTTTTAAAACGCGAGCAGGAATTTCTTCGGGGCCAGTGGCTTTGTTATGTCTGATGGACCTTAATTGCTTTGCTATTCCCACCTCAGAGAATACTATATCGTCCATCAGCCCTCCCCCCCCCTTATTGCGGGTGCATAATGTACGCATTGGTCGCTGACGGCTGTGAATGCTTTTACAAAATGACCGTTTAACAGGTTGGCTTTCTCTACGCTATCATGAATAACATCACCCGAGTCTTTACGCAGGGAAGGTATTGTAGGGCCTCTACCTTGGACCTCTTTTACATAGGACCAAAACGCTTTAGGGTCCTCCTTCAAATAATTATTTAATACCTTATTCCGGAAGTTAGTAAAAGCCTCGCGCATAGTAGTTCTCGCTTTAGCGCGGGATTCCTTATACGTCTTAACTTTAGTTGCTTTATATTCATCGGATGATGTAGACGGCATATTTTTTATTTTCGCGTGGATTATTCTCTGACGCCTAAGCGCACTCCTAACTTGCTTATTGTACCAACGTGGCTCTTTATTGTCGACCTTCAATTTAATTATCGATACTCTCTAGCATTATATCCTTGAATAGTTACCATGACGAATCAGCACCTGATCATTCAGTCATATCACGGAAGCCAGGTAGTATTTCTCGTAGGCGCGACCTGAAGCTTGAAAAGTTTGCCCTAGCAAATATATAAAACTTTCTCTGAGGCTTGGGGTGCCTATCGATTTTCAACTTACACTCTGTATATACGGCCTGATGATCACTTATCCCCTCTTCAATGGTGACTTTGTTTATTCTTTCTGGGACGTTAGTTGCTAATAAATCTAATATGTTTCCCGATTGCGTTGGCTTTCTGACTAATTGAAGGAGAGAGTGCTCGCAGAATGTTTCGATTAATGCCTCACAGGATTCGTGTTCTTTACCTCTAGATTCGAAACATAGATTTTCCCAATCAATTAAGTGTAAGTTAAAGCCACCACCGACTATAACGAAACCATCTTGATTTATCAGTCTAAGCTTTGATAATTGTTTCTGGAGACTCAAAATACAATCTACACCAGCGTTAAGTGTCCTGTAAAACGAGCATATGAACACCTTTTTGGAGCCATCTTTACCTATGCGGCACCTAACACTCTCGATATCCTCGTCACTTATCGGAATCTCACTGCTATCGTACTTATCGCTAACCCCTATGAAAACTCCCCCGCCCGATCTATTAGCGCGATCTTTTCTATAGACACGATAGTCTCTAGGAAATATCTCCTGACTCTGAATCTCATCCGTTAACCAACTTTCTGTGCCTATCACGACGTCGGCATGCAGACTGCGAATAAGATGCTCGAACTCAGCAATTTTCCTACGGATGCTGCGACAGTTCAGTACGACGACGTTTAATTTCTCACTATCACTTCGCATACTAATCTCATCCTTGACTTTCTCTTCCACTCTAAAACTACATGCGCTCCCATCACAATCACTCCCACGACTGTATGGCGTCGCGTCAAAATTGGAATTGCGACCCGTCGCGCCCTTTACGGAACATTCTATCAATGACCTATCGCGAAATTGGTGCTGCATATTACGCTCGGTGTATATTCTATCATTAGGTAATCTTTCGGGATTCTTATTTTCTACAAGTGCATCGATTATCCCCTGACCCAAAACTGACCTACACCCTGCCCTACTCTCTAGCCTAAAAAATCCCTACTGTGCTCAAGAATCCTACTCGCTACTCTCTGAGCCGATTCGGGCGTGCAGTGAACACCAGAGTGATCCAGTGGTGCCCTGCACGATTCGATATTCGGTCGTAGGTCGACGAAGTCCACTCCCAAGTCCCGACAGATATTCCACAGCCTTCGTTTCAGACCTTCAACTCTACTCCAAACCTCAGAACCGCGGTCAATCCTAGGGACTATACTGCAGACAGTAAGCCGCACATCGGAACCCGACTCCTCTCGGACACGAGCAGCCTCAGAGGCCAAGTCCTTAAAAGAACTTAAAATCTCCTCGGACCCGCGCTTCGAGGCGTCGTTAGTCCCAACATGGGCCACCACCCACAGCCGAGAGCAACCTGTCGCCACTACAGCTTCTCTCACCGTGTTGGTCACTTGCGGCACCCTGCCTCCTGATATACATCTGGAGAAGACCCGCTCTTCAACTCCCTCCCGGCGGGCACTGGATAACAGGGGTGCCATTACACTAACAACCCTCCCTTTCCAACCCGACTCCCCTTGGGCCCGGCCTCCATCAAAGAGACGGGAGTGGGTACGGGCGCAATGGCCGTGGAGTCGTCCTCCGACAACACCTTGAACCTATTACTGACAGGAAGAGAGTCCGCCGAAGCATTCCCAACTCCCTGCCTCCGCAGCACCACCCCACGATCTCCCCGAGTGGACACCACTCTCCACTCATCTGATTTCCCAGCCCGAGGACCCTCAGCCCGCGGTAAGGAGTCAGAGTCAACCCCGATCACTCTACCGGCTGCCGCACCCAGGCGAACCCGGGCCGCCAATTTGGCGCGGCAAGATTTCAGGGATGACCCCGCACCCCCCACACGAACCAAGGCTGCCTCGGACCTTTCCACCCTCTGAAGGAGGTCCGCAACCACCCTCTCCAGCTCCGTGATTCGAGCCCTCATGGCCTCGCAACCAGCGGCGCACAAGAAGGAGGAAACGGGAGTCCTCGGTGAAGCCATCCTAAACTTACCTAATTTATATACTAACGCAAAAGAGTTACAATATAAAAACAAAAGCTGAAATGGGATAAGGCTGAAGAATTTGGTCTGTTTTAAAGCGGGGACGCTCTTCGTGTAGCGTACGAGAAAGGGTCAAACGCAGGTATAAAGTGAAAGGCGTAAACAACACAAACAAGGTTAGATCACGCACAGGAGATGATAGTACACAACAACGAAAAATAAAAATACTATGGATCGTAAAACTAAAACAACCTTACAAATGTAACGAGAATATGCTAATACACAATAACTACTACGGCTGCTACGGCTCTGGAGTTCATTACACGACCGAGGCTTCACAGAGTGTAGCGTGTAGGATCTTCGACCATGGTAGGTCTTTTTTAGATTAGAGAGTAGGGTAGGGTGTAGGCGTAATAGGAGATTTCATAGGGGCATCGAGTGTAATACAGTTTCTGGTCGCGAAATGAGAGAGTCCACCTGCAAAAGCCGTAATTGAGCAGTTAATGCTTCTGGCGATAACGAGAAATTAAATATTATAGTTTTAAACTGCCGCAGCATTCGTAGGAAGTCTGCCGAACTCGAACACGTAATTCGCACGTTGCATGCGGATGTAGTTATAGGTACGGAAAGTTGGCTCACTGAAGATATCGCTAGCCAAGAAATTTTTCCGAAAAGCTATAGAGTATACAGAAAAGACCGTGCCAATAGAATAGGTGGCGGAGTATTTTTGGCAATAAGTGAAAAATACGATAGTTGTCAGATCCCAATTATCGATGAAACGACCGAGAGCGTGTGGTGCCGCCTAGGTAAGGATAATTCGACAATGATATATTTATGCTCATTTTACAGACCACCTAATGCCAAAGTTGATTATATTTTAAGTTTAGAGAGGCAATTAGCCGAGCTTAGATCTATTATGAACGACGGTTACGTTATAATTGAAGGCGATTTTAACTTACCGTCAATCGATTGTGAAAACCTATGTTTCGTTACGGGAGGTAAAGAACGCGAATCGTGTGAAGCCTTAATTGACACGTTTCATGAATATTCCCTAACCCAGATGGTACGAAAAGCCACGCGTTCGGGCAATGTTCTCGACTTGCTTGCTTCTAACATCCTGCATAGGATAACTAAGGTATCCACAGAGGAGGGACTTAGCGACCATCGAGCTGTGTATGCGGAGTGCGAATTAAAGCTCAAAAGACATCCTAAGCCTCTTCGGAATGTATACGCTTTCGCCAAGGCCGACTTTAAAAGTTTCAGCTTACATCTCAAAAGTACCTTTGTCAATTATCGTGAAAAGACAGAACGATTAGGTATGGAGCCATCATGGTTATTATTTAAGGATATACTAGGAAAAGGTAAAAATAGATTTATCCCCAGTAAGTTAAAATCTGATAAGAAAGAACCTCGTTGGTTTAATAAGGAAGTCAGGATTGCCTTAAGATGACAGAGGCGTAGCCACGCAAAATTGAAAATCATACCTACCACCGCTTCCGATGAGTATCGCACAGCTATAGTCCATGAGTATAACAGTGCTCGCGTACTAGCGAGAAAAACTATGCGTAACGCATTTAACACCTTCCGGAATGAGGTATTAAATACAAAATTGAAGGAGGATCCTAAAGCGTTCTGGTCCTATGTAAGAGAAGTCAAGGGAGTGGGTCCTTCAATACCCTCCCTGCGATGTGATTCCGGAGACATCCTTCACGATGGGGAGGATAAAGCTAATCTACTAAACGTTTACTTCGCGAAGGCGTTGACGGCAGGTGGAAATAGACTTAAAGATAATCTTATTCCCGATGGATGTACTCGGATGGACAATATTAAAATCTCTGAGGCAGAAATAGCGAAGCAACTGAGTGCGATAAAGCCCAACAAAAACCCAGGACCAGAAGGAATTCCCGCGCGTGTATTAAAAGAACTAGCAGAAGAAATAGCTCCCTTCCTTCGGATAGTATTCGAGAAATCCCTTACCCTCTGTGAGGTTCCTGATGATTGAAGACTAGCACACGTCACACCCATTCATAAGGGAGGTGACAAAGAAAACCCCGAAAATTATAGGCCGATCTCTCTAACATCATTATCATGTAAGATTTTGGAGCACATTATTGTTAGCAACACAATGCGTTATCTTGAGAGTAGATCGCTCTTAGCCAGCTGTCAACATGGCTTCAGAAAAGGTAGATCCTGTGACACCCAACTCGGTCTGTTTGTGAATGATGTTTTATCATGCGGCGAAAATAATAAGCAGGTCGATGCAGTGTTCCTTGATTTTAGAAAAGCTTTTGACAAGGTTCCCCACCGTAAGTTGTTATTAAAATTGGGAAATCTTGGCGTTAATGTTAAAGTCATCAACTGGGTTCGCGCTTTCCTTTGGAATAGAAAACAAAAAGTAGTCATCGATGGTAAGTCCTCGAGTGTGGCAGATGTAGTCTCTGGAGTGCCGCAGGGTAGTGTGATCGGACCTATGCTTTTCTTGCTTTATATAAACGACATCAGCTCAGTTGTAAAAAGTAATATCAGGCTTTTTGCGGATGACACCGTAGTCTATAGAGAAATTAGTGGTCCTAACGACCATCGTCAGCTTCAGGATGATCTGGATGCGTTATCTGTTTGGTGCAAGGAATGGCAGCTAGAAATCAATCAGAAAAGAGTAACGTTCTAAACTTTTGGAAATCTAGAAGCCCATCGTCCGTGTTCACCTACTCGATAGATGGTGAGAGCATTCCTGTTTCGGAATCCGTGAAATACCTCGGGGTATCCTTGAATCGTGACCTGTCTTGGGACACCCACATAAGACGAGTTATAGGTTCGGCAAATAAGAAGTTGGCTTTTGTGCGTAGGATAGTCAGGAAAAGCACGGAAAAGGTGAGAGAATCCTGTTATTTATCGTTGGTTAGACCTCAAATGGAATACGCAGCAGCGGTTTGGGATCCATATCAGAGGGGACTCATAGAGGATTTAGAAAAAATACAGCGGCGAGCAGCTACATTCGTGAAAAAGAATTACGATAAAAAACAGAGCGTTACGTTACTCATTGATGAGTTGAGTTGGCCATCGTTGAAAGATCGTAGATTACAGGCGAGAATTAAACTTCTAGATAAATATAGGTTGGAGATATTCGTAAATGAAATGAAGGATATTATTCGACAACCAACGTATATCGGACGGAGGGATAATGAGGACAAGATTCGCGAAATAGATAGTAGGACGGAGAGGTATAACGAGTCCTTTTTCTCTAGGACAATACGTGACCACAATAGATAACTGTGAATAATAATTAGTTAGGAACTTGGTGCGCGGCACCCCCTGCCATCCACCGTCAAGGTGACTTGCAGGGTAATATGTAGATGTACTATGATATAATTATTATTTTGTAAAAGGGAGAATGAAATTTCTAACAAGAAACTTAAAAGTTAACTATTACGGTAGAGAAAAATAAAAACTATAACGTGGATGTTATAAAAAAACTAATTACATAACTTAAACGAATGTTAAATAAAATTACCGAAAGATAACAATAGAATAAAGTAAATTGTTAGTTCTACTTAACACTACAGCTACTCTAATGCTACAGCTACTCTAGTCGCTCGAGGCTACGTAGGAGCTCGCAGGAGCAAGTGAAAGGCACGTCCGTTCACTTCAACAGCCAGGTAAAGACTCATCATAGATTACGTGCCAATTTTAAATACACAAAAAAGAAATAATTTTATTATATTATCATTTATTCTCGGACTTAGAGCTCAGAAAACGATAAAAATTCCACTTATCTTCTAATTGTCCCAGATATTTTATGTCCGAACGGCAGTTATGGAGCAACAAATATCTCGATTTCACTACAGACAAAAAGTCACTATTAGTCAGTTACCTTATCAACACACATAATTGCAATGTCAACAGAAATATAGTCTTTTACATTGAGTCAGAGATGAAAAATATTGCGGGGAAACTCATTAAACAATTTTTATTGCGTGCCAACCAAAATCGTGTCGCGTGTCGTGGGCTTGGCATCCCTGCTATTGTGGCTTCTTGCAAAACGGTAAGTACTCACTTTTCTCTTTGGGAGAACCTTCCTTTTCGTATCTTGAAGGAAAATGGCAGAAGACACAGAAGACAAATGGATTAAGGAGACTTTCCATATCGAGAATAAGACCTAAGGTGCCTTGGAATTATCGGATCTGGTCGAGTATGGAGACCGAGTGCAATAAACCGATTGCATATATTATTATGCGCCGTACCCGCGGAAACTCGGCATGGGTCCTTAAGACAATTATATAAGAGTAGGGAATTCAGTATGGTATGACAAATGTCGATTTTATCTTCCATTTCGGAAGTTAGTCTTGTGAACGAATTATATAAATCATGACACTTAATCTCGTAGAACATGTGGTGGTGGAAAATAAACATTTATCCACGACAGTTTATTTCCGTCGAAATTGAATATTTTCCATTTTTATGGACATTTATCGATTTAAATGCAATATCACCAAGCCTACATAAAACCAATAATTTTGCTCACTTACATTAATATAACCTAATAAAGTCATTGAAACGTATACAGAAAACATAATAAACAGAAATAAGGAATTAGTAGAAGCGCACATCGAAATACACACAGTAAAACTTCACCAAACGCAGGGGTCACGTTGTAAGACAGCCATAAGCGCATAAATTTGGAATTCGTAACTCAATTCTTAAAAATCCTCATCAAGGAAGCCCATAGAGGCTGAAATTTTTTAAATTGAAAGATGGAGGTATACAAGGTGCATATTACTGCAGTCAATCGTTATTTCTTCTTCGTTCGCCGATTTCAAGGAAACGACAACGGTTTATGGAGCCGTCCTCTCTGCCCGCACCACGTATATCTAGCCTCTTTAGAAAACAATGACGCACGCATGGTTCAAGTGGTAAAAATTTGATTACACATTAGAAATAACTAATTCTTAATCACAGTTTTAAATAAATGAAGAAATTTTAACATGGTTCGGAAACTTAAAACTATGTATCATGGGAGGGGTTTTAACCCCCAATCATCCCCTTCCATCCTCTTCTCCCAGATACGCCAATGAGGACATCGAATTGCGGGAATCATTAAAATGGGATTAGTTTCCAAGATGAGAGATGATCCGCATAAGCCAATTGTCGTTTAAACTTTCACTATGCAAAGAGGTCCACATTATTGGCAAAAAAACCAAATTGTCACTGGCCGTCGCCTGAGCGGAGTTTTAGAGGCAACCACCTCACGTGACACTTTTCTAGGGACGGCGTCATTGTAATGTCGCCACCTACCTACACCTATTTGTCATTTACTGAGGAGGCATTTTGTCTTTTCGTCTCAGACGCCAGATATCTACGCAACGGTCCTGTTCTACAGAATGTAGATCTCAAAGCTTTGTCAATACCATCGTATATTTATAACCTATGAGTATAAAAATCATTGCTTTTACGCAGACGGTGTTTATCAAGAGTTATTGTCGAAGCTGAGGCGGAATGGGACGAAGGCATCCACGCGTGGTTCGGGAACTTCCATTTGCAGAGAAAATCCGGTGTTCTAACGCGAGGGACGCCATGTCTCTTCCACTTTCTCGATCGTAGGCAACTTCAGGCGACCTTTGGTGATTTCCCGTTCAATAGACAAGTCCGACGGCTTTGGAATGTCTGCTGGTGATATCAATTTCCAAGCGAAACAACCTTCATTCCACGTTTAGCCTCCATATCCCTCCGAATGACCATTTTTACTTTCTCCATATACGTAGTATAGGGGAAAGTATTGTTATCATGAAAAAAATCGACTTCGAGATTTCAACGGAAATAAATATTTTGAGGTCCCCTGAAAACGTTTTGACCATTTTATAGATGATATGTGTGCGTGCGTGCGTTTGTATGGGATAGGTTTCTGTGGGTGCTCTTAACTCAAAAACTATTAATCAGGTCAACACGAAATTTTATATTTTACATTTCTATAAAATTCATAAGAACTGATTAGGTTTTGATAAAAATTGCTCAATCGAAAGTAAATATTTACCCTTGTCACTTATCCGTTATTTTGAAATGTTTGGTTTAATATTTGAAAAATGTAAAATAGTATTAGAGTACAAGTTGTAGAAAATTTAATTTTCTACAATTTATGTTTGAAACATTTTTCCTTATAATCCATTGTTTAAGAGATATCTTATATTTATTACTACCACCACCACACCACCTACTGACGACTATTGTGGACAATTGACGCTTAGTTACGTCTTAGTAACGCTCCTTTTTCCCTTCTTAATTGTTTGAGTTTTGTGGCTAAATCAAATATCAGAAGGTTTTGGTTTGAGTTTATTTCTGTTCTTTGTAAAGTCTAAAATTTTCTCGCAGTTTCTTAAAATATTTATTATTATGTATCCTATTTTGAATTTTTAGAAATATTACTGTTATTGAGAAAGTCATATGGTGGCCACATCACATTTTTATAGTTATAATTCTGAACTCTCTCTCTCACAATGTTTTATTAATTTTGTATTTGTGTATCAATCGAATCCAAATGAGAATTTTTGAGTTAGCGTGATAGCAAGAACATAGAACAAAATTGATAATTGAGCATTTTTTTCTAATTAATCTTTGGAAAGGATATATATTAAAATTATTTAACAGAACGATATCTTCTGCTCCACCTTACCTCTCTCACAAATTTCTACTCAATTACTAGAGGCTGCTTTGGATACTTCCATTTTCAGAGAATAAGGGACTAGGACAGTTCGCCGCAGAGGACAGTTTGCCTCGAGACCGCTATTACTTTCGGACATAATAAAGCTAAATCTTAAACAATGAAACCTTAAATCGACTAAATGAGAGTCATAATTTTTTATCTGCCACAATCACACCACCTGCTGGCGACTGTTATAAACACTTGACGCTTAGTTACATCTTACGTTATTTACGCTTCTTTATAGGCGTTCTTTACCGAAGCGGTAATAGCGGAACGCCTTATGGGCATGTCTGGTCCGTCCGTCCATTGTAACTCTCATCTCCTAAACCGCTGGACGGATTTTAATTTAATTAAATATGAGTGATCGTTATTAAAATTTATCGCCATATTTTTATTTTCAACTGAATCCGTCAATTAGAACTTCCAATTTACATAATTACTTTAATAAATTGATGCTCGCATCTCGTTAAATGGTATCTGTCAAGCAACAATCAAATACCAAACTTTTCCCTTCCTAGCTCTTATATGATCTGTAAGGTATACACTAAAACATTTATCCGGATAGAGAATAACATTTACTACAAGAAAGTCCACGAGACTTTGCACTTACGAGTTATAGTTTAGGAGATATAAATTCAAGTAAATCCCGAGCAAAACATCGCATATTTGGTTTACATCGATTGCTAAGATGGTCTTCTCAGCAAACAACAATTAAAAATCAATATATTTCTCTCCCAGGTTCTTATATGATCTGTGAGGCATGGATTTAAAAACTTATTTGGATAGAGAATCACATTTACTACAAGTTAGTCTCCGAGATCATATAATTGTCAAAATATTTAATTGTATTTTTTTAAATTCTTTTTAATTGACTTAATTACTCCCTGTGAATATTTTTTGTTAAATAGAATTCATTACGCAAAAAATGTTTTAAATAACTATTTTAAATATCCCGCGAAAACGACATCCTGTTTGGAGAGAGAATAGTAAGGGGTACGTGACATCATCACATTCCTTACGACGCTTACGACCGTACTCAAAGCACGCAGTTTTGATACTTCGTCCTGTTGCTTTTCCTGATATCGTACCTAAAATGGAGAATATGGAAGTTAAGAAGGGTTATAAGTATTGTCTGGTACCTCAGTGCTTAAATACAACGACTAAAACCCCGAGAAAATTGCCCTTCACGCTACCGAGCTCCTTGGGAAGAAATAAGAAGCGGAGAATATTGTGGTTGAAAGCCATGAGGAGATACGCATCTGATATATTGGAACGTACAACTGCATTTGTCTGCGAAGATCATTTAATCTAAGTACTAGTTATATGTATGTACGTAATTTTATTGCTTAGTACTTTAGGTTGGCTTATGCCGGCATTACATTGTCATTATGCATATATTTCTGGAGAATGCTGAAAGAGTGAATTATATTTTTATGTTTCAAAGATTAGCATATATATTTTAACAAAACCTGCATAATGTAATATACCTATTCTAAATATGTAAGATCAAACTTACGGAAATCGTTGGGCAATGGGTTTATTAAGTAAATAATTACTTTTGCAGTGCATATGTATAAGTACCAAGTTTTTAAGCAAATACTTACGCCTTATAGTTTCGGGGATAAAAATGCGAGAGTCGCCTAATCATTCGATTACTTTTCATATATATTTCCAATTAAGAACGCCTTTGAAATCTCTGTGTATACCATTTATTTTCTAAATTGTTGTAGCTTCGTGGCTATATCCAATATCAGAAGGTTACGGTTTCAGTTTATTTCTGTTCTTTGTCAAGTCTTTAAAATTTTCTCCCGGTTCCTCATTGTTTTGCTGCTGATAGTGAACCATGTTAATTATATTGCAGGATATTGTAATTCATGAAGTATTAATACATTAACAGTATTTGACACATTGATAAAAGACTTTAAATATAATCTGATTGGATAAAAACACTGGGATCCAAGACATCAGCTATATATCCACGACCCCACGAGTAGTTCCACGATATAGCAGATTCCTATTATTATTATTTTCTCTCTAGTAAAGCAACTGCATTGGATAAGGAAATTAAGTCTACCATAAATGGGAAAGAAAAAATTACGCTGAAACCGGAAATAATTTGCAGTTACAATAAATTTATGGGGGGGATTGACACTTCTGATATGATGCTGTATACTTACATGGATGAAAGAAAGTGTAAAATATTGGAAAAAAGTTGCGTTCAATATAATTTCAAGGATGGTTTTGAATTGCTACATTCTATAAAAAGAAAATTTCAAAGGACCTGGGAAACTGCAATCGAGGCTAACATATGCAGTAAATATAATTGAGCATTTAGGTAATGAGTGGGTTTCAATGAGGGAAAAGACAGCTAAAGTGGGTGTTCAAAAACTTGATGGAAAAAAGAGGCTAATTGTTGGGTTTGCAGCGCTAAAAATAGAAGAAAAAGATCCCGAACTGTTTGCATTAGATGTAATAAAGGCTTACATAGGGAGTGTTGGGCCAAACACAAATGCTGACGTGGTGAAATGTACTTTTTCACATTATGTTTTATATCTCATGAATAAAAAAGAAATATTGAGTCAAATTTGAATATGTTACAGTGTATAATGCAATATTTCATAATATATGTGCAAATCTATGATAAATGTTGAGGTTATGAAGTTATATAATTTTGAAAATTATTTTCTTTTTCATAAAAACGTTTTTTGTTCAAACTTTTTTTATAAGAATAAATATTGCTTTGTCTCATATAAAACTCTTTTGCTTTAAACTGCAATTTGTTTTTAAAACCCATGAAAAATTTCGATATCCTAGACCAAAATTAGACTCGCAAAAAATATTAAAACACACTTGAAATTTTCAAAAATTAGGTGCGAGCTTTCTGGGATTAAAAAAGGCAAATGCCGTGAGAGCGAAAGGGTTAAAAATGGGAAGTACACCACCTGAAATTAATACGATAGGATACGTACATGTGATGTACTTCTCGATTTTAAGATTTTATATAGTCGTGATAATGAAAGCTAGCTTGAAATGTGACGCGTTAATGGATTTTTATAAAATTTTAAAAATTTGTCAGTTTTTGCATTCCTATAAATAATAGAGAATGTTTGTCTGTCTTCAGAAAATAAACCAATAACCTTTAAAATTTGGCAGCAGCTTTAGATTGATTCTGAAAGTTGCAGTGCCAAAAATAATTAAAATTGGCCTACGGGGACCCGAGGGTCATTATTGTTGTTCCAAATGCCGGTTTTTTTAAGACATCTCCGCAACCAATTTTGATGAATTCTCCAATAATATCAAAGTTTTAATGAGATACATTTTCGAGCCTAAAATAGATAAAATCGGTCTACGGGGTCAAGGATCGTAATGTAGGGTCGATCCAAATTTCAGGATTTCGAGGGGTCCCCATGGAACGGTCAGTCCAAATTTCGGCAATGTCCGTCTGCCTGTACTACGCATATGTCAGGGAAGATTTGGCTGAACCGATTTCAACCAAATTAGGTAGGTAGATAGAATCATCACATAAATACATGACCAAAATGGATAGACCAAGCAGGGGTGCCACAATTGCAAAATAAAATTTGCTGTAGTTATGCTTTTGGAAGGAATTGGCCGACCCGAATTCAACCAATATTGGTACATAAAATTTTCACAGAAATTCATGGCCAAAATGTCATACTTCGATCCGATTAACTAAATAGGTGTGCCACAATTGCAAATTTAAATTTTCGTTGATTATGAACTTCGAAGGAATTGGCGGAACCGATTTCAACGAAATTTGTACGAAGGAGTTGTGAAAGATAACAAAACAAATACGAGTTTTTTTATAGATATAGAAAACAGGGCTGCCAAAATAAAAGTAATTAAAATTTTCTTTTTATAAGTGTTTGTATTGAATTGTACGCATCGATTTTTACCATATTTTAATATTTATTATGTACACATATATATATATGTATGTATGTATGTATGTATAAAGCCATAATAGCATATTTGGACCGGATCAACTAAACAGGGGTGGCACAATTACAAATTAAACCTTTTCAGTAACTATGGATTTGGAAGGAATTGGCTCAACGGATGTCAACTACATTATATATATATGGTTTTTACAAAATACCAAAATGAAATCTAGATTTTTAAAGCGGAGTAAGAGCAGAGCAACCACAATTAACCCAGATAAGCCTGAAACTTTTTTTGAGTAAATTTATTTTAACGCTTTAAATTGTACTCAAAGGGGTCCTATGTGAACGGTTTTAACAATTTTTTTTTATTCTTAAATTAGTTTTTGAAAAAAATGGTGTCCTATATATAGGACAGTAGGCTTCATACAGGAACATAAGGATAAATAGTGGCGTCCTACATGTAGAACAGTAGGTTAAGGTACAGAAGTACAACACATTTGCAAATCTACGGTTTATTTATCTTTATTTTAAATTTAAACATTGTTTAATATGATTTAGGCTATTTATAGTGACATATACTCTATTAAAAATATAATTAGAAGTATAATACACAAAAGAAAGAACAGTAACTGATAAAAATACCTATTTCTTTGGGTGGTATGCTACAAAACATTTGACATGCAAACCAACATCATATTTCCTGCAGCGTGTTGTGGTCTTTTGATGACACTGTCGGCACCTTGTTTTACTGTCTTGTGGGATAACCAGATGGTTTAGCCTGTCATATGTGGAATCAATGTGTTCCAGTCGAGATGGTTTGCTGGGTCCTCTTTTTGTTTTACGCTTATTTGTCTCTAACAGTGCAGTAACAATTCGTCGCCTGAATGCCAAGTGATCCAATTTTCCACCATTTAGTCTATGGAGGAGCCATGCAGCATCTGAGAACTCAGTAGACCTCAAACCATCAGAGTACTGTAGTATGACACTTCCTCCCAGGCCATAATCTAGATATTCCTCTTGGTGTTGAAGCCCCCTGGTATGTTTCAAACCAAATGGCAAACCCATTGTCTGTTGCACCAACCCAAACTTTGTATCCATATCTTATAGGTTTATTCCTTATAAATAGTTTGCACCCATGTCGTCCGTAATAGGGCACCATGGCTTCATCAATGCAATGGTTTTCAACATGAGGAGCATATAATTTGAACTTTTTATTCAGTAAACTTATCAAAGATCGAACTTTTGTGAATTTATCTTGTTTGTCCAGATTTTCAACGTCATTTAGGTGCAACTGTCGAAATATGAAATCAAAACGATCTCGTGACATTGCAGAACTCACTAGAGTTTTCCCAATACATTCGCCGCCGAGCTGGACTGAGGTAACCACTTAAAAGTTACTCATTGATGAGTTGAGTTGGCCATCGTTGAAAGATCGTAGATTACAGGCGAGAATTAAACTTCTAGATAAATATAGGTTGGAGATATTCGTAAATGAAATGAAGGATATTATTCGACAACCAACGTATATCGGACGGAGGGATAATGAGGACAAGATTCGCGAAATAGATAGTAGGACGGAGAGGTATAACGAGTCCTTTTTCCCTAGGACAATACGTGACCACAATAGATAACTGTGAATAATAATTAGTTAGAAACTTGGTGCGCGGCACCCCCTGCCATCCACCGTCAAGGTGACTTGCAGGGTAATATGTAGATGTAGATGAAAAGTAGTATTCCAATGAAGCACTTAATTTCTTCTATAGTCACATCACCTAGCTTATTTTTACGTGCGATATACTTGTTGGTCTCAGAAACAAGCAGCCAAATCACATCATCATCAAATATTGAGCAAAACCAATCAACAGGCGGTATACCATTTGAAGCTGCTTCAATATGTACCCATTCATGCCAATTTGGTTGCAGGTCCTCGGATTTCCAAGCCATATATGCCTTTTGCTTTTTCTTAGGCGGCTTCATGTTAGCTTTTTTTGTTTGACGATGGCTAGAACCTGATGATCCCAGATCCATTGGCATGTGATTTTCCATTCCTCTAATCTCCGCTGGTGCTCGAAGAATATTACCAGAAAGATTGTTTATGTTTATATCTGCATCTTCTTCATCAGAGTCTTCATCACTGTGATCCCAAGTGGCATTATCCAGAGGAGAGATGAATATGTCTATATTTGGGAAAGGTATATCTGTTTCTTCATCCTCTAGAACGCTCAAGATTTCATCCAGAGTAAGTTCTTTTTCATCTCGAATGTGGCGCTTCCTACAAAAACCATATCCACAATTAAAGCTGCTCTCATTTACACACCCTTATTGCATGAAAATGACAAAGATATACAATATATATAATTATATATGTGAGTTTTAGTGAATGTTGATATGTATGTTGTTATGTAGATGATGTGTATAGGTACTTCTTGGAATTATCCTACCGTCCTATATATAGGACGGTTGTGTTTATGCAACCATAAAACGTAATTAATGAGTTATAATCTCAATGTTCCATAACATTATATTGTATTCGGGTATAAAGAGTGTGTAAATGCAATTACTTAGCTGTTATCTAGAAAGTAAAGAATACTTAAAAAGAGTTTGCCATGGTTGGTAAGAAGTCACAACCTCGAATCAGAAAGGCTATTCAGTTCACCATATCAAAGCCTAGAACAAAGAAACATCCAGGTAACATAAAACTCACTTCTACAAGAATAGTAATTACTATGAAATCTAGTGGAGAGTAACTGAACTGGCTCCACTCAGCAAAATGTCTGCCGTCCTACATGTAGGACAGTAGGCTTATCTGGGTTAATAAATAACAAAAATCGTTTGCAACTTAAAAGAAAACTCTTTCCAGAGAGTAGCCGGGCGTTTCTGCTAGTAATAAATAAAGAACTCCTTTACAAACACGCAGAAACATACACATTCATCGAAAGGCACTCACACAGTATACTCTAACTGAAACGAAAACTAGACACTAATGTTTCGTCAGCTAAGCTGTCATCCTCAGTACATAAATACTGTTGTATATTTGTGTGTGTGTCTGTGTTCTCATTGGGACCTGCGACAGTGTTACCAGCAACCTGCAGCGTGAATGTGAGTATTCTTTTCCTCTTTACGATGAAAGAGTTTTTGTTTATTTACTATTGTATAATTTTACTGTCTAGCACCCCTCTTTTCATCTTCTTGCAAATTAAAATCTCACTTCTTCGGCATTTTTATGATATTAAAGAGATTAAAATAACTTGGCGGGTTCCTTTGCAATCAAATCACAATAACAGAAACATATTACTATCAACCCACATTTATTCTTTATAAATATTGAGTTCAGAATGAAGTAAATCCTGGTAGTTCTTGGTTGGTATTTAAAATTTCCATATTAAGGTGTTAAAACTACAGTAAGAAATGGGTACGATGATATTGAAATGCATAAATCTAGCTACATAATATAAATTTATTTTTTTGTATAAACTTGAGAAAAGTTGACTTTGAAATTACTCATGGATAAATATTACAATCAATGTGATAATCAAAATAAATGAATAATTGGTGTTGTCCGACTGAGCCGCAAAGTTCATGGAAACTCTCAGGTTGGCAGCATTACAAGGTTGTGATTGAAATTCAGCAGAGTCTGAAGTAACGTGAGGGCTGGCTTCGGATGGCAAAAGAGTTTGGAAGTACATGAGAGCACAAGCAAATGAGTGGTACCAGTCATATAGTTTAAAATGGAAAAATGTTTCCGAAGGAAAAGAAGTACTCTTCAGATTTGGGTTTCCACTGTGTTCGAAAGTCATAAAATACATGAAAATTTTTGGAAGGAGAAAAATTCTGCTTTGACCGGAAATCGATCCCTGACCTTCCACTTGCTGTGCAGATATTCAACTACTGATCTATCGTAACAGTTTATTCAATCCATTTCTGAACGCCGATGTTTCCTTATTTGGGATCGGAGTAGCAAACATAGTATCAATCAGCCCTAACGGAGGTCCTCCAAGTGACACGTCAGAAAAAACCCTACCCTCACAAATGGTGAGATTGCCAAGTCATAAATTGATGAAATAAAGCGATCTTAAGATCCTATCCAGAGAGGCATAAGCTGTAATGATGGGAATCTTTTCTCTAAGTTTTTGTAGTTCAATGGTAGACTATCCACCCGGCAAGTGGAAAACCCGGGTTCGATTACCGGTCATAGCAGTTTTTATTTTCATTTCAAAAATATTCCCAGCTATACAGCTTATACCTGTCTGCGTAGGATCTTAAAGTCGCTTTCTTTCATCAATTTCAATATTTCATTTGCCCTCATCCCTCATTTCAGAAGCAATTTATTTATATCACTATTGTTATTGTCCGTCAAAAATGGCGGTATGTATGGCTTAAATATTAAATCAAAATAAACAATTAAACAATTATTCATGAACATTGATAAAATTAGTGAGTTTTTTAAATTTTCATGTGGTTATTCCGCTACATATTCTGCCACTAGAGCCTCGTTTTTTTATAAGGGCGATGCCACGTGAAGGTGAGATTCGCGTTTAAATGCGAGAAGCATAATGACTAAGTTGGCGTTGCATTGTGCATCATCATCCTTCATAAACATATATTTTACATAAACATATACCTTTTGAATAATTGATACTCTCAAAATGACATTAAATTTACAACGCAATCAACTTTGCATTAAAATTTTGAACGTTACCAATCTGCCTCCTTAACCCTAGAACGGTAACGTAAGTCACTCTGACGCACACATTTACAAAAGATGAGTCTAACGCTGTTCGTGTTCAAACACGCTCCTCCCTCTCTTAGCAGTGCTTCCTATAGTTGTCTTTTTGCTGTCAAAAGGAGCAACACGTTATTTCTATCAGGTCGCCGTTACCGCTACATATTTATGGAAGAGTTGCACAAGGGGCTGACGTGCCATTAGCAAATAAGCGGCGCAATATACATTGCACAAACTTTCTCATATACGTTTGGTCTCACTACACTCTTTGCCCCGAAATTAATTCAGTGTGCTTGGCAATTCACTGCTAATTATGTTAATAATGCGTAGAAACAGAACTAAAACAACTGACACTATCAACATCTTACGTCTAATGTGTTAACAGAGAAGTACGGAATATTATACTAGGGAATCCCCGGGTTTCCCCTCCACTCTGACGCGTGCGCTGAGCGTCTTGTACAGAAATAATACCACTGGAGGATATATAGTAACTTTTTTCGGACATATGGCTTAGTTATAATTATTTGTGACATCAGGCTGCACGTTTGGATGGATTTTAATCAAAATCCTTGGTGCTATTTTGAGTAAATCGAATTTTGTTTAAAAATATCGAAGAATAAAGTACTCTTAATTGTTGCGCAATATCGTTTATCTCGTCAGAATGTCTTTTATGAAAGATATTATCCATAAATATGAGATATCATTCGATTCAGTTCAACCGTTTAGGCTGCAGTAAGGTTTTGAGTGGATCGCGGCGGAAGCGTAATGTCATAAGTCTTAGGTAAGGTAGCTTAGCGTACATTTTAATGTCACTGGAAGCCATATGGTTATTTCAAGAGACATATGGCTTACGCAGTATTATTTGTGACATGAGGCTCTACAATTGAATTGATTTTAATTAAACTCTCTGGAGCCATTTTTGAGTAAATCAAAATTTTCTAAAAATCGCCAAAACTAAACCACCCTTAATTTTTGTGCAATATCATTTTTATGAACAAGGGTCTGCAAAAGATGATATATTGCACAAATACGAGATATCACTCGATTATATGTAGGCGTTTGGGCGAGCAGAACGAGAGACAAACAGACGGCATGGCGAAACCCACTTTTATGGACTCAGGGATACCTGAAACCTGTATTTCCATAAAAATCTCCAAGCCGAATTTTTTCACAATATTAATACTTGCTCAATATACTACGTGTATGAGAAAGTAAAAAGTAGACTCAGTTTGACAAACTTAAGTAATGATCTGAAAGTTATGATTTGCAAAGTCTTAGGAAAGGGAAAAAAATGTTACTGAAACAAATCAAGCGACAAATATCAAGCAAGTACTATTACATGTCACATTAACATTCCCTTTTTATTTCGTTTCCATACTGACATTTTTTCGTTTTAAACATTTTTAAATTGAAATTATTGGGACATAGTAAGTATGATAATAAATTATAACAGTTTTTAATGCACCTATCACATTGACATTCCCATTTTATTTTGTTCCAAGTGTAAACAAGCAGGTATACCACGCGATACGTTTTCTTCAGTTTTACGCTCATTACACTTTCTGACTCTACCTCTCGATACTGACATACTCTTACAAAATGCGGAGAACGAAGAGCCTTTTGCTGCCAATTCAAAAGGTCTCAAAACGAGAAATGAAGAACAACTTGGTTTCATTAAATACGAACTACTTTTAATTGTTTGCATATTCATTTCATGTGTACACAATATTGCACCGGAGTAATAATGTAATCGATGAGTTTCTTTTTATGTCCAAGGTTGTGTTTCAGCGGACTACAGTCAGTTTTCAGTCCGAGGTGGTGACATATTGAATTTGTGCTCGAGTTTTTACCCTTATAAGTTTGAAATGTCGCAAGCGAAAAAAATGACAGCGATCTTATCTTTGACGTGGCTTTCAATGGATTTTTGCATTTGTTTAGCACGATTTCGCGCCAGAAGACTTTTTTAAGAACATATCTGTCGTGCTTACCGGTGATTTAAATTCCTTTAGGAACGTATTTCTTTTTTTTGCTCTTATGCAACAAGATTGGAACGGTGTACTCTATGTTGGAGTACACAGTTTCCAAATGTGTTCTTTGGGATTTCACATGTTCTCAATATTTTTCACTCACAATCAGAGGATAATTTAATGAGAAGCTAACGAGGTACGTTGTAAAATACATCTAAGTCCTTAAAGTTGTCGTTATTATTGTCCGATTTTAACCAAAATTAGAATCGATCGACCAATTTCAGCAAAACTCCTCAGTACCAAGTTTCATCAAAATACGTAGAGCGGTTCCCGAGTTGAAAAAAAGGAACATTGTAAACTACATGCAGGTCTTCATGTAAAGTGGTCGTCATTGTAGTTCGATTTTGACCAAAATTTAAATCAGGTGACCAATTTTAGCAAAACTACCCAATACCAAATTTCATCAAAATACGTCCAGCGGTTTCCGAGTTTTAAAATGCGGACGGACGGACGGAAACGACCTTCCCTATATGCGTTCACTTCGTTCAAAGAACGCATATAAATGTGTTTCGCAATAAGCTGATTCGGGATACGCTCTGGTTTTTTGGAAAGTAACCCGAGCGTATTGTGAGATATACCCAGGGGTGAGCTACCTATCTGGTAACAAGGGGCTCGCTATATGCAGGGGTATGATGTCAATCTGTTAACAATTCGATCGTTACATTTTAACAGTAAAGGAATGAATTAGAAATAAACTTACATATAAATACAATATTTTGTTAGTCAATTTATATTTACAATTATTTATTGAAATTAAAAATATATGAAAAATAACATTTGGGTGTTTATCTCAATAATTGTATGAGGCCTATTCGTGTAAAAACTAGAAAAGCGGCATAGTTACAGGAAATAAGTTGATTGTACTATTGCAAAGTTCAAATTTTCCTATTTTTTAGTACAATACTGAGATATGAACTTTTTGTACAAACAATCTTGCAACACCCCACTTAATCGATGTTGTTATCATTGGGAGCGCACGATCGCCATGAAAGGAGGAAGCTCATAATGGGATCATTAAAGGAACTTTAAAGATAATAATTAGACAGAACCTAGTGATTGCTACTAGAATGACTAATTATTTATTGCTTACATGGATTTAAATGTAACCTATTTTATTGAATGAAGATTTCAAATATTTTGTTTGATAATTAGAAGAGTAATTATCGGAGGTTTGTCGAAAGTGAAAATAGTGGTGCGAGTTCGGCAGAAGCATGAAGGAATTGGTACCACAGTTTTTATTTATTTAGAGTGAATATTGAACCAAAAACATTGCATCGCGCAACTTGAGTGAAATTATTTATGTGGATCAGCCGGCACTCTCCCTTTATAAATGAGTGCACAAATTTGAAAATCCATTCTGTAGAAAGGGTGTTAATGTATAAGTATAATGCTGTCAAATGTCATCGGAATATCAAGAATCCTGAATTATTTCACCGCATTGCCTCCATATACTTTTGTAATACTTTATCTCCTCTGTTACATGAGCTACATTCCAGTTTGGTCTAATTGTAAGTTATTCGTTATAAGATAATCTTTTTCCTCTCATATGCATATTGTTTCATGCAGACTCTTACGACAATACATTTTTCACTAAAATCATCCGTCTGATGTATTTTTCCTTTGTACCGTTGTAATCTAGATATCATAAGCTAAAATAGAAGAGAAAAATTAAATAAGATACATTTATTAAATGAAAAATTTTACTCGTTTAAAAATCGGAAAAGTTTAAATACGTTTTCAGGCGTTTTTTGTCGCTTGTGTAGTTTTCACACGGATAGCCTCGATATTACATCATACAATCGCAATTTAAAGGTTCCATATCGCTTTTTGATTTAATGTCGGTTTTACAACAACCTTGGGTCAAACTCTAGTACGTATCATCAGCAAAACGATGTTTTTGTAACCAGCTCTTCACACAATGCACTGCATTTCAGCCTGTTAAAGATTTCCCCGATATTTTTATAGTCATCAGATTGTACACATGACTTCTTTCACATGTGGCTATACCGTTCATTACATTAAAACCTCGCTCAGCTTCTGCGCTGCTGATTGCAATTGTGTTAACGATTTTCTTAGCTTTTGCAATAGTATGTGGTAAAGGAACATGCAGTTTTTATTGGAGGTTTTTGTCCACAAAATTCATGAAATCATTAATATCGATTTTAAATTTTAACATACTATTTAGCTGCTGTAATTTCTTTTCCCCTTTTAGCCATGGAGAAAGTATTTTCTCATAGTTCCAAGAGGTTGGTTCCAACAAATCAAAGTGTGCTCAAATGTATTCGTATTGCTTATATATTGCTTATGATTATTGAATCGTTCCCACATTCAGTGCACTCTGGTTGGAAAAAGTAATTTGTCGATAACAGTCTGGCTGTCAAATTATCAATTACACTTTGAATTAGTTGACCTCTAGGAACAGAGTTTACTATCTTCGATGTACTGCTTTAAAATTATATGCATTTATAAGTATCAGATTTAATTAACTGAAAAACTTATTCGTGCTTACCAAATTTTTTCTTAAGAGATTGCATTGCTCTTATTGTGCCTCTTATAGGTTTATCTGCTCTTTGTGAAGTTGTTGACCGTGATTTGTAAAGCGTATGATAACAAGAATATCTCTTCTAAAATATCTATCATCAGAGCTAAATCACTGAGGAAATTTGCATTAGACATTCTTTTTCCCATTCCTTCAAATGTTGAGTTAGGTACGTCCGTAAGTCTCTAAATAACACCTGCATTCATTAACAGAAAAATAGTAAAAATCTATATTCATGTAACATAACGAAGACAAAATCTGTTATTAAATTTCTGTAAATAAAGCACCAATTCATGTACTTAAAGTTCTCTAAAATGACTGTGAGAGACCAGCGTTGATGGACGGGATAATATAAATCTTCACTTTCGGTATCTGAAGTTCGGAGAGGTAAACCACAAGAAAATACCCTTATTAGCGCTGCCATACACTTGCAATCTCAAGTAATATTTTAAACTTCAAAAGTTCACTCTTTGTGATTGATTCTTACTTCGAACTCGTGGTTGAAAATCAGTGCTGCACGTTTACAGCCAAGGTTTGCGGAAAAATTCACCTAAGACAATTCATCGAAAGACAATTCATCGAAAGCAATTCACCGAAAGAACAATTCACCGAAAGAATAAGTCACCGAATATCAATCCATCAAATGAACAATTTATCGAACGATGAGAAAAATAATTTTTAATTATTGTGAATTGTTTTTCGGGATATTGTTTTTTCGATGAATTGTTGATGAATGTACATTCAAATCCAAAGTGAATCGTTTAAATTCGCTTTGAGAAAAAAAGCTAACTGGACGAAACTATATATCGTTACTATATATAATACATACGTCCGACAAAGTTTAACAAAGGGCTCGTTGAATGAGTCTAAATTTAACAAAGGGCTCACGCGAGCCCCACAGAACCCCCTCCAGCTCACCCCTGGATATATCTGAATATTTCCTTCTTATTTTGTTTCCATACTGACATTTTTTCGTTATAAACATTTTCAAATTGAAATAATTGGGAAATAGTAAGTATCATAATGAATTATATCTATATATAAATAGCGTAAAAAATGAAATTTTTAAAGCGAAAGTAACAGCCAACTTAACGTTTGATGCATCAAATTAAATGTCTCGACCAGCAGATTTGCAAGAAAATTATAAAATTGAAATCACTCAAGCAGTTGGCGAGATATTGAGGTATTTTTGACCAGCTAAGCCTTGCTCAGCGTAATTGTAGTGGTTGATGTTAATGTGGCACTGCTATCGAACATTCGACAGAGTCCTCTATATCACGCACGGCCACTTACTAAGTCGAGTCATCGCATACACTTCCTCTATGAGGTTTCAACCGGCATCCATCTTTATGCTTCATCTTATGGATGAAATGGCCATAACCTCTATTTTTCTTAAAAAATAGAAGACTTCAGCGCATTTCTTTGTTGTCAACTGATTATATATAAATTCAGCATGGAATACGATGCATATACTAGTAACAAGTATAATCAAAGCGATCGTAAGGCGATGACAATTATAGAAATATACAATTAGGAAACGGAATCGGAAAGCGTCGCGGCTTATGTTTTGCAAAAAGACATAAGCCGTCAAGATAAATGGCAGCTGATTTGGTGGAGGTCTGATCTTTTCCTAAAATATGTTAATTTCCTAACACAAAAAGTAATACATGTAATAATGTAAGAATATTGTGTCGAGTGAATAAAAACTAAGCAAATGCTTAAAGCAAAAGTATTTGCTAATAGCATTCGCTAAAAGTATAAGGTAAAAGCATTTGCTTCATATTGAGTGAATAAAAGTTTGCTCTTACTTATAAGCATTTGCTACTCAGTTTTAAGCAATTGCTTGAAATTTATTGAGGAAACCTTTTTGCAACTCTTCCCTCGCTTGATTTTGTTTACATTTATAGTTTTACATAGTTGAATTTCAAAATAAAAACCTAAATATATTGGGTAATATTTTTTAAAAAGTTAATTAATATTTTTTTAAAAACTATTTCTTGTATAACTGAAATCGATAATATCACAAATCATGAGTGCATCTTTATTCAATTAGTTATAGTAATTTTATCCAGTCATTTGCCTTTATAGTGATTTTGGAAGCCACAAATTTTATAGTCTTACATACAGTTGTGCATTGTCTTCTTCCCCGACTCCTATTTGAAATCCGGGGATCACTTAAGTACCTTAAAAATATTTCTGTCTTCTGTTTGGAAGACAGTGCCCCACCACGTCTCTCTTGATATTCTCCGAGTAACAGATTTGAAATATAGGTACCTACTTAACATTTTCTTCAGAGAAACGATATAAATTTTTATTACCGTTAGTTAATGAAACATTTCTCGTATTTTTTGACCTTTCGTGTCACCATAAGTTACTATATTTATATGTAGGATAAATTATTATGAAAATAGAGTACTTAGAAATATCTTAGCAATCCCTTTACCTCACTTAAAAAAGTTTAAGCATATGCTTAAAGCATTAAGCAAAAGCTCGGTTTTATTCACACAATTTTAAGCAAATGCTTAAGAAGAATCCTAAAAATAAGCAAAGCTTATTCTTTCTAGCAAAAGCAAATGCTATTTTTTATTCACCCCAAATTACGCATTTGTTTAAAAAGTGATAGAAATCTTAAGCATAAGCATTTGCTTGTTTTTTATTCACTCGACCCGTTATTAGGAACACTTTTTACAGTAGGGAATATTTACATTCGTTTAAAAATACGCACCATGCAAAACTGTTTCTTCTATTCATTGTCAGTCCAAACTTATTTAGTGAAGTTTTAGCCCTATGTGATATCCATGAAAAAAAGGTTAAGCGAAGATTGGTCATTCGGTATTTAAGAATCACATTTGCCTGTGTAATAGAGTGTGGCGATTTTTTCCTCCCCCCCTTTTACTCCCGCACCTCTGCTTTATATACCCTAATTACCCCTCACCCCTTTAACCTTCCCTCTTTCCCATGGTTATGGCAGGTGTCCCACTCTCTATTCCATTCTACCCGGAGAAACTATTCAGTGTTGAGTGGACATTGACCTACCGGGAGCCGGAAGAGTGATAGTAACTATTGGGTGTGATTTAACTGACATTAACTAAGTTTTGTTTCGAATCGCCTTCACCTATGAGGTGTATTTTGTATTGTGGTATTACTTAAATCTATTCAAATTCAACTGTTGGATTGTTATATTTCTATATTTTTATATTCTATCTATAGTTTGTCATTAGCACTTAGCACATCAGTGGATGTTTTTGCACCGAAAATTATAGTTCGCTGCAAGAGACAAAGAGTATTTATAGTCAAAAGGGAAATCCACTCTAAATCTGTATTACCTTTTAGAGATAGTGCTGATGAGAATATCTCTAGATTTACTTCGCCAAAATATGAATGAATGGAATTTGCTTTTAAACCTGATTGAGCAGTAAACTTGTGATAAACTTAAGTGACCAGATTTTTAAAACCTCAATGCCAGAAAAAATTACCTTTAGGTCTTAAAGGTCTTTTAGCTAAACTTTATTCCACATAAACATTAAACTTAATCATGCTCTAAATTTGCCACTTGTCCCTTCGACACATTCGCAAACATTTAGATCTTCTCTCAGGATTTCTCGGAAAAATGAATAGCCGAAACCCTTTCTTCGTAGAATTAGTGTAATTGGGTGCAGAGCAGCCTCCCATATTATTTTTCAAATAATATTGTAAGTTCGTGTGATATTTTTCAAAAACCTACGCTCGCACACACTCCACAACCGCGACAATGACGTCTAATTGATTAAACATGGCTGATTGCGATGACTCGTCTTAGTGAGTGGCCGTGCGTGATATAGAGGACTCTGACATTAGACGCTGTAGGAAATAATGTGGCACTCCAAGCGTACATTAGTAAAAGGAAATAAACCTTGCAGTCGCAGATCTTCATGGTAATATGACAGACGGCGAACTAACAAGACAATATTCAATCTAACCAACCAGTCGATTTATCGACGGGTAACAGCAAGTTCTCTTTAATATATGTAATAGATATATGCATTATACGGCAATATCGAGAGTTTCTGCCAAGTGAACATGAATGTCACTTTATTGTTTTTCGCAACTCTTTATTATTTTTTAAATTATTTAGAAAAGAAAAGCGCGTTATTGTATTTACATGTTAAAAAACATTTTGTATAGTAAAATTACTATATTTCATTTCAATTCAAAACATGAATTTCTAATTTGATATGAAACAAATGTTCATCGCTCTGAGTTGTCCGTCCATGCAATCTGTCGTGGTTTTTCATTCCGAGTTCAGCGCTCAACCAGTCAAACATTAAAATCAGTTCTGAATCAGTTTGAATTTCCGACTGCGCCGAAGTGGAGAGTTTCAACGCGGGTACATAAATTTGCTTGCTTTTGCGATGACTGTGGTCAAAATGTGTTCGCTATTTCATTTTAAATGATTTTTTAATATATTTTATCTACTCGATGTCTCTTCGAAACGATCGATGACTTGAAGTCACCAGCCTTTATTCTCGATTTTTGTAACTTCTGATATTTATTATGAGCAAACTTTATCGTTTATAAATACGCCGACGTGATTCTTATCTTTGCATTCGGATTGAAAGGTGATCGTCGTGCTCTCCGCGATGTCTTTGCTCGCAGACCCTGAGATAGAGCGACCTTCCGAATATGTAAGTGAATCAAATTCCCGTCATATAGGGAAATAGAATTTTGGCCCTTTTACGCATTATCTATGCTGCGATGTTAACAGGCATTACTGATCGTAGCGTCGTGATATTCTCGTGTTCTTTCACCCCGACAGCAAGTGATTTTCCATTCTTGTGCGATTAATGCCTTAACTGGAAACGTCCAAATTTCGAAATTAACGTCTTTTTAATTTTTCCGAAAAATTTCGGTACTCATTTTTGGACAGGTATGTATAGCCATCAAACTAGAATGATCCCGTGAATGGCTGCGAGTTACAATTAATCCGAACTAGACAATTTTCTACGTACGGCTTTATATGCTCGCTTTAATCCAATT
This sequence comes from Tanypteryx hageni, assembly GCA_028673005.1. NCBI lineage: Eukaryota > Metazoa > Arthropoda > Insecta > Odonata > Petaluridae > Tanypteryx > Tanypteryx hageni. The sequence continues at coordinate 199,088,667 of CM054114.1, read as the reverse complement.
AGGAGGAAAAGTGAACTTTCCAGGCCATACGAGATACCATTTCAATGCCAAAAAGGGCAACGATGTGGTGTCCATCTTCTTTGCCGGACGACTGGACGTCGAAACAATTGCCCACGACCGTTAATTAAACTGACCGTCATATGATATGGCGAATACCAAATTCCTTTCCGAGGCGAAAACTTGCCTTTCCAAAAATAATCCCCGTGAGTATTGGCTCAAGTCCATTCAATATGGATTTCATTTGCTCGCGAATGCTCCCATCGAATCCCTATATAACAGCATTGCTCTAAAGTGGTTAAAATTCGGTCTTTCTTCTCAACACAGCAGGTACTTGCTTGTAATAGGAGAGAGCCAAACCGTTTCATTGATGAGATATGTAAAAAGAATGATGCCGAAATGTTGATACTATTTCTTCATAAAAGGGCGGATGCCCACAATGTTATATTTTTAATGTCCTAAATGGAAGATCGATACTTCGGTATCCATCCGTTCTTCATTCGATTGTCATTTATCCGTGGATGAATTTATAACTAAACAATGTCCATGCTTGTCGTATGAAAATAACATTTTTTAAAAGAATTTGTTGGAGTTATTAAAACTTTAAAATAGTTTAGAAACTAACCCATAATAATCTTCAGCTTTCTTATAATCTTGTGCATCTGATAATACACGCTTCGCAGTTGTCAAAAGTTACCGTAGACGGAATTCATTTGATGCCTCTTAGGCGTCTAATATTTCTCTAGATAGGATAAATACTTGGCATGCTGCAATGTTTTGAAACTCCTGAGAGCGGAAAATTCTACATAATGATTGAAGAATTTCATGCGTTTCCATTTTCTAAAGGCTCTGGTTTTGTTTTGGAGTGAGGATATTAATTCGGCATCAAACCAGAGAGGATATTTGAGTGGGTTAACCTGCAGTTTAGGGATGCAATCGAGGATGCAACTTTCTAAAATTGAATAAAAAATATCACAGCACTCAACGGAGGTGTTGGTGGCATCTTGAAGAGTCCATGGGTAGTGAGAGAGAAGCTCTGTAAGCCCCGATATGTCTGCCTTTTTACAATTGAACTTTATTTTTCTCTGGGTTGTTTTAATAAGTTGGACTCAGTCCAAATTAAATTCACAAATGATAGGTTTGTGATCTGATGAGATGGAAAGGGTTTCACAGACATTTACATTAATGTTGGAGACAGTTACATTTTTCCTTGTTTTAAAAAAGATAATATCCAGAAAGATGTTGCCGCAGGTTGGGAAACTTAAATTTGGGTAAGCTTGAAATTGTTAATCCATTCATTAACTGTTTAGTTGTAGGCCATTGTCTATTATTATAATAATAATCTAAAACCGTTTGTCTAGAACAATCCCATGCTTGCAGTAGCAGATATTTTGGTGCTTAGGGACAAGTGTCTGCTATGTGCCCCTAAACATTTATAAAGGAATAAATAGAAAAAATCATTGGATCGTGAAAACCACATATTACATACTGGCATCCCTCCTTATAGTGCACTCCACTTAGTGAGGTTTCAATATAGTGCTCAATCAATGTCACATTGCTTTGGTCATATATGCACAGTGCTGGCTTAAGGTGGGTGCACAGGTTGTAAGGCACCCAGCGCAAAACTTTTATGGGCGCAAAACTGGGTAAGCAAGACTCAAAAAAATTTTTTTTTAACTTTTAATTGACATCCGAATTAAAATTCAAATTAAAATTGTGGAGAGGTTATTGTTAGAGAGAAAGAAAAGAGAACAGTAATATACTTTTACAATGTTCCCTTCCATTTATTATTTACATTCCTATGATTCTCTTTTGCTCCATTCAGAAGATCATTTCCATTGTTGCCATAGACTATTTGCAAATAGTCGGTCATTATGCAATTTTAGTCTCCTTTGTTGTGATACCCGAGTATGAAATTTACGTTAATGTCCACTTTCCTTAATAATGACAGAAGTAACACAATGCATAAATATATTTCAAATAGGAATACAGTAAAACCTCTCATTAAGGAAATTCATGGAACCAATTTTTTCATCTATTCATTTTTCAGAAGTTCGTTGACTGAAGGTTAATGGGTGTTGCATAAATTCAGAGATGAGTGATCGATTACACAGAAGTAACAGGGTTATCCGAATGAAGGCAAATGCAATTATTATGCAAAAATTGCATAATATAACCAAATCAAATCCTCCACTAAAATGTGTCAATTATACCTTTCCTTAAAAAATATTACTTAAGATTTGACACACTACCCCGTTTATGGGAATTTTGATCTACACTTCATTACCTTACACATATGTTTTCACTAAATTGTTACCAATTCTCCAGCTCCATCTCTGACAAAAAAATCCCCCATATGAGTACATGAAAAAAATACACATGAAACACCTGTAATAATGACATATACACCATTACTGCGATCTATGTATTGTGATACCCAACTTTAAATTTGGTGAATGCTTTCTCAGCAGTAAATTTACTGTTAACTGTATCAGGAGAATAAATGTAATTTTAAACAATATCTTTTTAAAATAATTTTTATTTTCAAAAATCTCAACACATTTTTAAAAAAAGAATCAATCTTTCTTGGCTATAAATTTTCTTTGAACTCCCGCACAACAATAGCTAAAGTTAGTGTCACTACATACCATGAGCAATGGAATTTGAATGTTTCTCCTGCAAGGGAACACTTCACACAGGAACACCTTCTTGTGCAGAAAACCGTTGTCACACCTTCAACGTCCGGAACCGCATGGCTTACACTTTTTTGAAAATACCAGAAATACATCATTACATATTGATTGGATTATTGACAGCTCGGGTCTGATTGGCCAACTGTATTTTCAATCTTTAACCATGCGTGACAGAAAAAAATTCTTTAGCAAACCAATTTGAAGATGTTAATACTATTAACTTCACCTGCTACTGTGGCAAGTGGGAAAATGTCATTTTCAAAATTAAAGATGATAAAAACATTTGCACTCCACAATGCGACAAAAAAGATTGAATGAACTTGCAATAATTAGTATAGAGAACAAAACAGCAATAAAAATTAATATAGACAAATTAATAGAAAATTTTGCCTGGATAAAACAACGAAAATTTCTATTTTCTAAATTTTAGTTTTGTAAAATAATTTGTTTTATAATGCACAATGATTGTTATCTGCAATTTGAATTTGCAAATAGTATTTCAATTTTGTAATGAAAAATATTAAAATATTGAATTTTGAAAAAAGGAGCAAAATTTTTTTCCCACACCCTCTACATTTTTATCTTGGGCCGGCACTCTATATGCATATAACTTTCTCATAACATTATAATTAATTATTTATTATTTCCAGGCAAGTTATGATTAAATTAAGCATCATTAAACAAATGATTAATGGAGAAATCTTATTACCATAAAAAATTGGAAGTTCTAACATGAATGCCAGTTTGGGAGAAATTACTCCATGCCAGTGACCAAACACTCACTCAATGACACTTACTTACTTACTTTGAACTTGGAAACCTTGTTACATGGTCTTATGAATTGTCAAAATGTACACTCAAATTTTCTGTGTGCCCTCTTTTACACCTAGTTAGTTCATTCATTGAAACAGTTTATTAGAAATTTTTATATGAGAATAATACATTCCTGAAATGTATTTTTAAATATTAATACTGTATAAATTAAAATCTGGATCATATGTTTGCAGTGAAAATTTCAGTAGATACAATCATTTTATCTTATGTTTCATTTGTTTAAAAAACATTGATTAAATGCATAACCATATTTTCTACGGTTCTACGACAACTCCCTGTGGTCAGTTAGTTAGTTGCACAAACAAAATTCATCGCCTGTAAATACATTGTACGACAAATTCATCATGAGACAAATTGGAAGACACCATGACTGCTGTATGCCTGAGGGAGACACTTTTCCACGACAAACTTTTTATTTGTTACTTTCTTCATACGTATACAGGAAAGTATTGTTTTCATGAAATAAATCGATTTCGAGATTTCAATGGAAATACACATTTTGAGGTTCTCTGAACACATTTTGACCATTTTCTAGATGATGTCTGTGTGTGTCTGCATGTGACAGTTTTTATGTGGGTGCGCTTAACTCAAAAACTATTAATCAGGTCAACACAAAATATAATATTTAACATATTTGTGACAGTCACAAGAACTGAGTAGTTTTTGTTTAAGATAGGTCAACCAGAAGTGGGTGTTTACTCTTGTCACTTATCCATTATTGTGGAATATTTGCTTTAATATTTGATATATGTAAAAATGTACTGGAATAAAAGTTATAGCAGATTTAATTTTCTACAACCTTTGTTTGAAACATTTTCCCATATGTCATAAAATTATATTTTTAGCTGCCACCTGCACACAACCTACCAATGACTATTGTTAACAATTGATGCTTAGTTATGTCTTAGTAACGCTCCTTTTTATTTTCTTAATTGTTGGATCTTTGTGGCTATATCCAATATCAGAAAGCTATGGTTTCAGTTTATTTCTGTTCTTCGTAAAGTCTCAAATTTTCTTGCAGTTTCTTAAAACAATTATTATTATGTAACCTATTTGGAATTTTTAGAGATATCACAGGTATGGAGAAAGTCATGTGGTGGCCACAACAGATTTTTTTTAAATCTATAAGGAATATAATAGCACAGTTTAAAAAAAAGGTGTATATATCCAATTCAGAGTATATTTAAATAATTTACAATATTAATTACTTTGAATATTATTTTGAAAGGTGAAAAATGCTGAGTAAATATTTATCTGAAAGCCAAAAATGTAAGATAGCAGATGAGAAAGAAAGAAAAAGACAAGAATAAAAAAAACCCAAATCGATAGAAGATTTTACTAATTCAAGCATAGAAGCAAAAAATAAGGAAGGAAGTACTGCTGTTAATGAAGGAGTAGATCACAAAGAAGAGGGAGAGAGGGATAAGCAGCGTGAAAGATGATGAACATGAAAAAGTCGCAGACATAATAAGTGGTGATCCAAGTATGTGGTCAGCAAATTTTAATTATAAATTTTCCTAAGAAAATGTATGTAAACATTTCTGATAAAATAATTACAATCAAAGAATCATTCATAGTATTCATTGCAGTATCCGATACGAATGGTGAAGACAATACTTTCACTATACTTCTTATACGGAGAAAATAAAAACTGCATGACTTTTAATTAGTTGTAATGACATGCATGCCCACAGTGCATTTAATATGTACCATCCACCTCCATTCCATTAAAATAAATACATATTGTGATAAACGAAATCTCATTTTTTATGTTAAAATCCAGTAATCCAAATACCCCCTTGCATTAATTATTTCGGATAGTAATAATTTATTTGCCCTAGGAAATATCACACATTGCATAGCTTCATCAAGAAAAAGACATAAGGATAAACATGCATACAATAAAGTGGGTAATTAAAGTCATGTTTTAAAATCCCACAATATTTCCACAATGGATGTCAAAATGGATCTAAAATTTTGTTTCAATATATTTTACGTTATCAAAAAAGGAAACCTCCAACTGACATCTATATATAAGGTAAGAAGGTAACCATTTGTTTGCAATTACATATTTGACTAACTTGTGCTGAAGAATATCATGGTTTAAAATATCAAAAGCATTTGCTTGATTTAAATACCAAATGCTTGCTATCAATTGCATTAAATGTATTTGTTATAAATTCATAAAGCGCAATTGATGTAGACCTATTTTTCTGAAACCATGTTTTTCAATGTTAAGAACAGAGTTGTTTTCTAAGAATTTTTTAGATGGTTATACATTACTCTTTCAAATACTTTTGAGAATCCAGAAAGCAAGCTAATGGACCTGTGGTTCCCAACTTCATGAATATTTCCTTTTCTGAACAGAGGCTTGACCTTGCTAAGCTTTAAATGCTTTGGAAAGATGTCATCTGAAAGACACAAACTACATAGATAAAGTAACGGGTCAATAATAAAGGGAAGAGTACATTAAATTACCGTAAATACTCGCGTATAATACGCACTTTTTTTCGAAATTTGAGTTAAAAATTAGGATGCGTGTTATACGAGGGTACATAATCTTCCTATTTTCATTTGACCCCATATTTCCACAATTTCGGCACAGTAATTACTGCCCGGGTATCCTCATAATTTTATTGGTGATTTTTACGAAAAGTAAAATAGAAAATAGTTAAAATTTATTTATTAATTCTACAAACATTCATTAATTATATCTGAAAAGAATGAATTCAGTATTTATTCATTTTTAAAGCCAAGAAATACTTCGTCACTGGACCATTCTTCTTCGATGTTGTCATCGGAATCGGCATCTTACGCATGACGTCACCCTACACCGGCGATCGGCCTGGTGGTGAAGTACTGGTACTACTTACAATTAGAAACAATGGCAGCTGATGCCTTTGAGTACGCTGGGAGTTGATGCTTCTTGTAGAACTAAATAAAGTAATCGTTCCCTACCTATCTCTCAACATTCATAAGTGATTCATTCTTGATTCTTAGAGTCTGTAGTTCATTATGGTTATTTAATATTGTTTTTACCTGCTCCCGAGTATTCTAATAAGGGTAAAACTGAAGGTTGGGCGAACCCGTCCACCTCAGGCGTAACAAAAACGTATGTAAAAAAACATAGGATTATCGTCATTCCTTCATTTTATTAGCTCAAAGAATGTCATGTGCCATACTATTAAATTAATATAATTCGATTTATTGTGTATATCCTAATATTACCTTGTAAGTAAACATAGAGTATGTAATGATTGAGTTAGCTGACGTTCTTTTGGAACGTTATTCGAAAATTTCATCTCGCGCTTTCATTATGTTATCAATACATAATACCAATAATTCGATCATTGTCGTAGAACACGTTACGCCATCTACTTGATTGTGGAACAGTAACGCTAAAAATAATCTGTGCGCACTATTCGCGGGTATATAGAAAAATAATAGATTACGAAGCTGAAAACCTCCCTGCGCGTTATACGAGGGTGCGCACTATACGCGGGTATTTACGATAAATTGTAAGGAATATCTTCCAATACTGAAGATAATTTGTTGCTAAAGGAATGACCTTTTTCAATGATTTCATGTGGAGTAACTGGATATAAATAGGACAATTGTGAATGCATTGCTGATGGAGTTATGATACTGTACAAAGCGATTAATTCCGACATAAAAATAACTTAGTGAATTCCTACAATAATTTTATTAAGTACAACAAAAGTAATGTAGGAATTTACTAAGTTATTTTTATTTCTGAATTATGTATTTCTACAAAGTAACGGCCGAAACATTGGACTATATAATGATTAATGCCTTATGCTTGATGTCTAAACCCATCTTTTCAGGGGTGTCAACGAAGTAATTATTGAAATAACTAGCAACATTGGATTACTTTGTAACTGCCTATAATTGAGCAGTTCCAAGTTTGTGGCTGTGGTGCCGAGGTTATGTGAATAACATTTTCATTTCACCTAAAATTTCTGATGCATTCTCTAAATTTTTATCAATTACTAGGCCACGAATCGTCAAAATTCTCCATTCTGTATACACATTCACCCAGGTGTACAGGAAGTTATGCGAAATCCGCGTCGTTCGTTTACATCAAATTTTACTTAGTGTTATCAAATATTATATGTACCTTTTTTTAATATCTAGTTAACTTTGCTGTAACACAACATATAATTACTTACCAATTAAAATAACATTGTGAGACTTTGGTAAATTTGGATACACTTTCAACTAAAATATTTGTTATGTATATGAAGGGTGATGTTTTCATGCAGTTAATTGCATAAAATATTAATAGTTATTGGATCGAGAAATAAAACTCACTTTAACTATAGTTTCATTTAAATTGATAATGCTCTATTAAGATGTCACTTCTTCCTTCAAATTATGTTTTCAGGCAAATTATGAATTTAGAACGATGTGAACTAAGAAAATTTACAACTACACTTTCACTACATAGCAAACCTAACCACTCCAAAGAAATGCTCCAATAAATTCATTCAAGCTCAGTGCCACTTTAATATAATCGCCACGAGTAATCTCTAAAGGAAAATTTTAACTAATTTTTACTAGAATGCTTTAATTGCTACTCATTCATTTTTTCTAAATAATTTTGTTGCCTATATATTAAATTTAAAGATTTGTATACATTTCCACCAATCATTTGACATGATGGCGCCTTCTTTAAATTTATCTTCCATTTAATCGCTACTTGAAAATAAAACCAGGTCACGTATTACTATTATAATGTTATGCTATAATTTACATATAACACTGAGAATGAACAAATTAAATACAATACATGGGTAGATGCTTAAAACGTATTTTACGCAATAGATATCTGACCTACACTAAACATTTTTAATTCAACTACATCATACTATAAATGTTGGTAGCTCAATAACTTTGGCTCAGATTATTAAAGGTATAGTACTCCTTTAGCCAAACAATTAGAGAGTTACAACACCCAATGCATTTCGCCCACAAGGTGGGCATCTTCAGGGGCAAAACCTGTCACAACAGTGACTGGGAGTCGACTGTCTTCCCAAAATACATAAAGATGACAAAGCCATGAGACCGATTGCATCAGGAATAAATAGCCCAACCTATAACTTGGCCAAATGGCTTAATAGTGAATTTAAACAGATGTTAATTAAAGGTAAAGTACTCCTATAGCCAAACAATTAGAAGGTTACAACATCCAATGCATTTCGCCCACGAGGTGGGCATCTTCAGGGGCAAAACCTGTCTCAACAGTGACTGGGGACACATTGAAGGAAAACGAGGCGATGTGGGTGCAAAAAAGCATGGAATTCAACTCAATTCCAGGTAATTAAATGAATGTATAGTCATATTGTTTATCCGTTGCCATTTCTCCAAAAGGTATCTGTTAAACCTACTAGTGACTTACTTAAACTTATGGTATTAAAGTTATCCAAGTTACGGAACTACGGAGGTTTTTAGGGTTTGTCGGGTGGTACCGAAGATTCGTAACTAATTTCGCAACGTTAGCCGCCCCTTTGACCGATCTGCTGAAGGGTAAGAATAAGAAGTTTTGTTGGACCACGGAACATGAAGCTTGGTTTATAAAGCTGAAAGGATGTTTGGTCTCAGCTCCGATTTTGTCCTGTCCGCACTTTGACTTGCCTTTCTCTATTGAATGCAACGCTTCAGGCGTCGGCATCGGAGAAGTATTGACGCAGGAAATTGCCGGAGAAGAACGCGTCGTTGCTTACGCCTCCCGTACTCGATCTGCCGCGGATAGAAACTATAGCGCAACCGAGCGAGAATGCCTCGCGGTGTTGTTCGCCATTAACAAATTTAAGCCTTATGTAGAAGGCTATCATTTTTCAGTGATTACGGATCACGCGTCTCTGAAATGGTTGTTCAGCTTTAATAATCCGCAAGGGAGGCTTGCGAGGTGGATTTCCCAACTCCAACAATACGACTATGAGATTAATCATCGTAAAGGAGGGTATCACGTAGTGCCTGACGCCTTGTCGAGGATTGGGTGCTGGACAACATTACTCCTTTCGCAGCGGCAGATGAGGGAGACCCATGGTATCTAGACCTTCGGAAGAAGGCGGAGAAACACTCTGATGACCACCCTGAATTGCGTGTCACCGAGGGTCGGTTATACGGGCGCGAAACTAACGGGTTCTGGAAGCTTCTAGTTCCCGCGGCTGAAAGACTTATGATTCTGGAAGCCCATCACTGCTCGCCTAGGGGTGGTCACATGTGGTTCTTTAAGACACTTAGGAAAAGTAGTGAATTTTATTCCTGGCCCTCCTTAAGAAAAGACGTGAGAAATTTCGTTAGTCATTGCCGAGTGTGTCAGCGTTATAAGACGGATCAGGTCAAACCCGCCGGTATGATGCGGCCTCACGAGATGGTACAGCCCTGGACTATTATCGCCTCCGATGTCATAGGGCCTCTGCCTCGTTCTCTTAAGGACAATCGTTATATTTTAGTGTTTGTGGATACTGGTACTCGTTGGCCCATTGCGGTTCCTCTGCGGAGTGTGAAAGCGATTCACATCGCCCGTTACCTCTGTACCGAGGTCATAAACCAGTGGGGGTGTCCTGAAATTATGTTGACCGATAATGGGCGTCAATATATCAGCAAAATCCTGGGGAAAGTTTGTCGGTTGTTTGGAATAAAACTGTGTCATACGGCACCGTATACCCACAAGCCAACCCCTGCGAAAGGACTAATAGGTCATTGAAAACAATGATATCCATTTACTGTAGGGACTCGCAACGTAAGTGGGATGTTGTTTGCGCTACGCACCGCTGTGTCGGAGACTACAGGGTATTCCCCCGCCGAATTTAATTTTGGGAGCCGGTTAAGAAAACCGGAGGATATATACCGTGATTCCGACACTGGAAGTTTCGTCGAATTCGGACCGGAAACTTACGCAGGCCAGCTCCGGAAGTCTCTCCGTGAGATGGCCCAAAGAGCCTCTGCAGCGAAAATAAAGGCTTCAGCACGCCAGGCGCATTATTATAATTTGCGTCGAAGGGAAGTTACTTTCCCTGAAAAGACCCTCGTCTCGCGTAGAGACTTTCCCAAGTCTGACGCCGCAGATTTTTCTGCGGCCAAGTTAAAACCTAAATATGTTGGTCCCTTAATCATCCGGAAGAAGGTTGCCAATTCTGTGTATGAGTTGATAACACTCAAAGACTAGTACCCCTACGGAAAGACCGGAAACCTAGGTCATGTCCTACTAAAATAGTGGAAAATTACAAGATTTTTATTTAGTAATCAATATAGAATTATTCCACCACATCACGCCTTCACTGGTTGAATTATTTCTGTGTGTTGGATTCTCCAGGTGGTGACAAATACTTTCCAACAGAGAAAGTACAGTCGCTTTCATTAATCTAAACCTTTCGTGGAATTTCTTATCCATCAACTCTCAAAGGGATCGCCCCCTTCCATGAATATTTCATCGTGGTTAACTCTTCGACCTAAAAAATCTAGATCAACGAGCTTATCTTCAAAATGATCCCATTGGAACTCCATGTTTGTTTCCAAACTGATGCCGGTTCAGGATATTAACCGCTCGATTTTGGCCAGTTAATTCTTAATTGCAGTTAAACGTCCATTAAGCCCTAACCAGGATTGGTGCACACCAAAACGGGCTTAATCGCAGTTAGGAAATATTTTTACCGCAGTTAACTCCTAGCCGGAGTTGGTGCACTCGGGCATTAGTGTTTTATAAAATACATACATAATATATCGCATGCACACCTTTCCTCTCCTATCTTTGACATGGTTTTCAATGAGATTTTTGCATTTGTTTATCACGATTATGTGCAACAAGACCCTTTTTATGAACATATCTGTCATGTTTACCCGTGATTTTAATCCATCTATTTTTTATAGCACTGTTCTTTTGTAAAAATGTTTTGCAACACACTAATTCACAATATGCTCTGGTAATTTGGAATGCAACCCAAGCATATTGCGAGGTATATCTGTATTATTCCAGTAGGCATTTGTTCCTTGGGCATTGTTTTTCGTTTTAGGATAAGGTTTGTAATTTTGATCCATCTGTTAAAAAAGTCAACATTACTGTAACTCATTTTTTTGTTACCCGTCATCTATATATGAAGTGAATTTTGTCAGTGTGTCAGAAAAAAACAATAACACTTCACATCTATCATATGTAAAGGTCTTGGGTAACCTCACTGTGACAATTTAACCTTATATTTTGTTCATGGCCTGTTAACCACATTATTGAAATTTCATTCAAAGAATTTATACTTCTTTTGGTTGCAAATATCGCCTAATATCTGGATCGATAAGTTTTCAATAAAAAATTTCAGTAGATATAATTATTTTATCATTTCATATGCTCAATAAAAAGTTGATTAAATGCATAACCCTACTTTATACCCAAATTTAAGATGAATCCCAATTTTTGCATGCAGAAATTTGGAAAAACCTCATCTTGGATTCAGATAAATACAGTAATTGTAAATCATGCAATAACCATGGAAGTTTTGCTGAAACTTTCAAATATCACTTGAATGGATATCATACATCTGTTATACATTAACTGATATGAAATATCTCTTCAAAAAGCATTCTACATATCATTATTATTTATAGAAATAATTTATACATTTCAGTTTTAACTATTTTTTGAATGTAGAATTGGGTGTCTTAGATCCAGTGCCAGCATCACAATATCATGCACAAGCTCTGCCAGGTTAAAAATGTTTGAGAGTGGGTGACTGGTTTGGGTTTGTTTACTTCAATTTTAATACACATATCTAGAGTTATAATGTAACTAAGGACATTTTGCCGCCTTTCTGTGTGCTGTAAGCAAGATGTTTGCTGCAGGAAGAAGGAAGATATCCCAAAGTTCATTGAACATATTATAACATAATATAATAGGGTACATATGCATCTATGTCGAAATTATTTTCAAAATTGTCTTTGAAGGTGCTCAATGCTCATTCATATTCATTTGTTTCTCCCATGTGTTCTTCTGCATTAGAACAGCTCTTGTGGCACCAAATTTCCTCATGATCTGCACTATGAAAACATCCCTTAAAGCATTGATTATTTTCTTTTTCATGCATTAATTTTTAAGACACAAATTCTAAGCCAAATGGCAATTTCTAAGAAGGTAAAAAAGGTCTGCTTACAATCAATTATATACAGTATATATTTATCATTTACATAATCAACAAAGTCTTTTGACAGGCATGACAAAAAATTACCCTTATTAGATAAATAGAAGCCAAGATATGATATAATATGTTTAAAGATTGATAAAAAAACTGGAGTCCACATTTTTAGTTTATCTTTATTTTCATAATGTTAGCAAATTTTTAGAAAAACATAATACACAATCAGATTCAGCGTAAAATTTACTGATTGTCTTAATTTCACTTAAATGACAAAATCACCATAATCAGGACAAATTTGGTAACAATGGGGTTAGAAAAGGACCAAGATAGCGATAGCCCATCATAAGGAAGGGCAAAAGGAGGTGCCAAATGAAGAGAAGGATTAGGCCAGGGGTGGGCAAACTGTGGCCCGTGAGGGAATTTTATGTGGCTCACGATGCCATTATGAAAGCAAACCATAATATAAAATAGAGATAATTTCATATTTGTAGCTTAAAATTAATGCTGGAAAACCTTTTCTAGTGGTGTTATGGGGATAACATATTATTTATTATTGATTTTTACTAACTACTACTACTACTACTTGCTACTAATAACTACTATCCCTTGCATTACCTCACATTACTTCCGATGTGAACCCTAACATGGCCCACCGAAGCATTTTCATCTGTTTATGAGGCATGCCAAAGAAGCTGCAACTGTTAATGTGGTCTGCCACATAAAAAGTTTGCCCACCCCTGGATTAGACGATGCCCACAGTATACCCAAAATGTACTTTTGAATGTGGCAGACCTAAAAACACTATATATGTTTTTTCCCATGCTCTTATATTATCAGCAAGGTATTGATTAAAAAATTTATTTGGATAGAGAGTGATATTTGCGACTAAAAGGCCTCAAGCCTACATTTTTGAGTAATAGTTTCTGAGATGCAACTGTCTCATTTTACATTAATCTCTCATAATTTGCAAAGTACATGAAAATAGAAAAACGATACGATACCTTTTTGGTGACACTGCTGCTGCCAACAGGAGATCAAATATAATGCACTGTCAAAATGACAAGGACATGCTTGTAACTATATTGGTATATATAGTGACATTATACAAAGTAGAAATATCGTAAGATACTTAATAGAAATGTCCACTTGGAGGGATAACAAACGATACAAAAAGTAATCGACTGGCAGGGAAATTTTCCGCAGGCTGGTTCAAGACATGTCTCTCTCTCTGCTCCCTCATTCTCTTCCTCTCTATCCATCTCTCTTTCAGGTTCGCCACTCCATCACTGCTCGGCCGGCTGTCCACGACGTTGTCGGATCGGAAGTCAGCTAGTTCGCTCTGTATTGCAGGAAGAGGGCAAACGACTCACAAAAGTCTATTGGTTAAATCGCACGATGGTAGCGTTCTCTTCTGGGCTAATGTCTGTTGCTATAAAAGGAGAAACTGTATGTAGGTGCACAGCCAAAGTATTCCTGTTTGCCGAAGTACGAGCATTTGCTTAAGTGCATGTGTATGCAGGGGTGCGTGCATATGCAGGGGTGCATGTGTATGCAGGGGTGTATGTGTATGCTGGGGTGCGTGCATTTGCTGGAGTTCGTCATTAAAACTGATGGGGAACTTGATAAACTGTCAGAGGGAAAAATGCTGCTTATTAAATTTCGAGAGAATCACAAGAAAAACATCACATTTTGTTGACATCGACTGCTAAGACAGTTCCATTAGTGAGAAACAATAAAAATTCTTTTTTTTCTCTCCCATACTCTTATATGATGTGAGGTATAGATTAAAAATTAATTTGGATCGAGGACACCATTTACCACAATAAAGTCTGAAAACAATTACGACAGTTTTGGAGATAAAAATTTTGAGAAACTCCCATTCTTTCAATACCACTTCATACATATTTCCCATAAAGAACACGTTTGAAATCTCTGTGTATTCCATTTATGGATTATACTTTTCCTACTTGTACTAAGCAAATGCTTAAAGCAAACAGTAAAAGCAAAAGTATTTGCTAAAAGCATAAGCAAATGCTAAAAATATTTGCTTCATTTTGAATGAATAAAGTTTGCCTTTGCTTATAAGCAGTTGCTACTTGGTTTTAAGTAATACTTAAATTTTATGGAAAAAAACACTATTTTTCCCTCACTTGTTTTTGTTTATATTTACAGTATTAGTTGAATGTGAACCTAGCTACAAATATATTGGGCAATATTTAAAAAAATGTTAATTAATTAATTTTTCTTTAACTATTTCTTTTATAACTGAATTTGATAGTGTCACAATTCACAATTAGTAAAGTATCACAATAACAATTTGTATTTAGGGTCAATTATCATGAAAATAGAGTACTTCAAAATATCTTAGCACAAGCCCTTTACTTTACTTAACCCCTTAATGCCAAGTGACATACTGAGTATGGCAGGGCCAAACTTCTGAAGGAAACCTCAGCATTGTGCAGAGGCAATTTTATTTGTGTTTTATAGTGTTAATTTTTAGGAATTTAATAATCATGGTATCAACGAGTAGGAAATGATCAAGTGAGCCAAGGAAATGGAGACAAGCATTAATGAAAAGTGACTCAGAGGATAGTATTACCTCAGACAGCAATAGTGATAATTGTATTGAAGATCATACAGAAGTCAATGTCTAACATACATTGACGATGAGCAAGAGGAAGATAGTGTAAAAAAAAAACTTTGTTTGGGAGAGCATGGCAAGTTACAAAGAACAAAAGGAAATTTTCGCAGTTGGAAGTGATGAGGCAAAGTGAGGTCTCCCCTAAGTATGATTGAACTGGTTGCAAGAAAATTAAATGCTAGTAAAATTTCTTACTTGGCAATCTCACCATTTGAGAGGGAGGAGTTTTCTTCGATGTATCTCTTCGAGGACATCCGTTGGGACAGTTTGATACTAGCTTGGCTAGTTCCGTCCCAACCAAAAAAACATCCGCTTTCAGAAACGAGAAAATCGATCTGCTACGATAGTTCAGAGGTAGAATATCCGCCCAGCAAGTGGAAGACCCGTGTTCAATTCCCGGTCATAGCAGACTTTTTTCTCGTTTCAAAATTATTCCCAATTCAGCATCAGTTAAGAGAGCAATAATTTGTCCAGTACAGAGGTTGGATGAAGACAGCCCTGAGTCACAGCAAGCTAGTGCATCATCACTCCCCCCTCTGCCATCACCCCCCACTCCACCACCCAGCCCCCACTTCTGCCCAAGTCTTGATCTTGCACATCGGTCAGACAAAGTAACAAAGTGTATAAGAATGTTGCATTTTTGGATTCAGCTCTTCAAAACCCATTAAAATGATGTGCCACAAACCACAGTTAAATTAAAGTGTATAAGAAAGTTACATTTTCTGATTCATCTCTTCAAAACCATTAAAATAATGTGCCACAAACCATGGTTTTCTTTAAAAAAGTATGTACATTCCCCCTCCCAAGTCCCCCACCAAAACTTTTTTGGCCATGCCACATAGCCTATATTTTAAATTGGACCATCCTAAAAATACCCTGCAAGTTTCATAAAAATCCGTTCTGCCATTTTTGCATGATGTGGTAACAAACAGACAGAATTTCAATTTAATTAATATAGATTTTAAGCTAATGCATGAGAAAAATCATAAAAATAAGCAAATGCTTATTCTTTCTAGCAAAAGCAAATGCTATTTTTTTCACCCCAAATCAAGCATTGCTTAAAAAATGATAGAAATCTTAACACATTCCGTGCAGGTGCAAATTTCTTTGCCATTCCCAGTGATGGTATTTTTTTCCAATTTTCGCTAGATAGATTTTAAGGGGCTATAATTATCATAGTTATATATGATATCCAAAAAATCAGCTGGCAATGAAACAGCTGCTTCCTCTGCGATAGTTAGGGAACAACTAAGAGCATTGCAGTGAAAATAAGTCACACCAAGCGAGCTAGCACCAAAACTAAAGGTAAATAGCATCCCTAGACCGATTACTTCATATGAAGTCACCCACCAGCAGTGGAGTGTACAAATGACTCCATATGAAGTCACCAGCATTAAATGTGTTAAGTTTAAACATTTGCTTATTTTTTATTCACTTGACCCAATGTATTATTTATAAATCTCTGCTTAGCTGTAACAAGCCTCTAGTTCATTTGTACTTTAAGACAAGTTTCCATTTTATTGTAATTACTAACTAAATGCACTGACTCAGATGAATTGATGTAAAACCCTGAAACCAGAGAAAATGTACTTAACCCAGAGTCTCGAGGTGAAAATGACACAGTTGGCAACCCTAGTGACAAACCAGCCCAATTTGAAATGATTACTGAGGAAGATAATAATGAAGAACAAGAAGAAGGCATGCAACCTGTTCAATGCTTGGTTGTAATTAGATATCCCCTCATATGGAAGATAAACAATTTAACTAAATATTTTGTTGCAAAAAATGGCATTCTACAGAATTTGGAGGTGGATTTCAGTGATTCAAAGAGACAATATTCTGAGCTTGCTCTTTAACAAAAACTGTGTGAACGGCAATTGATAAATAAAGAAAAACAGCCACAAAGCCGGTTAATATATTCTGTTAGTACAAGTAGAGATTATTGTAATCCAGTGGTGCACAACCTAAGGCCTGTGGCCCACAACTCAATTTCAAGTGGCCTGTAGAGTCTTTAAACAATTTTCACTTTGAATTTTATTAAACCATCAGCTTACCCAACTGTGGAATCATTAAAGAGGAATATAATTATCGAATGATGAAAGATGGCTTTAGAATGGAAATTCAATCTACCATAAGTACTTAAATTGTCTATATATTGCTAGTATGTTTTTAATAACTTTTGTGGAACTTTGTAAAACAGAGTTTGTGTGGCCTGCTGTTAAAAAAGATGGTGCACCACTGGTGTAGACTATTTGGTGGTGAATAAACCTTTTCTAAAGCAGTATTTAATGACTGGGAAAATTCTGCAAGAAGAGTTTGTGAGCACATAAATTCACATGGCCACAATGGGTGAAATTAATTTGAAGGAGAGAGATCATTCGAGTCGGATTGATTGTGCATCTTGAAGAAGAAATGATTTACTGGCAAAAAGTATTGAATAGAGTTGTAGCAGTTGTACTTTCATTAGCTTCTTGAGGACTACCTTTATAGGGGATGAAGTTTTAAGTCCCCAAATACTGGCAATTATATGATAGCATTGGAAACAATTGGAAAATTTGAAAGTTTCTTGTCTGAACACATCTCTCATCATGGTAATAAAGGTAGTGGTAGCATTTCATACCCATCTTCCACTATTTGCGACCAGTTTATTGGTGCCATGTCAAGAAGTGCTACGCAAGAAGTAATTAGTTAAGTATTAATGCCAAAGTATTTTTCTATTAGTGTTGATTCTGCACCAGACATCTCATTCAGATTAACTTGCTTTCATTATTACTTATGTTAGAGAAGATGGGACTCCTGTATAGCATTTTTTATGTTTTCTATAAAATACCAGCCGCAAATCTGAGGAATTAGATGACATTATTGTAAAAAAAACAAGATGATAATATTGACATTGGAAATTGCCACAGACAATCTTATGATAATGGTAATAATATGACTGGAGGGTATGTCAGACTTCAAGCAACAATTAAACAGATTAATAATCTTGCTGCATTCGTGCCATGTTCAGCTCATTCGCTAAATCTTGTTGGCATAAGGGCTGCATACAGCAGCCAAAATGCAGCTTAATTCTTTAATATTTTACAAGGAAAATTTAACTTCTCTTTAGTGCCAACACATTGATGGGAAGTTCTTTGGTCATGTATTAAATCTAAAGCTGAAGCTGTTAGGAACTTATCATTCAGTTTCAAGATGGCTGACGTGACTAGTCGTTCTCGTTGTCACCTCTGCGACGAATTGATTTTCTCGCAAGATTATTTACAATGTGGCGGTAATTGCAATTTTGTTTTTCATCTAAAGTGTACTGGCCTCTCTGATGCCGAATTTAAGGTCGTGAAGAGTAACGATGCAATTATTTGGAAGTGTGTTACCTGTCGTGGACAGCAAGTGAAACCTTCTTGCAATGGCGGCAACTCGGACGCATCGGCGTCATTTATTTTGTGTAGCCTGAATGAAGTTTTAGCCAGATTATCTGTTTTGGAAAGTAGACAAGATGTATCTCGTAATTTATTGGTCAACACCTCAGTCAATTCTACCACACCGGTGCCCACAATATCCCCAAATGTTGTGAAAATACCTGTGTGTAACCAGATGTCCTTCGCGGAAGTGATGAAGAAACCTAAGCATCCTGAGAACGAATCTTATAAACCCAATTCTGCTAACCTATCTAGCTCCGCAAGTGATCTTCCTCCTTCAGGTGATGATGGTTTTGTAAATGTGCTTCGGAAGAAACAACGAATTGTTGCTATGAATGCATTTGTTCATGGCTGCAGCACGGAGTCTTCTGACTTTGTTGGTATGCCAAAACATGCTTGGCTTCATTTGAGCCGTGTGAGTAAATCTGTTACCTGCAACTCCATTCTTTCGTACCTAAAAGGTAAATTCGCTGATCGCAATTTCTCTTGTGTTAAGTTGTCGACTGGCATTAATAGTTCGACTTTTAAAATCGGAGCAGACTATAGTCTTTTGGAAGTTCTTAATAAAAGTGATACCTGGTCTAGCGGTGTTTGCGTCAGGCGATTTAATTTTCGTAATTTTAAGCATGGTAAAACGGAAAATAGTGTCTCTTCTGCTGTTGCTTCTGCTCCAGCTGATGCGTCAACTCCTGTTATTGACGCCGTAAATGATAGTTCTCTCACAAGTCTTGGGGCTGCTACAAGCGAGTGCAGTGCAGATAACAAAATTATTACTAGGTCAAAAAACGGACTAGCAAAGCCCAAGGGACACTGAATGGGCAACAAATTGAACTTTACGATCCTGCTATATGCAGTAATAACTTGCACCAACAGGCTTTTACTGTGTTACATGTTAATGCTCAGTGCATTAGAAATAAGCTTCTTGAATTTGATATATTAATTGACTCTGAGAAACCTGATGTGATCTGTATGTGTGAGCATTGGCTCACAAATGAGGAGTTAAATTGTTTCAATGTCTCTGGTTATAATGTTGTTGATGCATTCTGTAGAGCTAATTTTAAAAATGGTGGTGTCTTGATACTTGCAAAAGAGCATCTTGTTGCTGATGCCATAAATTTATCTTACAAGCATCTGATTGAAGAGCGTAAATTTGAATGTGTATTTATTAACTTGGTTATAGATAGGTATTCTTTTTTTATACTTTCATTGTATCGGTCACCCCTCGGTAGTTTTCAGACATTCTTGCAGAAACTGGGTATTCTCTTAGATCTAATATTTAATTGTGGTAATAACCAATTTATAATTATTACAGGTGATTTTTATATTGATTTGTTAACAGATAGCAATGACAGAAGCGATTTTCTTCAGCTTCTAGGTTCTTTTAATTTAACGACTTTTAATTATGATCCCACTCGTATCACTAGTCATTCTTCGACTCTATTGGATAGTATAATTTCTAACTATGACTCTACTTTTGTGAATTCTCGTGTGATAAAGTCTGATTTTTCTGATCACTTCCCTGTCATTTCTAATTTTTCAATTATGAAATCTCCATCAGCTGTTTTTTGCCACAGTCGCTCCTTCTCTGAACTTAATATTGTACGTTTTTTAAATTTACTTGAAGCTGAGAATTGGTGTGTTGTTTATAATATAAACAACTTTAATGATAGTTTCAGTCTTTTTTATGAAAAATTTTTATTCTACTTTAATGTTTCTTTCCCCCTTACCAATAGAAGAGTAATTCCAAGTCATACCAAAAAGAACTGGATTAATAATGAAATTCGTCAACTCTCTACATATTTGAAGGACTTCTCCCTCTATTGTAAGTTAAGCAATGATACTGCAGCACTAACTCAATATAAATCCATGAAGAGACAATATTGTAACTTTATCAAAGCTGCTAAACGTACTCATAATAATAGAAGAATTCTAAATGCTTATAACAAAACTAAGGAAACCTGGAAAATTATAAATAGCTCAAAAAATCATAGATACTCCAATTCACCACTGAAACTGATGGATCACTCGGGTGAATTTATTACTGATTTATCACTTCTAGCATCCAGTTTTAACAATCATTTTACCCATTTACCAGTACCCACTACTCTCATAGATTCTGCTGATTATCTAAATATTCCCAACTCTTCAAAATCTTTCTTTCTCTCTCCCTGTTATGAAACGGAACTCAAAAACATTATTCAGAATCTAGGCTCCAAGTTTAGTTCTGGTATTGATGAAATACCTAACTTTATTATTCATCTTTCGTTTAACTTTGTTAAGTTTCCTCTTTTTTTCTGATTAATGAATCTTTGCAACAAGGTATCTTTCCAGAACCGCTTAAGGCATCTAAGGTTATTCCTCTATTTAAGAAAAAAGGAAGTATGCATGATTTCAATTCCTATCGGCCTATATCCATTATCA
Organism: Tanypteryx hageni; assembly: GCA_028673005.1. Lineage (NCBI taxonomy): Eukaryota > Metazoa > Arthropoda > Insecta > Odonata > Petaluridae > Tanypteryx > Tanypteryx hageni. The sequence goes on along the minus strand of CM054114.1, from coordinate 199,067,513 downwards.
ATCAATTTGGAAAAATATTTTAAAAGGTTTTTTACAGAAGGTTACTCTCCTACTTAGAATCATCTAGAATTCTGTCTACATTTCAGCATGGTTTTAGGCAAAACAGATCTACTTCTACTGCTATCTACCAAATAATCGATCATATACTGACTGCACTTGATAACAAGATGGTAGTTATGGGAATGCTTTTCGACTTCTCAAAAGCATTTGATAGAGTGGATCATCAGCTCCTATTGAAAAAGATGCATAGGTTTGGTATACGAGGTTTATCCAATAAGTGGATTGAGTCCTACTTATGCAATAGATGTCAGCATGTGGTAATCTCAAATAATGGTAAAAAATATACCTCTCCAGGAATGGTTGTAACTCATGGTGTTCCTCAGGGTTCTGTGTTAGGCCCTGTATTTTTTTTGTTATATGTTAATGACCTTCCAAACTGTATCCCTCTTGCTAACGGTATTAACCCCATACTTTATGCTGATGATACAAATTTTATTCTTTCCTCATCTTGTTTTGATGGTTTGTTAAATAATAGTAAGTTGGTTGCTCAGCTTTTAAATAATTGGTGTCAAAATAATTTTCTAACCCTCAATGTTGACAAATCACAGCTGATATATTTCTCATATGCAAATAAACCTCATAAAATTCTTTCTGTTGATATTAATGAGAAAGCTATTCCTCAGGTGGAAAGAACAAATTTCTTGGGAGTCTTTATTGATTCTCATATTTCATGGGAAGCCCATATTCGTAATCTAGCTAGTAAGCTTAGTTCTATCTGTTTCCTTATAAGGTCTATTAGATCCACTGTGTCTGATGATGTTCTTTGAACTCTATATTATGGCGAGTTTTACTCACATATAGTATACAGTATACTTTTTTGGGGCTCCTCCCCGCATGCTATCTACATATTTAAGATGCAAAAAAGTTTCTAGGCTGATTGCCTGTGCATCTTATGATGCTCCATGCCGACCTATTTTCAAAAAATTAAATATTTTACCAGTACCATGCATATACATTATGATAGTTATGATACATACTAGGATGAATTTAAATGAATATGAGAAAAATTCGATTATTCACAGCTATAATACTAGGCAGCATTGTGATTTACATGTTCCCTATGTTCGTACTCGAGCAACTGCTCTTGGCCCTAAAGTGATGGGATTGCATTTATACAATCACCTCCCTCGTGAACTGAAAATCACGAGAAAAATTTCAGCTTTCAAGCATAAGTTAAGGATTTTCCTGCAAAATAAACTATATTATAGCCTCAGTGACTATTTGATGAACCCATTACCTGCGTAATAATATACCAATTGTAATTTTACTATGTACTGTCCTGACTTGTCCTACATCAATGTACTTTGATCTTTGGACCAATAAACTATTATTATTATTAACATGATGGTCAGCCTGAGAGGATGCTTGCAAAAGTCTGTGCAATTCATGGAATGAAATAATCCAAGTTTTAGAAACAATCAAGAACATTCAGCAGAAAAAGCTACTACGTATAAAGCTTTGGGATTGCAAGATAATTTAGACAAATTGGAAATATCCTTTGTGCATAATATATGGAATATAATATTGGAAAAATTCAGAGCAGTTAGCAAAAACCATCAAAGTCTTAGTATTCACATCAGCATGGCAGCAGAACTATATGCCTATCCTACTGAATTTATTTCAAAAGTGTACAAACAGTTTGATGAAATTGAACTGAAAATATGCTGTATTTCTCTGAACTCTCGGAATATGATAAAACATCATGATCCAAACAGAACTTATGATGCCTACTTTCCATTTGATCATTTATTTAATACTTAAATTGGCTTTAATAGTGAAGGGGTTTTTCCATACAGAAAACGAATGAAATGGATTTTGTGCCGTTTAATGATTAACAAACATTACAATAAATAACAATGAAACGATAACAATCAATAGCAGTGGCAGATGCTGGCTGATACTCGTCCGGCGTGTCACGTTGACTCATCCGGACGCTGGCTGATATTAGTCCGGCAAAGACTCAGGCGGAAGTGGAAGTGTCGTCCCTCGCCGGCGTACCTTCTCTTCTCTCTAACGCCCCTGGTGGCGTCGCCGGGAACTGCGGAGACAATTCCTAAGCGCTATGCGCCGCGAAGGCGTTAATGGCTATGACCGCTACATCACCCCTCTGGCAGTGCTTAAGGCTATCTGTAACAGAAAGAAATGATGGCAAAACAAGGAGAAATAAAGGTAACAAAACAATAATGCAGGTGAGGTAAGGGTGAATTAGGTGGAAAAGTTCTGTAAATGTGCAGGAAGGTGAACTCTTCTCCCTGCCCGCGTCATCTGCTGTCCAGGCAGGGCTGGAAAATCCATTGCATCTCCTGGGCGGTTGAACACGGTGTCTGCTGGTGACATCGTAGTGGCAGCTGGGGCATCATCCGCTGCGAGAAATGCTGGCTTGAGCCGATCAACCGAGACTCGCAACTCACGGCCACGGAGTCGCACCACATAATTCTTCTCACCTCTCTGCAGGACTTCACATGGGCCCTCATAGGCTGGTTGCAATGCGGCCCGTATGGCATCATTTCTCACAAAAACATGCGATGAGGATGGCAAGGCCTTGAAGATAAATGTTGGACGCTCACCATGTCGAGAAGCAGGCTTGGCACATAAATGCCCCATGCGCTGTCTCAGCTGCACGGCGTAATTTGTTTGCGTCACGAGGACCGGGCCAGCTGGCGGTGAAAAAAAATCACCAGGGAGCCGGAGTGTCTCTCCATACACCAATTCGGCAGACGTGCACCCAAGATCCTCCTTCCACGCAGCTCGGAATCCAAGCAGTATTGCCGGCACGACGTCCACCCAATCTGCCGTTTCATGACATCGGATGGCGGCTTTCAGTTGCCGATGGAGGCGTTCTACGAGCCCGTTGGCGGCTGGATGGTAGGCTGTTGTACGCAGATGTGTGGCGCCGGAGAGATCTGCCAACTGCCGAAACAGCTGACTTTCAAATTGACGTCCTTGGTCGGTAGTTACACGGAGCGGCATGCCAAACCGCGACATCCATTCGCGGAAGAAGGTTCTCGCCACCGTCTCTGCCGTGATGTCTGCGATGGGGATAGCCTCCGGCCAACGGGTGAAGCGATCGACGCATGTCAGACAGTACTGGAAACCTCTGGAAACGGGCAAGGGGCCAACCAAGTCTAGGTGCACATGGTCGAATCTGCCTACGGGAGTAGGGAAGGTGCCTACGGGTGAGGAAACATGTCGCGTCACCTTGGACCGCTGGCAGGGGATACACGCCCTCGCCCACTCTCTGCAGTCCTTCTGCACTGCGGGCCAAACAAAACGTGTGGAGACGAGCCTAGCGGACGCCTTGACGCCGGGATGGGAAAGGTTATGTACAGAATTAAAAACCTGCCGTCGCAGTGGGGCAGGCACAAACGGGCGAACAATGGAGGTGGACACATCGCAATACAGTTCTACTTCCGAGTCGGGAAGAGAAACCTTCCGGAGGACGAGGGAAGAATCCGATTGGAGCAATGCCTTTAGTTCGTCATCATCAGCCTGCGCCCTTGCTAGTGCTTCGTGACCGATCGCGGGCGTCAGTGAGTCGACGCAGGAGAGGGCGTCGGCGACGACGTTTTCACTCCCGCCGATATGGCGAATGTCCGTTGTGAATTGTGCTAAATAATTCAGGTGACGGAATTGCCTCGGAGAGCACTTCTCCGGTTTCTGCCAGAAGGCAAAAGCTAACGGCTTGTGGTCTGTATAGACAATGAAATGACGGCCTTCGAGCATGTGTCGAAAGTGACGTACGGCCTCGTAAATGGCTAACAGCTCGCGATCGTAGGGGCTATAATGGCGTTGTGCGGAATTCAGCTTCCGGGAGAAAAAGGCTAGGGGTTGCCAACCTTGCGGGGTATGCTGCTGAAGAGCGGCGCCCAACGTGAAATCCGACGCGTCTGCGAACAACGCCAACGGAAGAGTGACGTCCGGGTGGTTGAGGAGGGTAGCAACGGCGAGGCTCTGTTTACAATTTTCGAACGCTAAATCTAAATCCGGTGTCCACTCTATGGGTGTGTTCCCTTTAACTTGTCGGCCCTGTAAAACAGCGTGCAATGGTGCCTGAAGCGCGGCCGCGTGAGGGATGCACCTCCTGTAAAAATTTAACATACCAAGGAATCGCCGCAAGGTTTTTACGTCACTCGGCTTGGAAGAGACGGGAGGACCGGCAGTCGTGCGGATGTGGTGCACCGTGGAGTGTTTCGGCTCCCTTGGCGTTCCTGCAGGCCGCGTTATCTCGGGAAACTGCGAAAGAAGGGTATGGTATTTACCGCCGCCGGTTACGCATTTGATGTGACCCATAGGGGCACGCGGGACCCTGCCGCCAACGTGGAGCGTGGTGATGCTGTCGAAAAGGCGTTGATTTTTCATATCGACGAGAAGACCGTAGAACCGGAGAAAATCCGCGCCGATGATTGGCTTGGAGACATCGGCGACCACGAAACGCCACGCGAATTCCCGCCGGAGGCCCAAATTGAGATTCACCACTAACCAACCGTACGTGGAGATGACGCTGTTGTTCGCGGCGTAGAGTTCGTAATTGGACTTCGCCCTTGGTCCCTTCACTAACGTCCGAGGAAAGACGCAAAGATCGGACCCGGTGTCGATGAGATAGCGCGTCTTCGTCGGGATATCGGTCACGAAAAGGCGGCTTGATGACGGGCAGTAGTCGGTTGCCGCTTCTACCGACCGCCCTCCGAGTTTTCCGCGACGTAGGAGCAGGGCTGAGTGCACTTTTGGGCCTTCGGACCGAACTTCCGATGGTACCAACACACCTCCCTGTCGCGGCGATTGAGAGAGGGAGCTCTGCGGAAGTTTCCGCGGGGACGGCTCCGGGACCGTGGGCGCGCGCGTGGTGCAGCTCGGCTCACCGATAATGCGGCGACCTGCTGGCTCAACTCATCCATGCGTTTCACGAGAGCCTCGAGCGTGGAATCCGGAGACGCACTGGCCACCTGGTGTCTGGACGTCACCTCGTGGATTCGATCGGCGAGCTGCGCCACTCCATCCAAGTCCATCGCGTCCTGTGCGGTGAGAATTGCCTGTAGATAGGTCGGCAATCGGCCCAGCCATAACGCAGGAAACTGTCGGGGACGGTAACGCCGGCGAGGCCACGCAGATGGCGAAGAAACTGCGATGGCTTCCGGTCGCCAATCTCCTCGTGCTCCAAGAGTTGGCGTATCTTTTGCTCCTGCGAGAGGCGCCGGATCAGTTCCTCCTTCAACTTCTCGTATTTACCCGTCGGCAATTACGTCCTCCACCTCTAACGCGTACTTGGGCTCCAACTGGCTAACAACTTGCCAAAACTTTGTAGCGTCCTGAGTGATTCCACCCAAGAAAAATTGTCCCTCTAACTGTGTAAACCACAGGAGTGGTTTTTCGGGCCAGAACGGAGGCACGCGCACACTTACACGATTGATTTCGTTCCTACTCTCACCCTCCATTGCAAGTTTCACGATGTCCGAACCACGTGGGCACGCGATCACGTCGGGGTCACCACTGAAGGGGTTTTTCCATACCGCTACAATAGGTTTAAAATCACCAGAGATATGTTGCTTTTTGTGTTCCCAAGTTTCATAATTTAGCATTATTCAATGACAAATACATTTGAACAGAATATTAAATTGATCACACATATTTGTGCAGCAAAAATAACGCATGTATGTATTAGACTATAGTGAATCTCAGTCCAACAATAGTTGTTGCTATGGCAATACTCTCATAATGAGTGATAAAACCTGCAAAATCACAAGAAGTTACACAAAATTCTAAAGAAATACAATTGATAAGCAAAATTTTACAATAAAAATTAAAATCTTCATTCCTTTCCTCAGAGAACAGTACAAAACTCACTCTGATATTACAATTCTAAGATATTTTAATGTGCAAGAGAATATTACCCTGCATGATGGATTTCATATTGCCTATGTAAAACAAATGGGATAGTTCCTGGAATTGAACCAAGGACTTCAGTCTTCACAACAAAATCTATCCTCGTAAGCTTGGCCCATGTAGCAAGAGATTTTCAACAAGTTTCATGAAAATCAATAAATTGTTTCAAAAGTAAATATGAGGGGATAGACAGACAGCCAGACAAAACAACAAAACTATAAGCCTATTTCCATTTTGGAAAGTAGGATAAAAATAAGGAAAAAAAAACATTCTTTAATGAAGTAAAAGGCAACGAAACTGAAATGACTGGAAGAGAGACTTTTTTAGTGAATGCCTTTTTCCTTATACAGGCATGCATGCCTTGCTCAGCACATGATCTTTTAGCACATTTTAGATATAGAGCAGTTGGCATTTCGGGACTAAAATTTTAATTTTTGAAAATTTTTATAATAATGCTCCTAAATTCTCATGTATCTTTATTATGGTCCCAACATTTTTCCCACCTTCAATCATACTTCACACTGTTCAGTGATAGTCATTCCACTCTAATTAAAACCAAATTTGTTGTTATTTATACATTTATTACCTTTATTTCTATTTCACTTGCTCACTTTCAATATGTTTTTTACATTGGTTTGGCACAATTCCAGTACTTTGCAGTAATGCTAGCATTGAAAGTTTTAAACATGTTAATGTTGAGATGTGCAGGGTTGGGTTCGCTTTGGTTGGTTTATGCTTGGGATTGGATTAGATTAGGTTCATGGCTGCTTTTAACTTTTGTGATTGTCATTTGTTATTCTGATGTTATTTTGCTGTTGGTGCCTATGTTACAGTTACATGCCTGAAGTTGCAGTGGTAGTGCTGAATAATAAGACTCGTATTCCAATTTTTGTTTACTTTTGCATTGGCCAATCATCATCAAAGATCTTCGTAATCATGAAGAATTTTAGAAAAATGTCAAGGTAATTATATATATAACTATATTGATGGTTCACCAAGTATATACCTGAAATACTTATGATATTTTGTATATTTCATTATTTTATAATAAGTTTTTCATAGCAAATGTTATCAGAAAAATGTGATTTTAATTCATTAAGAATGTTTTTTGAAGCTGTTGCACACCAATATGTTCATAATAAATAATTCTTTAAAAATAACTCATATCATATTTACTCGTGTAATACCCGCACCCACGTTTTTAGAGCTAAAAATCTGGAAAAACTGTAATATGTGTTATGTTCGCACTTCCAAAATTTTGATTTTGATATTTTACAGCAATATCAGTTGAATAATCTATCTGAAGTTGTTTGATAACACAATTATGGCAACAAGCAAATATTTAAGAAATGATTTCTAAAAATGATTTTAAAACACTTTTTTAACATGCATAATTCTCATATTGCAGAAATTTTCAATTTTGAGCTGTTACACATTCATTAGTTATTTAATTTAAAATGTGTAATTTTTGCTAAATTTGCAGAATTATGCTAACTCGGCCATAATTCACCTAGGAAAAAGCAAATTTTATATAAATAAACAAACTGATCATGCTTAAAATAAATCCATGTCAAATTCCCAAGAGGTCACACCATATCAAAAATAAATTGGTCACTAGATGCACTGCAACATCTGTGACCCAGCTACATATACATATTATATAAGTGTTTCTCATGTTTCTGTGGATAAGATGTATCACTTACATCTTTCGGAAAGCAGAAACGAACAACTCCAACAGATATTTAGTAACACATTTCCATCACAAGATTGTGTTCTTTGCTTTTATACAGAGTAATAAAAGTCTTTGGTACAGTAAACTCTCGATAATCCGGCACTTTTTGTAACGACATCGCGGAGTTCCACATTTCCCCGCAAGATAGAAATACTATCGCGTTGGATGGGAACTGAGGGCATTGAACCAAGTTTGAAGTACACAGGCCATGTAAATTTCTTTTACGTAATGGATAAATTAAACTAATAGTTTAAAATTTGTATTTACGTTTAACTAATCATTGAGAACCAGATCGTAGGGGCCTATAGTAGGGAGCACGAACGAATGCTGGTGTCAACTGGTGCGCAGGAGGTCAGGAATGTCACATGGTTTCTCCCAATCCTTCACTTGGCCAATCAGCATCAGTCAGTTACAGTGGCTTTTGGAGTGCAGTTCGTGCATTTTCAGCATGATTTTCATGTTTATTTGCGTGTTTTACGATTGAGATTTTAATAGTATCGTCTTGTGGTGTTCTAAAATGAAGTGCGAAGGAAGTAAACAAGGTTTTGCACAAACAAACATGTGAAATCATATATAAAGTGTATCAGTACTCACGAAGAGGAGAATTAGATTTATTATGGTAAGGAGCACCCACGAAAAGTGTAATGTTTGATTGGTATAATCCACCTAATTTTGTTCTTATTTGTTATTTTGTATTTTTATTTTATATATTTTTGTATTTTATTTTATTGTTTGCATTTCCTGGGATGCGTGTTTTGTGTTTCGACAACATCCATGACGCTTGTGCTAAGTTGTTATTTGCAATTTGTGTTTCGAAGTTTAAGTAAACAAATTCTGTTAAATGATGACGATGCAGTGGTATTGTAAACAAAGATGGGTAATTGCATTTATTTCGATGGAAATGGTATTTTAAATTAAAGAAAGAGATTTCTTTTGCCGAGAAGGTTAAATTACGTGTTGGTTTTTGTGAAACTTTGGAACCGTGAACTTTAAATAATAGGGTCTGACCAATATTTGCATTAACTTTGTTAATTATTTCTAGTTAATGAAGAATGATAGCTGTCTCCAATAACCTATTTCAAATGAAAACCACAGAGCCTGCTTGTTTTCGACAATGCACTATCAAAACTACTTCTGTTAATTCACAAAACAAAGGAGTTAATGTGTATGCCTATTCCCGCGTAGAATTAACATTAATTCTACGACCGTGAGTTAAGCTACCGCAAGGAGTAAACTAAGTCTGTCTGAAGGAAGATCAAGAGAAACAAAACACATACGAAATATTTGAATGAACGAATTTTATGTTATTTGAAAAGTACTATGGAAGAGTAACAAAGCACGTATCTTACGTTATTATAGCGATATTTTTCCATAAATCTTCAGTTGCCGCATTTGCTATTTCTACAGAAGCCTCCCAGAGATGATTTTATAAATAATTTATTTTGCTATGGTTCGAAAATTCAGATAAGTACTTAATAAATTATGAATCTGGGAATGAAACCTATGATATAACAACTAAATACATACGTATGTGTCTGTATGCATCATGAAATTCCCTCGCACATTTAACACATGCGCCGGATTTAAATGTTCATGGTCATTTTTTGTTATTCATAAATAATTTACCTAGAATTTGAGGATGGCAAATGAAATGTACTCCTCAAGTTCGACGGTTTTGGTTAATACACGTGTGTTATTTCCTTGAACATATACTATAAATTTTGACTCTCGCTGATCCAGCAATCTCGTTATTCCGGTACTATCAGATCAGATTTCTGTATAATCTTGAAGGATTGTGTAACGTAAAAGGAAACAAAAAAATGCACTTGCGGTAAAATGTGATTTGAACATGTCACGAATTACGGCACAAAGCAATTGAACAGAATTCGTTTGCATTTAATGAAAAATGGTTCTACTGGGTTATCCCAGACCCCTATTAAAAATGCTATAATATTTTCGTTGTACTGTTAAGTTGTTGGTGGTTGGATTCGTTTCATTTTCTTCCACCTGGGTTGGTTTAAGTGGTTGGGGGTTGGATTCGTTCCATTTTCCTCCCTTTCCAGGTTGGGTTAAATGGTTGGGGATCTGATTCATTCCATATTCTTCCTCCTCCTGGGTTGGCTTAAGCGTTTGGGTATTGGATTCGTTCCATTTTTCTCCTCCTTCCTGGTAAGATTAAGTGGTTGAGTGTTGGCTTCATTCCATTTTCTTCCTCCTCCTGGGTTGGGTTAATTGGTTGGATGTTGGATTCATTCCACTTTTCTTGTCTCCCTGGGTTAGGTTAAGTGTTTGGGTGCTGGATTCTTTCCATTTTACTCTTTCTTCCAGGTTGAGTTAAGTGGTTGGGAGTTGAATTTGTTCCATTTTTCTCCTCCCAGGTTGGGTTAAAGTGGTTCAGGGTTGAATTTGGATACTAGGGTGCAATAAAAATATTATAGCTTTTTAATAGGGGTCCAGGATAACCCAGTAACACCAAAAAAATATACAGTGAAAACCACTTAACATGAAAACATATAAAATGAAATATTGGTTAACACAAAATGCCTGCTCAGTCCATTCCAGAGCCCATGCTTTTCAATGTATATTTATTCACTTAATGTGAAATGGTTAACACAAAATATCGGTTAACTCAAAAATAATTTTTGGTCCTTATAAAATAAATCCACAGAAATTCTTTGGATAACACAAAATGGCAGCTGAAACAGGGTTTTCCCATGATCTCTCAACCACTGTTTTCCAAAAGTCCCAACCCCACCTAGATTTCCGATTAATGCACCAGTAGGGAAAATCCCACTACCTCTCCTACCCATCCTCCTATGCCTTCTCCATCATAGACCATAGTCATTAATAGGGCAACGACTCCCAACTATGCACTTCCAATCTCATGGCAACTTGCATGCACCCATGGAGAGGGCCCTCACCAACAGTATACTTTATTTTGGGCATTGTCTATGCAATAAACACATTCCTAGAACTACCATCCATGGACGAAAGAAATTGGTTTGCAAACTTGGCCTCTTATTGTAGTTATTATTGGTAGATTTCTGCCAATACCTACTGATCATACCTCTCCAGATCCCTATAAATAACATTCTTGAAATCTTATACCCTCAGTTGATTGTGAATTTCTGAGTGAAACCATTGGCGTATTTTTAATGAACCAGTGTACAAAATCTTTCCTATTCATCGAGATAATTTTAAGTTTTAATTTTATATTTTTATTAAAATTAAATAGTCTATATTAAAAATGGCCAATAAGTCCATAAACAAAATGCACTACCACTAAAAGTGAAAATGAAGCACATGGAAGCAGTTGATGCTGGTGGTAGATCCAAAACATACATTTGCAAAGAGTTCAAAATTCCAAATTCAACATTGTCGACAATTATTAAAAATCACAAAAAATCAACGTTTTCGAGAGAAACAGGTTTGAACCAGAATTGAAGCATCTATGTACAGCAAAGCATGAAGATTTAGGTGCTGCACTGCTCATCTGATTTAAGCAGGCAAGGGCACAGAATGGCCCTGTTTTGATGGCGAAGGCAGATACATTGGCTACAGATTTGGGAATTGAATTCAGCTCTAATCCTGGTTGGTTAGAATGGTTCAAGATGAGGAATGGGATTGTTTTGAAGAATGTTTGTGGTGAATCAAAAGAAGTTTCTCCTGAGATGACATCTGGTTGGTTAACTTCTGCCTTGCCTTCACTACTGAAAGACTACACAGCTGACTATGCAGCTAAGGACATTTTTAATGCCAATGAAATGTATTTTTCTTCACTGCCTTCCAGAAAAAACTTGAGCTTTTAAAGGTGAGAGGTGTTCTGGTGGGAAAAAATCAAAAGAGCATATTATCATGATTGTTGCTTGCAATTCTGATGGTTTGGAAAAACTGCCTCTCTATGTTATCGGCAAGTTTCTATATCCTCACTGTTTTAAAAATGTGAAGAAATTGCCCATTGAATATGCAGCAAATAAAGTCGTGGATGATGGCAAATATTTTTACTGATTGGGTAAAGGCATTGGTTAAGCTCTATCAATAAGAAAAGTGAAATGTTGCTTTGGTTATTGACAACAGTCCCACCCATCTAAAGGTGGACAGGTTGCAATCCATCAAATTGATATTTTTGCCACCAAATACCACCAGGGTATTGCAGACATGTGACCAGGGAATAATTTAAAATCTAAAGTTTTACTATCGTAAAGGATTTCTGCAAAAACATTTATCTAGCATTGAATCTAAGGAGGAAATTAGACGTGTGACACTTGTGGAATCTTTTCATTTGTTGCATGCTGCCTGGAGGACAGTATCAGTGAAAACAATTGCAAACTTTTTGTAACATGGTTCTATTTTTCACAGGCAAATCATCCTTTTGTAGAAGAAAATGGAACCATGGCGACATTACAACCCTTAAGGACACATATGCCGAATGTGATTTAGACAATATCTTCGGTCATAAGTCCTCCACCTTGAGTGTGTCTATGGAAATCACACTTAATGAATATATTGGAATGGATGGCCACATTTTTACCACTGCAATTTTAACAGACAGTGATATTGTAGAAATTGTTCGAGTTAGTAGCAGAAAGCGAAAGTGACAAAAGTGCCAATGAGGTTAATGATGAAGTGCTGCCCTGGCCAAGTGCTGCCAATATCCTCGGAATGTATAAATGTGTACGAAAGTTTTTAGAAGCTCAATCAGATGGAGAAAGTATGTATGAAGTGTTAGACGATTTGGAACAATTTGTGGAAAAGAAAATTATAATTAACACAGTTCAGAAAAAATTAATGATTTTTAATCAAAAAGTAGAAGCTAGAATTGTAGTAAAGGCCTCAATATTAAATTGATTTGTTTTGGATATGTTTTTGGCATGATATTTTCATTACAATTATATATATGTATGTTAAATAAAGTATTTTAACTAAATTAATTTCTTTGGCTTAAAATTAATTGCACTAATTGCACACCTTTGATAATAGCTCATAGAGTATCATACATTTATCGCCAAATTTTATGCTTTCAAAATGAAAAATTTGCCCTTTGAAAAACATTTAGCATGAAAATCGACTAATGCAAAATTCTTTTAACACAAAAAGTTTTTTTTTGTTTTCATGTTAACCGATATCCACTATATGTAATTCAGTTGCTTATTTCTCTTACATGACCTTATCTATGAGAATGAACTCTGTCTGACACTTTTCTATTTACATAGAATTTTTTAATGTGATTTAGGCTGACTACTGACAGCTGGAAATGAATTTCAAAAATACGTGATAAATATCGTGCGTATTATATTATTCTACGCATTTTCTAAAAATACCATGGTTATAAATCAGGAAAATAAAATACACCAAAGTCTACCAAATAAATTGCCTACTCATTATCTCACACCAGGCACGTAGTATTAGTAGGCATTTTGTGGGTGGCCTATCATCAAAAGATGAAGGGACAAATATCGTGTCATGTACAAATACCCTTTTTTGAAAGGAACATGCGCGGAAAAAGTGCAGGTATTACATGAATAAATATGGTACTTCATTTTCTTGACTTTAAACTAGTACACCCATTCCCTGACTAACATGAACTCTACTAACATGATTTCGGTTTAACACGATTTTTACTTTCTACATATGCAGCATAGGGGAAAGAATTGTTTTTATGAAAAAAGTCGACAGATTTCAACGGAAATACGTTTTGAGGTCCCCTGAACACTTTCACCACTTTCTCAATGACGTCTGTGTGTGTGATAGCTTTTTTGTGGGTGCTCTAACTCAAAAACTATTAATCAGGTGAACATCAAATTTTATATTTAACAGTTTTATGACAGATCCAAGAACTGATTAGTTTTTGGTAAAAATCAGTCAACCGGAAGTGGGTGTTTAATCTGATCACTTATCCATTATTTTGTGATATTTGTTTTAATAATTGATAAATGTAAAAATGTATTGGAATAAAAGTTGTAGACATCCTTTGTTTGAAACATTTTCCCATATAATGCATTGTTTAAGAGATATCTTATATTTTTAGCTGCCACCACCATGCCACCTAACGAGGACTATTGTTAACAATTGATACTTAGTTACATCTTATATAGTAATGCTCCTTTTTCTTTTCTTAATTGTTGAAGCTTTGTGGCTATATTCAATATCAGAAGGCTATGGTTTGAGTTTCTTTCTGTTCTTTGTAAAGTAAAATTTTCTTGCAGTTTCTTAAAATATTTATTATTATGCAACCTATTTGGAATTAGAAATATTAAAGATATGAAGAAAGTCATGTGGTGGCCACATCAGATTTTTAAAATAGAGGTTGTTTTTGACTAACATGACTGATGATTCAGTTTAAAATGATTTCTCCACGACTTCTCTATGATTGTAAAAAGGTCTTGAAAGTGGAAGCAGAAACAAGTTTAGACATGTTTGGCCCACTCTTGCAGGATGCTTATTTGAGAGATAAAACAATTGGGAAGCAAGAGATGGATGTGGTGAGAGGGAATCACAATTACATCATGAGAAGAGCTTCGCTTTCTGCTGGAGAAGTAATTATGAAGTGTCACCAAACCCTCACTGGCGAGCAACATTGTGCACTGCACATAATTGCTCGCTCACATTCCCTTGACTTCCAGCATCTCATAAGTCATGTTGCCTCTTCTCAGTCTTTGTCCACCATCATGCATCTAATACATTCATTTCAGAAATCCAGTGATCTCGTGAGTGAGTGAGGAGCATGGTAATAGGAGTAAGAAACCCAGAAAAGTGATATTGTTAGAGCAAAAATTAGATGTACTTAAGTGCTATGAGAACAATGAGCAAACACATGATATCATTCGTGATACGGGCCATAATGAAGCAATGCTACAAACCATCCACACTAATGCTGAGAAGATCAAGTCAAGCTGCACAAATGCAACTCCTCTAGGTGCGCCTTAAAGCTTGCAAGCAGCTTAAGGAATACTGCAAGGCTGAAAATGTGGATTCCAAGATTTTGTTAGTGTTGGATAATGCTCCAGGACTTCCTCCTGTTGTGCAAATATTATAAACAGACATTAAAGTTGTTTTTTTGCCTCCAAACATGAAAGTGCTTCTTTAGTCAATGGACCAGGGTGTGGTCTTCACATTTAAGGCCTATTACCTGAGAAGAAAAAAGTTTTGATTCCTTGTGAGAAAGAACAAATTTTTTTAAATGTCATCAGTGTTCTAAGATTTCTTCCATTCAAAAAGATCAAGAGGAATTATTCTTACTGTATTATTATTGTTATATTTAATAATATTATCATTATTTCTACTTCTGTTGCTCGTTTACCAGATTTGTTACAAAAAATAATGGATTTTTTAAGTTACTTCAAGATTTCGTAAAACAGAGCAAAGTACCATATATGCTGGCATATAAACCGACCTTTGAAGCTTAAAAAAAATTCTGAACACTTAAGGTCAACTTATACGCCGAATATAAAATGTGACCCTTAAATAACAGATTTAAAACATTGATATTTACAAAAACATTTGATTTTATGGCATAGGTGATCACCATTTTGAATCAGCTGCTCCATTGTTTACATATTGTTGTTTATTTTAGAAGATTTAAGATAATTATTTTTAATAGTTAATAAAAATAAAAATTTTTAATTTTGTTTTTATTACTGAATCTCAGAAATATGAATGATCTATTTGCAATTACAGGAATGAAGGATAAGTAGAAATACATTCTGCCAATAGATGGCAATATGGTATATGAATGATCTTTCTTAAATTAAACAAATGATTTAACTCAAAAATTAACACTGCAAAAGTGGGGGGTCGACTTATACAGCAAATAAGTCTAGTCATGTATTTACAATCCAAAATATCAAGGTAGACTTATACGCCAGCATATACGGTAAATTAAGGTTGACCTCTATAGTCATAATAAAGGAATAAAATTAAAAATATGATAATCAGCTAACGATGTTAGAATGCATCTTCCTTATTTACATTATCATGTATACTCATGTATAACGTCCAGTTTTAAGACCAAATTTTTTTGGTCATAAAGTAGGGGTGCATGTTTTAAATGGTTAACACTTGTGCAGTTGAAATAAAAAATTGAAGTGTACCAACTTCTCAACAGATTCTCACTTTTTGGGTGAATTAAGGGAACAACACAATAATTATTGATAATTCAGCATATACATATATTATTTAAACATATCAAACATCTAATTACTTCCTTACAATTGTATTTCCACCCTCTCCTAATATTACACATTTTCCTAGTTAATCAGCTGATTGCTGTAGTCTCATGCAAACTCGCCAGGTAGACTTTTGCAAAACACCAATCAAAAACAAAAAACATAGTATATATGCAAATTGAAATAACTTTCTTAGTTAATGAATATATCATATATAATTAATGATGCAAGTAATTTAAAACCCATAGGGCTGTATTCATAGATTTCCAGTTAAACCTGTGACAAGGGGGTTTTTCCTAGTATCAGTATAAGAGAGGTTTAAAGGGAGACTAAAAGTTGGTATTCATAGTTCGCTAAGCGGCCCTAAATGCTTGGGGCTATCTTAGATTGGGACTAGCTTGCTGAGCAAGTATGAAACATTTGGCAACATAGCGAAAATCTTGATGCGTATGCACATGATGGTAGAAAGAAAGATCTATGAAAAGTGCAAATGTGGATGGTTCAGAAGATCAGTGGTATAAATGCAGAGCAAAATATATGTGGCAGATGTAGGAAAAAACTATCAGAGATTCAAGAGCCATCAACACATTTCTCAGCTCCAAGTTCATCCAAAGATATAGGGAGTACAGAACTACAGTCATCTAGTTCACTGACTTCAGGAGATGACTCTGACACATTAGTAGCCCCACATGTAGCTTTACATGCATTAATTGAGAGTCTTACATCTCTTGGTGAGTCACCAGTTAAAAAGAAGAGATTGCAAGAAAAACAATACCCTAAGAAAAATTTTGATAAAGTTACTGAGGTACTGAAAAATACTTATGTATCCAGTCCACTTAACAGTTACAGAGACTGTCTTTCTCAAATAATTTGTAATCCTCCACAGCCAATGTGTTACCTGTCATCGTGTGAGAGCTGCCCTGGTACATCTCATTTAACGGAATGCATAGCTAATCTGTTTTATGTAAATGGAATTGATGAAATAACATTCAAAATATGGACATCTACAAATAGAACTACACTCCAAACAGTTATCACTTCTGTACAAGAATTTTTGGAAATCTTCGAGGAAAAATTACAAAATCTCTTGCCGCATTCTTTTATAGCCGCCCAGCAGTCTCACTTTTTAACAGAATTGAAAAGAAGCTTTTTGACAATGAATACATTATCACATGTGATTTTGCAGAGAATTATGCATTTGTTCTTCAGGATGAGGTGCAGGGCTTCCATTGGAACAATGCACAAGCCACAATTCATCCCTTTGTAGCTTATTACAGAAATCCTGAAACCTTTGCAATAGATCACATTTCTTTTGTTATAATATCAGAATGCCTTTGGTATGATACTGTCAGTGTGCATCTTTTCCAACGCCATTTAATAAAGTTTCTGACGTCCAATATCAATAGAACACTTAAGCATATTTATTACTTTTCTGATGGTTCTGCAGCACAATATAAAAACCGGAAGAATTTTGTTAACCTATGTTACCATCATACAGATTTCAATGTCTCAGCAGAGTGGCATTTCTTCACCGCATCACACGGCAAAGGACCATATGATGGTATAGCAGGTACTGTCAAGAGACTTGCTGCCAGTGCCAGTTTGCAGTGTTCATACAACTTGCAGATCATGATACCAAGACAATTATTTGAATGGTCTTCAAAAAACATTACATTGTGTCACTTTCATTATACAACTAATATGGAATATGATGAAGAGGATTCCCTCCTTCAAAAGCATTTTGAAAACATTCGCACAATTGCAGGTACACAAAAGCTACACTGTGTTATGCCAGCTAGCCATAATACCTTTAAAGTGAAAGTCTTTTCAAATTCTCATGAAGTAAAAGAGGAATCACTGACAACAAAGCAACATGAACCAGAGCTCACTGATATAACAGGGTTTGTTGCATGCATGTATGATGGTCACTGGTGGCTAGGATGTGTTTTGAATGTGAACGAAGATACAGATGAGGTTAAATAAGCTTTCTACATCCTTATGGACCTACATGTTCATTTAAACATCCTGAAAAACCTGACATATTCAATGTGGAAAAGACAGCCATCCTTACAGAAGTTGATATAAGAACACCAACAGGACAAACTTATGTTATGTCACCACAAGAAACACAAAGAGTTGTAACTCTCGCAAGCCAGTATTGAGGTAAATTAAGAGCTGTGGCTATCTCTTTATCATTTTTACTTGTTTTAACTTGAAATTGTACCTAGTTAATATGAAACGTGTTCCTGTAAATTGGTAAAATACTGTCTATATTACTATCTGACGTGCCTTCCGCTATATAAAATATTATTTCACCGATGTATGTTTGTGTCCCAGCTTGATATTCAGAGTAATAATAAAGTTAGATATGATCAATCATATATATTTTTTCAGAATTTTTTGAAATGACATGTTTTGAGTAATTCAAGGTCAAAGGTCAAATTATGTGACCTTGAATACTAAATAATTACTAATATAGTTCTGTTGTGTGTCATTTGAAAGGTACTTTCATTAGCTTTTGATTGAGACCACTCTCAACTCTGTAAGTTAATTAATGCCTGAGTTAGACCAATAAATAGGAAGCCTTTTGTGCAAAAATTCTTCATATTTTAAATTATTTAATTTCTTGTATTCCTTAAAGTATAACACTTAGGGAACTATAATTTGGTATGAATATTTATTTTTATAAGGTCTACAGATGTGCCAAATTTCATTAAGATCAGATGATGTAAAGTTGTGGACTGAGTGATTTGGCATGGAATGACTCTATAACGAAAAGGGTTAATAAGCAATTCAATGATTAATCACTTGAGATTGGTTACTTTCCTAAATATCTCTTATGTTGCACAACTGTCTATGCTTCATTAAAGTTCTAAAAATATCCATTAACTTGATCACATCCTGTTATCTGAATGAGTGATTTTCATGCAAATTATGAGTGTTGAGTTGAAGTTATGATAAAACGGCTCTAGCTTCTTTGCTATTTATTTTATAGCTGGAGCAAGATGAAATAGAGGCTAGAGTAAACTCATCCTCTCTGACATTGGCTAGGCAAAGGTATGAGAAATAAACCCAAGCTTCCACAATCTATTAATCAATGTTTTCTTTAATTCAACCATTAAAATACGTTTAATTATAGAAAGCCTAGTAAGTGACTACAGTTGAGGAAACCTATTTGCTATATTTTTCTTACACAGCACATCAGAAGGAACAAGCAATGGCGAAAACACCAACATCAATAAAAACTCCCTTCCTACCAATGACTGACCCTGCCCTTCAGTATTGGCAATGCGAAGGTAAGAGAAGGAAACCTAAATTTCATGCTTTAATACAGTAGCAACTGAACATTAGCCATGGAGGTCTCTTAAAATATTTCAACCTTTAAGATGTTTCTTTATTATCCAAAATCCTATAATTGAAGCTTTCCTTTTAAGTGTTTAATCCCTGATTCATAAGTTAGCATTTATATTTGATTCCCATATATTAGAGTTCAAACTTTACACATTATTATGAGTTAAATAACAACCCTTACCACTAATCATTTATATTGCGTTCACAGTATTTCAAGAGAAAATGAAAGCCACAGAGGTGAAATGGATTATTCCATTGATGCAACAGGCTTGAGGTACTAGATGTTATTAAGAATCAACAACTGAAGCATTTAAATAAATCTTTCAGCTTACTTCTAATGGGTTAATCTTCTTCCATAGTACACCAGAGGGAGGTTCATGGAGGAGGAAGAATGGAAGAAAAGGTGGAAGGATGACATTGTACGAGGAGTCAATATAGAAGTTATATAGAGAGAAAGTGGAACTGCAGATAACTATGTGCAAAGAAAAGCTGAAAAGGAAGAGGAACTCCACAATGGGAAGTTAGAACTGCAGGAGTTGCAAAAAATGTACTGGAGGGAGAAAATTAAAAAAATAAAATAATATCATTAATTCTTTATTTATTTTTAAAATAAGTAGCTATAAAATGTCTTTGTATATATTTCCCTTCCATGCCTGAACTTCAACATCATTCTCTTTAATCTCCTGCTCATCTTCATTCTCCTCATCATCACTATCCATGTCTGCAAATGAAAACCAAGGTTATATTAATTTAAAATATAATTACAATATTTACAATACAAGCTATGAGTGATCTTTGTAGTCACAACCATTTCATTGCACTTCTTATAGCACATTATTTTGTAGGCAATGAGAAAAATGTTTATAATGCACCATGAAAGCAAAGCAAACTTGTGTCTTTTGCAGTAATATCTAGGATATGGATCACGAAAATTATAGGTTTTGTAGTACATGGAGAAAACAAGTAGTTCATTCACAAAGACCTCATACCTTCCATCCTGTATTCTATTCTTAAATTGTGGAGAACTGCCATTGCAACAATCATAGCCTTACAGGTATCCAAATTTGTAGTTATTCCTCTATATAACGTCCTAAATGTCATCTTCCACATCCCAAATAACCTTTCCACAACATTCCTGGTTTGGATGTGGGCAGTGTTATAAGCAACCTCTGCTGCTGACTGTAACAACAAAATTTATATTCTAAACAATCAACCTAATATATACTCAGATATGTTATGCCAAAAGAATACAAATGCAAAGTTAACCTTGAAAATTAGACAAAATATACTTAATTTCACAACTTCCATGATAGTTTACCATTTCTGTTGATGAATACATTTTCTACAGCTACTATATGACATTAAAAACATCACATACACAGTTAACATTTCCTCAAACTACACATACCTGAGGATTCCAAACTGGAGTCAGTAAATATGGTTGGCAGGCATAACCAGTCCCCCAAAAGAACTCTTCTGTAAATTCCTTGTTCAAACTTCGCTTTTAAATTGCATTCATTAAAAATTCTGGAGTCACTTGCACTACCTCTCCATCTGGTCACGATATTTTTTATTTTCAAATTAGCTCCTGAGACAATCTACAGAAATATATTAAAATTATTATTTTATAGGATACATTAATATCATATGACATTTCTACAAAGCAGTGCCACATATTCCAAATTAGATACATTGCATATTCAAGTGAAATTTATTAGCACATTAAAGTGGTACTTGCACATTTATGCTGAAGAAGTTCTTCCTATAATAAACCCTTTAGAATTTTACCCACAAGGGTTGCTAATTTTGATATGGGTACAATCTATGCATCCAATGACTTTTGGGAATCTTTTGATGGCATTAAATGCAGCCATTTCTTCTCTCAGCTCTGGCAAGGAATTTGGGAAGTTGATAATTTCGGGTCTCAGCCGAGCCATTACCACAGAAACTTTTTTTCAAAATACTGCTCATTGAAGCCTGGCTGATTCCACGCAGCTCACCTATACTCTCCTGATATGATCCTTTTGCAAATAAATGTAGGCAAGTCAGCAACTGGGGCATTGGCATAACAGGTAGTCTACTGTTACCTGCTGCTCCATGATTCAGGTTATTCCCTATTTTTTGATAAATTTTCTCAACTCCAGCTTTTGAAAACCTGTACCTACTCCTAAATAGCCTATCTAGATATTTTGTAAATGGGTCTGGGCATAGTAAATATATCTTTCCCCCACGAATTTCCCTGACTTCATCCTGCATCATCTCCAACTCCTTGTAATCTGACGCCGTCATTTAAGTATTAACAAATCAAATAACAGCAATAATAATCACTATTAAATCAATAATGATGCAGTAACAGAAAAAAACAATGATAAAAATCAACAAGTAACAAAAAGCTAAACAACTAAGTACAAACAACCCAAATGATAACAATAACGGTTAACTAAACGAATTAATCCTAAATTATAGCTAAAAAACTAAAAAGAAAGAGTTAATTAATCATATAATAACTTACTCGTAAAATTTAGAAACTAAAATAAGAAACTAGTTATACAAAGAAATGAAACTACAATAAACTAATGTAAATACCCTATAAAAACTAAACTATATTAACATATATGCAACTAAATTACTACCTCTGACATCACTAAAGATATAAAACAAACTAACTAATAATATACACCAAAAACTAACAACCTACAAAATCACCCACTATCACTTCAACAGCTGGAGAAAAAATGACATCCCAACTCACCTTAAACTGCTGGTAAACCTGCTCGTCCAGGACTAAGTAACCCGGGACTACCACTAGTCAGCGCTAAAATGACACTATGATTACCATTTTAGTGGAAATGCCGGACTAACTTCCTAAGACCTGGACCAGCAGAACTATGAATACGGCCGATAGAATTCATCTTACGCACCAAATAACTATGTGAAGAAGGCAACAGCAATATGCAATGAAATTTAAGATTTCATATTAAATATTGTCATTAAATATCTCTAGCCATTCAATATTGTGTTAATAACTGTTACATGTAGTTTGATAAATTTAAAATAAATTGACATGTATAAACTTCAAATTTGGATAGTGCACAGATGTCTCAGAATGCCTCTCTTGTGCTAGGTGAGGCATGCCTGTATAGTCTGAAATTTGAATTAGGTAGATGCAGTGAAGCATATAAAATACTAGTAAATCCATCTGAGTTTCTTACTAAAATATGTAATATGGAACCATCAGTAAATTCAGAGAAGGCACAAAATTTGCTGGAACTCAACCTGTTAGATATCGAAGAAACATTTGTAGAAGATTGCCTTCATTTTCAGGATTACTTAGCTAGTAGTTTTGCAACCAGTGAATATAATACTACTTTACTTATAACCCTATGTACAATTATTCTGGAAAAAATAGTCTATCAAACCAAACATTGACATTGCAGAATAAATATTACTGCAGCTACAAATTAAAGCGCAAAACGATCACTCTCCATGTTGAAATTAATTAAAAACTATTTATGATCAACCATGGTCCATGATCAATTAAACAATCTTTCAACTTTAGTGATCAAAAAGGATTTCTGCTGCTATTGAATTGCAATGAAGTCATCAATACTTTTGTGACTCAGAAATGTAGAAGAAAAAATTCTAGTTCAGTTTTAGAAATGTAAGTTACATAGTACCTATAAGAAACATTTTATTTTATACTAGGACATAAGTAATAATCTTGTTTCTTTTAAACTTGCCATTGTCAAGCAACTAAATGTACTTCATTATTTTATAAATAATATTGTTATTAATACATAATAAACACTCAAGTAATAAATTATTGAATATTGTGTAAATAATATAATTATATTTGTAATGAGAAAAAGGATCCCTGAAAAATAGTGCCTATGGGCACCAAGCACTTAAATGCAGCCCTGTTGGAAAGGAAATATTAGTTGTGATTTCTTTGTTAAAGATAATGCCACAAGGCCTATCTATGACCAAACCTCGTCTTACTTGCTGGAATTATGTGAATATTATACTTTTTTTACATTTACATTGAGAAAAAATTTCATTTATAAACAACAAAGATACAACAGAAAATACACAGGTTAAAGAGGTGAACCGCTGCAAAACTATTCACATTTTGCAGAAAATGTACTCAAATCTTTTTTAATTCAGCAATTTAAAGCTCTCGATCTAACTTAATGACACTTGCATATATGTATACCATCAATGAACTATGGCCGAGGTTCTCAAACTGTGGGTCATGACCCTAAAGGGGATGGCAGAAGTGGTCATGAAGATGGAAGAGCATACATTTAAAAATTTCAATATTATATTTTTATTTTCATTAATTTTAATTGTGTAATTTTGTTTTGTTATTATATTAACATCAAATCTGAATTTTCTAAACATTCTGTATTAATTGATAGATGGATGGAGTTTAGAAGTTCATGTTACAGCTGACTGCCACAATGAGTCACAACAAGATCAGCTGCCTTAGTGAGGGTTGCAGATAAATCAAGTTCGAGAGCCACTGAATTATGGGATTTATATTTATTTTTGCTACTGTCGTATTGTTAATCATTACCAAGGTATTGTTTCAATTTAAAAATATTGTCAAAACATCATGAATATGTGGACAGGTGTATTTGTTATATACTTGAAACGATTTTCATAAACAATATAAAATGTCCAATGGTCATTGTTTAACAATATATTGCAAAAACTTATCATTTTGCAAACTAAAAAACTTACAAAAGTCATATCTGACAAAATATGCCAAGAATTTTTTTACATATTATTATTGTAATTTCATTCCAAAGAACAAGATATATCAGGTATACGTCCCATGATGCTTTTTCTTTTGTCATTCTGATATTACTAGAACCCAATAATTTTTCCATTTACTTTACTGCACTAACACAAATAAAAAAATTTAATCTATTATAATGTTTGATCTACAAAATAATGATATTAAATTTAGTGTTCTCTTTAAAAATATGCATAATGTATAAAAACTAATATTTTTTATGAGACATTCTCCCTTAGAAACCCAAATCCTTGATACTAAAAGAAAATGACAGAAAAGTCAAACCACTGCCAATGTCCCCATAAACAGCCCTTCGTTCCGAGAAAGTACACTCAGCATCTAGCTTTCAGTGCAGGCCCTAACATAAATAACCCAGTTGCACTTGTTGCATAAACAAGGCCAGATGAAGGCTCTTGACCCAAGATAAGCCAAAAAAATTCTTTCAGAGGCAAAAGATAACTTCTCACAGGTTACTGAGAGAAAAATGTGAGTCATGCCAAATATTGTACCATAGCCCTCCAAACCTCTTGATGATGTAACTTGCCAAACAAGCAAGACTGGAATTCTAGGAGAACTTTTTTTTTGCCAGAGACACAAAGCCCTGCATTGGGTTACAAACTCCCCTCTCTTGGGTTTTAGATGGAACAATGGTGTCAAAAAATATTTTTGATTTATCTCAATGGTTTTGACTGATGAGCAACCAGTCTGTCAAATTTCATATCTCTAGCCCTTTTACAAGTACTATTGAATGGATAATGCAACACATAAGATGTACTTACACAAAATTTTTATATTATAGAGATATCACAATAACAAAAGCAAACAAGTGAAGATATAAAAATTAATTTTTATAACCAACTTTTATACAGTTAATACTTTAATATGAATAAACTCTATAATATAATTATGATAACCTTTCTGTTTGCATAGGCATAAAAAGCTGCAAAAGTGCCTACCAGCTCTTGAGTGATATGGGGGTCTCTATATTTAAACTTGAATCTTTTTACAGTTGTGAGAATGGCAGACAGAAGTTGAGAACTCTGTGACAAATGCAAGAATGTTTGGTATATAAGTAGCAAGAAGTTTGATAGTATCTTTAGTTTCATTAATAAAAATACTGACTTATCCATTCATATTGCTTAAAATTAACCAAAATATACTGCTAGTTCAGAGTAATTCAGTTTTAGGTACTAGTAGGAGTGAAACTTGAATATTTCACATTTTAGTCACCTAACTTAAATGAAAAAAATAATAAATTGTTCTTTTCCTAACATCTATTCAACCATCCATATAAAACCAAAGTATAAGTATAGTTAGCTGAAGAAATCTAAGGTACAACACAACACTTTAAAGTGTTTTATTTAAATTTGTTCAAATTAACATCCTTTACAACTATATTACATACTTAAAATACTGAAAAAAAGGAACATAATACTTAAATGTGAGGGCTTTTAGAAAATGCAAGAACAACTGGTCTTAAAGGTCTATAATTAGAAAAGATTTCATTCAAAGTAAAAAATAAGCCAGGTGAACAGTTTCAAAGAATAAAATTATGTTCATAGCACAAACAACAAACAAATATTGTCATAAAATTGATGGAATAAAGCAATCTAAAGATCCTATACAGACAGGCATAAGCTGTAATGTTAGGAATAATTTTGAAATGAGAAAAAAGTCTGCTATGACTGGGAATCAAACCCAGGTCTTCCACTTTCCAGGCGGATATTCTACCCCTGAACTACTGTTGCAGATCAGTTTTCTCATTTCTGAATGCGGATGTTTTCTTGCGATCAATTTCTTGCTTGGCGATATCACTATTTGAGAGTGAGGAGTTTTCTTTGGTGTATCTCTTCAAGGACATCCGTTGGGGCAGTTTGATACTAGCTTGGCTAATTCCATCTCAACCAAGAAAACATCCGCATTCAGAAATGAGAAAATTGATCTGCTATGATAGTTCAGGGGTAGAATATCCACCCGGCAAGTGGAAGATCCGGGTTTGATTCCCGGTCATAGTAGACTTTTTTATCATATCAAAATTTTTCCCAAATATAGTCATCTAGATTTCAAATGAATTTTCTATGTGAAGATCGCATTTATGATTATTAAAAGTAGAGCAATGTGATTATAATGTAATAATAATAAAATGTATGTATAAGGAAATATTATAAGAGGAGAGACAAGAATTTAATAATTAAAAAATTCATCAAAAGCTTACATGGACCTTGATTTTCCAGGCAACATTTTTAATTCTCAGTAATCACAACAATCATAATTCACCAATGAGATTTTAAATGGCCTTTTCATAGGAAAAACAGTTTTCAAAATAATCTTAAATGAATAAAGTTAAAAAGTTTTTAAGATAAATAAATCAGAATAGGTAAATGCAATTTGGTCCTTTTCTTTCCTTCATTTCAAGTAATTAAGAGCAATAAAATTTTGTTGCAAATGAAAAGATCCATCGTACGAAAGGAAAACAGAGGTCTCCATCTCAATTGCTTGGATTTGTTTCTTCCTAACCTTCCCATATTTACCCACGTGATGCTGCGTGAAAAAACCCATCTGCATGGAAAAGTCGTGTTCATAGACAAAAAAATAGTTCATGAAGCTTTGCATTGATGTGTATCTATGTCTCAAAAAGTAGAGTGTGGAAAAATTGCATAGTATGCCAACAAAAACAGTTCAAATAATGAGGACTATCGAGTAGATTTTTGTTAGTATCGCTAAAAAGAGATCATCTAATAAATGATGTCACGTAGAAGAGAGAAAATGCTTAACTTAAGCGGAACATGTTTTGAGAAGCGGGAATTGGCGAGTCAAGAAACTTTCAGCACAAATTTTTTTTCCTTCTGAGCTGGCCCAAAAATTGGGGTGTGCGAACAGGGTACACGGGGCCATGTCTTACAAAATAAATATGGTATTTTTCTTTCAAAAAGATATGACATTGCATGGTATTAAACAAAAGGTAAGGAAGCAATTTATCTGTAAAATGTTACCAAACTTAATTTTTCTAATGTTTAAGGTTAATAAATAATATAAAATTTTATTTTTCAAACTCTCGTCCATATTGGCTTTTGGTATCTCTCGTACAAACAAGATACTATCTCAACAGAAGCAAATAAGGCATCAATCACAGTCATTTCATCTGTGCTTGGCTTTGATGGGTCATTTATAATTTTGAATCCATAGTTAAAAGGTACAGAAAACCTCATTAATTCGAAACTTGAGTGACCAAAAATTCATAACTTTGAATTAAATGGCTATGAATTATACAATACATATTTAAACTGGACTGCCATTAACATAATAAAATGGGAAAGTATACCTCCATAAACACACAGATTTCAAAGGAAGTCTTTATGGGAAATATACATAAAACAGTATTAAAAGATTGGGCAATTCTTGAATTTTTATGAAACATTTATATTTATTATATAATTATTATTCAATGTAAAATTTGTATTGTAACGTATTATTCAATGTAACATTTGTATTTTAATGTATGTGTGATATGTATAACATCACTGGAAAAGGTTTTGCGGCATTCATTTTAAGCTACAAATATGAAATTATCTCAATTTTATATTACGGTTCGATTTCATAATGGCATCGCGGGCCACATGTGGTCCGCGGGCCGCAGTTTGCCCACCCCGGCTTTAGGTGAAATTATTTGACTAATGTAATAATACATAGTTTTGTTGTGAACTTTGAAGTCCCAGGTTTGATTCCAGGAACTATCCTTTCCATTTGATTTACATGAGAAATCGGAAACCCATTGTGCAGGGTTATTTTCTCTCGCACATTCAAATATCTTAGAATTAAAATATTGTACTATTCTATGAGGAAAGGAATGAAGATTCTAATTTATATCGTATAATTTTTCATATCGATCAGATTTCTTCGAATTTCGCATAACTACTGGAGTTTCTGCAGTTTTAGTCACTCATTACGAGAGATTTGTTACAGTAACAAATACTGTTGGACTCAGATTCGGTATAGTCTAATACAGTGGTTCTCAAACCTAGGGTCACCAACTGATTTCTTTCTCTTAATCCTTCAATTTTAATTTATAGTTTATAAGTCTATGTTTTATGTTTGATTGAAAGTTTGAATCTTCAGAATAATGTAAATTTTACTATATTTAAATTTAATATAAGAAAATATAAAAAATAATACAGCAACATATGTCAACTTCACTCACATTATCACTCATTTTTCTCATCTTGGTTGTAATTCATGATGATATCTGAATTTTTGATAAACTAATTTCTTTTTAACAATTTATTTTTCTAATTTCTTTTAAATAACGCCACAGCAAAAAATTAGTTTTCTTTTACACTTAGGGTTTTTTGTTTTTTCGAGGTCGTGTTTGCTGATATGCTGTAGTGGAATAATCAATTTTATGATTATATAAATGCAAATATATAGATGAACAATTGAAAAGATATCTAAAAGCATCTTTTTGTAACATTGTAGTGATCTGTGTGCAACAATGTCAGCTTCATTTTGTTTGGCTGTGTGGCACGAGTCACACAAGTAATTTTTTTAACATACCTATGTGTTATTCCAATGTAATAACAAGCAGATATGTCTCAGTAGTGATAAACATCTAAAAGTGTTATAAATATAATATATAATATACTTTCATAATAATTCTCAAGTGTCCATCTGTCTGTCTCTCTGCCCGGTTGTCTGTCTGTCACGGTACTTTTGGACATTTCACAATGGAATTAAGAGCTGAAACATTCATAATCATTAAACCCTCATGAGGTGGTCTCTAGAAAAATCAAACATCCAAGAAAAAGTTCCGGATTTGACTTCGGGAAACGATAATATTTTCTCATAAGTTTACATGGGATTTTCGATTTTTCAAGGTGCTAGATTGTTTTCTTTTATTCACCAAAATATGTAAATTAGATGTTACATGGAAGAAATTGTCAGAAATATGTATTCCTTTTCGAAATTTTATCCCTTGTTCGTACTCTTTCTGGGTGTTACCAAGGCAACCTACATTGATGCCCCCAATTAATTAGCATCTACTAAGCCTTCAAATAAATGAAAGAATTGCATTATTCACTTCAAGATTTTTATGAAGCATCGAAATTATAGTAGTAGCAACGTCAAACATAATAGACTGCAATGTTAATAATTGCAGATAATTATTATTTAGTAAATTGCGTGTGGACAGGGCATTTTTAATGACTGATTAAAAGAAAAAATCTTTCTTTATTTCTATACTGGAATATTATCTTCTTCATTAGTAAAATCATTATATTCTACATATTTAATGTTTATTAATGCAAATAGTTCTACACATCAGTTTGAAATTTGATGATAAGGAGAATATGGACTATCTCTACCATAAATATTTTGAAGAATTTGTTTGTTTGTTTGTGCATTGATAACGCAACAACTACAGAATGTAGAAGCAAGATGAAGGTACTATTTTAACCACAATAAAAAGTTAAGCAAAATGGGAGGGCTTTTAAAGCAATTTGAACTACATTTTACATTTTTAAGTGTTTTTCTCTTTTAATTTTTACCATTGAAATATCACAGGAATGAGTGTATTGTTGAATTAACAATCTACTTGACAACAGTTATAAGCAATACCTAATATATTAACTAAAAGAAATAATGGTGCTACTATAGCTTGTGGTATACTGCCATTTGCTTGATCTAACACAGTGAACGTGAGGAGTAATGAAAAAATTTTACCAACTTACCCAACCTGGAGAGGTCGAGTAAAATTTTGAACCTGAGGAGGAATGATAAACAGTTTCACCAACCCATCCCAACCCAGTGGGGTTGAGTAAAATTTTTGGTATACTCCACATAAGGTGAAGAGGAATGAAAAACAGGCCACCATTTGCATGATCTAACACAGAGAACGTGAGGAGGGATGAAAAAGTTTCACCTATTTACCCAACCCGGTGGGGTCGAGTAAAATTTTGAACGTGAGGAGGAATGAAAAAGTTTCACCAACCCAACCCAACTGACTGCAGTATACACTGTAAATGTATGGTAGACTGCATACTATTAAATAGATGTTAGACTGCATACTATAGTGTAAATGTACTAGCAGACCACAAGCTATGGTTGCATAGAAATATTATATACCTAATATAAACTAAAGCAGGGAAGAAAGGAAAACTAAGATTATTCAAAGAAGGGTAATCCCAAAAAACTATAAATCTGGCTAATTATTTCAAAAGCTAAGTGTAAGACAGTTTTAAT
Organism: Tanypteryx hageni; assembly: GCA_028673005.1. NCBI lineage: Eukaryota > Metazoa > Arthropoda > Insecta > Odonata > Petaluridae > Tanypteryx > Tanypteryx hageni. The sequence goes on along the minus strand of CM054114.1, from coordinate 199,037,293 downwards.
GTGCAATTTTAAGTGCTTTTGTTCTCTAAAACTTTTTATGTATTTTGCATATTCTCTATACTTAGTAGACAGTGAAATGTTTTTCATTAACATTGAAAATGAATAAAGTGATATAAAGATATCTCAGAAGATAAAATAGGAAAACTTATATAACAATTCATTAATTTAGACCAGAATTTATAATCGTTAACTCTTCCTCCCTTGAACATCTATATGTACATTTTGCTTTCCTTTCAACTGAACATTTGTATGCATCAATTGAGTCAATTGAACTTAATACATTAAAACAACACTTTCCATGTCATACCAACACTTTTTATGGCAAAAATCGATTGCAAAGTTTGGGAACTCATGTTGTTTCATAGGTTTGGCTTTAAAATATTCACCTGACAAATTAGACGCACAAAATCAGCCTTTGCATGGGATAACATATGGTTAAGTTTAATTTGAATTTATCTTCAAACGTGTTTCCATTGGTTGTATTCCTAGACCTTGCAATTCCTACAAAAGTTTTACAAGTTTTTGGTATTCATGACCACAAAATATGCTGCAGTTTCTTCGACTGGAACTTTATTAGAGTGAAATAACTATATTAAAAAAGTGATTCCATCGATTGTTTATTATGATTATTTGATAAAAAATACAGTTGCCAAATTTATCAATCAAGGATGCAGGAAAATATATTTATTTGGACAAAAGATGGGAAGACAAGAAATATTGCATACATTTAAGCACAACAATAAAACTTAACTTGGTTTCATTACTTGGTTTTATTTTCAAACCTTCCTCAATATTTTTTGTTTTGACTTAATAACCCGAGCAATGCCAGGAAAATTCAGCTGGTTATTAATAAATGAAAAATAACAAATTGTAGAGTTTAAAAATTTGTGTAGGTAAAAAATGAAATAAATAACATCGATGTTACTTTATGCTTGTTAGGTTTATATTATTATGATGAATAATTTATTTATTTAATCATGTTTTCAGAAAGTATTGATTAAAGAAAGTGATACATAGTCACATTACTAACAATTATAAACTAAAGTAATTATAATATATCACCTACAAAACTAAAATACCATAATAACATATAATTTGTCACTTCTGCTAGCACGATTCTTGAAAAAGTGTTCTAAAAATGTATATGTTTAGCATTGCTCATAATGATACTTACTTTTCCGATTTTTTACAGAAAGTAAGAGGGATAAAGAGGTAGAGATAAAGAAAGAGAGGGAGAATGTGAAGAAAATGGGGAGAAGAATGGTTTGAAGAGAGAGAGGGAGGATGGCAAGGAGAAAGAGAAATAACAATATAAAAATAAAAATAATGATATTGGCAATGAAAAATACTGTTATTATAATTAAACTAGTGTAATTGCCCATCAAAAATGATGGGTTCACAAGAATTAACTAATTAGTAAAATAAAAAAGATATGAAAAATTAATTTAACTACCCGATAGATGTAGTTAAAAGTCAAAAATAAACATAATGTTCACCCAATGGAATATTTCGGAAAGTAAAAATTGTTTTGGGTTTATAAAATTTGTGTGGCAAAGAAATATTAACAATGATAAATTTGTTGAAGATTACGCATCACAACTTTTGTATGACCAAACATTACACAATGGTACATGGGTATTGTATGTAAAAGTTTTATATAAACAAATTTATTTCAAGGCATGACCCTGCCAGGCTTAAACGTATTCAATATAGGATTTAAGAAATCAAAAATTTCTGAACCCAAAACTTCTTCAGTTTGCATACAAGGTGCAAGAGAAAGGTGGGATTTCCTCATCACCCTCGATTTTCACAATCTCATGCATCCCTCACACTTGTCTCATGCTGTGTTGCTGCAGGTCCAAAGAATCCCGTACAAGACAAATGGCATGCTATCCTGACCATGTCCGATTTTCTTTGGAGGTCTCAGGTCACTCCATTTCGAATGCGAAGGTTGGCGGTTTGTCTATCACAAGATAATAAATATGTCCTCTTCCCCTTGCCAAAAGGATGGAATCCTTTCTATTGAAAATTCTAGGAAGTTGGTGAATGTCGTGAGGGAGAAAGAAATTTCGGTAGTGAGTAGGAAGCTTCAATTGTTGGTTGAATTGAAATACATTCTGTGACATACAGAGGTTAGTAAGCAATACATACTCATGAACCATTTTCTCAGGAATATTTTGGTTTAGTAGTTGATCTTTTAGGATTTGGGAAGTTTCCTCTATTGGTACACATGGGAATAGACTTTTAACGTCAAATGAGATCATGATCTCTGAATCTTTTAATGTCAAGTTTTTTAATTTGTTAATCAAATCATATGAGTTTTTTACTAAGTGATTATCTGGAAATGGCAACTGTTTGAATTCACTGTTAAGCCATTTGGCCAAGTTGTAAGTTTATCCCTGAAGCTGTAGGTCTCATGGAATTATCATTTTTGTGTATCTTGGGGAGACAATATAATTTAGGTATCTGTGGATTGGAAACTTGAAGCTTTATTTTTATCAATAATTGTGTTACATTCTTTGGTTTAATGTATCAACATATTTAGAGGATTTTTATTTAATTTTATGTAAGGACCATTATTTAACATCAATTGGACATTGTCAAAGTATTGTGTTTTGTCCATGATAACTACTGTATTTCCTTTATCAGCCTTGATTGAAAAACAATCTTTGTTCCCGAGTTGTTTGACGGTATGTGAATATTTTGTGTGATAAGTATTGGTTAACTTGTTGATGTTGTCCTTTAATTGTATGAAACAAGCTTGTCTAATGTAATTTTTGGAGTTTTCATCTAAAAACTCAATGGATCTTTCAATATCGGTCATTATTTCCTCTATGGGTGGTTTCTGCAGGGGAAGGGGGGGAGCAAACTTCAAGCCCAAATCCAGCAGTGAAAATTCTTCCTTTGAAAAGATTTTGTTAGATAAATTTTTGGTGAATTCAAGTTTTTGTCGAATTATGTTGCATTGATTTATCTTGTTCTGAGTTTTAACATCAGATTTTTTTATGAGAGTCTTTAATTTTTTATCAAGGGTTAATGTTTTTTTGTGGAATTTGTGAATGTTGGTCTCATGCATTTTTTTTAAATATTCCACCTTTTGAAGCCAAAATTATTTAAATTTTGTTATTTTTTAATGTAACTCATAAGGCGATGTTTCTAAGGAAATTCTCTTGACATAGAGGCTTCTAATTTCTATTTGGAACCAATTATTTATAGCAAATTGTATCACTTTAGATGTTACATGATTTTTTGTATTGGGAAAGTTGTTCATGAAATTTGGTGTTACTTTTCTTTTTTTCTTTTTTCAAAAATTATGTCAGCTGTTATGTTGTTAATTCTTGTCATGCTGATGAAAATTCAGCCATAAGTTAACCAAGCAACCAACCTTTACAAGAAAACATAATGGTGAAAAATATAAACAACATATTAAGGAAAAATCCAATACCAGCGGGACCAAGCTAAGTAAGATTTCTAAGGTTTCCCACATGTATATGGACAGTTATATGAGTCTGGGATTTTCTTGGTATGGAGATAAAGATTGTCCTGTTCCAATGTGCGTTGTGTGCATTTAGAAACTATCAAATGAAGTCATGGTTCCCAGCCAATTGAAGCGACATTTCATTACAAAACATGCACATCTTGAAGGAAAAGCTTAACTATTTCAAAAGATTGATGGATCTGCATTCTAAACAAGCAATTTACTTGGGAAAAAACATTCAAGTGTCTGATAGAATTTAAGTTGCTTCTTATCAAGTAGCAGAAATCATAGCTCAAAAATCATAAATATTTTAAGAAACTGCGAGAAAATTTTAGACTTTACAAAGAACATAAATAAACTCAAACCATAGACTTCTTATATTGGATATAGCCACAGAGCTCCAACAATTATGAAAAGAAAAAGGAGCGTTACTAAGATGTAACTAAGCATCAATTGTTAACAATAGTCTACGGGAGGTGGCATGGTGGTGGCAGCAAAAAATACATCTCTTAAACAATGCATTATATGGGAAAATCTTTCAAACAAAGGTTGTAGAAAATTACATTTTCTACAAATATTAGGCAAATACATTTTTACATTTATCAAATATTAAAGTTAATATTTTAAAATAATGGATAAGTGACAAGAGTAAACAACCACTTCCAGCTGACTAAATGTTACCAAAAATTAATTATATCTTTTGACTTTGATAAAAATGTTAAATATAAAATATGGTGTTGACCTGATTAATAGTTTTTGAGTTAGAACACCCACAATAAAGATAT